>OX411310.1:34915858-35515858 GCA_948150685.1 Rhaphigaster nebulosa
GTAAAGTTAAACGGCTCATCAATTTTAACTAAAATCTAGTATATTATTTATATTGATATAAACTTCTATTTATCAAATTTGATATGTTTTACATTATATTTTAATATAATTTTTAATGAAAGTTTATTATGAACTTCAAGTAAAGTACTGCTTCCGGTTTCCCAATTTAGAACAAAATCTAGTATATTATTTAAAACATTTATATAAATTATAAATACTAAATTTTAGAACTTTTGCATTATAATTTAATATAGCTTTTGATGGAAATCAATTATGACCTTCAACTGACATATCAATTCCGGTGATCATACAGTGATCAAAAAGGGAGGTTCACTAGATTTTACAGCAATCCTAAACACAATACTTCAACTTTCTGCGGCTAACCGTTTTTGAGTTATGCGAGATACGCACTTATGGTACGTACTGACATCACGACGAAACTAATCAAATTGGATTCAGGGATGGTCAAAATGGATATTTCTGTTGAAATTTGAAAACCGAAAATTTTCGCGATTACAATACTTTACCCTTTACTTCGTACAAGGAAGTAAAAATATCCAATTTACGTACGTGTCGTAGCCATAACATATACACATGGAAGCAAATTGGCAACATAAACTTTTTAATAAGTGTGAAATTAATGGGTGAAAATGTTACCGACTTGGATACAGAAGGAATTTGGAGACTGAAAGCTTTTTATAATAAAACGGAAGTTTAGAGCGTTTATCTGATAAATGGTGAAATTGTTCGTTGGTTTATTTTTGTTCATAGGCGTGAAACCCTTTAGCAATCAACGTCGGTGGTTTCTCGTTTGAACTAAGATTTTAGATTGTTCGAAAAGTCGCTAGTACTTCAAAAAAAGAAATGAAATACTGTTTTTAAGCATAGTATTGGAGAATATACTGGAAGAGACGCTGATATAATTTTGACCATAGACGATATACTTTCAAAAACTTAAGTACCAATATTATTTAATTTTCATTGTTAACTAGAACTATGTATGTATAAGGAAGTCCAATTTTATTTTTTCATTTAAGGAGATCACTAATAAAAAAACGGAAAAAAAATGTAATTTTTGTCTGATTATTATTGATATCTGGATTGAACAGTGCTTTTCTATGCACGAAAGTAATTTAAATTTGAATGTGAAATATTTGCCATCGCATTCCGCAGTCCATAAAATATGGTTGAAGCTTTATTTTTTAACCACTCCACCACAATCCCTACACTTTTTTTCACTTATTACTGAAGTGAAGTTTTTACAATTTTCATAATATATATCGGTAAGCCCATCAAATATTTAGTAAAACTGATTATTAGGAAACATAAATTTCAGTGAATAAATTACAGTAGGTGTACTATGCCAATTTTTAAGTTGGTCATTCTAAAAACGAATTTAAATATCTCATAATATTTTACGATTTGATTTAAACTTAATTATCTGACATTTTTTTTAATATATATATATATATATATATATATATATATATATATATATATATATATATATATATTTTATAATTATATTATTATCCTTATTTTACATGAGGATTCACCCTAGTTACATTTCATTTTTTATATAGACGCATTATTATTTTATTATTAAAGGATAAAAAATTCACATACATTAATTTTATGTACTTGTTTTTTGAGTTAGTATTGTAAATTAATTATATCAAAATTCTAATGCTTCAAGCCAACATCCTTCCCTTTATCCCAAGTTTTCTTATGGTTAATTTAACATATTATTTACTGATAAATAAGTAGGTAAAATTAATTTGATTAATGTAAGTGAAATTTTTAGCCTATTATCATAATTTAAAAAAAAAAATAAGCATCTAAAACGTATCTAGGATGAATTAGCATGGAAAATAATATAATTGCTCCAATAATAATAGAAAAACCAATCCATTAATAAATTGTAAAAAAATCTTAAAATACAATGATATTTTAATAATATTTGAATATATATATATTTAAACGCATTAATTAATTATAATTTACAAGTTGCAATTACATATATTTACATGTTACAGCGTTATTACTCTTATTTGAATTTGTTTTTAGGATGATTAAGTTGAAAATGGGCACAGAGAGCGAAATATTGTTGATGTGTGGAAGTATTTAAATATATAATATTAATATAAAAGTGATATTAATTGAAATTTCCTGGAATCTATAAAACTATAATTTTATTCTTATTTATTTCCTGTTATCTTAAAGGCTTTTGATTTGAAAATCGTATTTAGCCATCTCGGTTGAAATGATAGGGTAATACTCAGTAATAGAGTAATATTCAAGCAACAGCCGTTGGTCAAGAAGAATTGATCTATTTCTAAATAAATTTTCTAGTTAAAGGATAATTTTTTTATTAATTCGAAACAACTGATCTAGCACCATTTACATATTAATGCAATAACAGTGGCTAATTTGTATAGCATATGCATAACCAAATGTTGAACGGCCTGCTTCTGGATTCAGCGGTTGCGGCTTTGGCCCGTAGCTGTAATTTATTTCTAACCGCATACAATGTGCAAGAGGTCCCAATGGGCTGTCTACAGGTACCGTACCTTTGGGAAAAGGATGTTAAACATGTCAGGCCGCTAGAGTGGAAGAAATTTAAACTATTTACAATTTTAACATGTATAATGAGGATATACGGGCTTTATAATAATAATAAAAGTTGTTAATAAGCAAAAGATGATAAAAAACGTTATGATCAAGCCATTGTCGGAGCCACTTATTATTATCTTTTCATTACTATAACGAGTTGTTAATTAAATCAGTGATGAAACAATAGCCATTGTTACATACGTTGTACTTTACTAAACATGATAATGTATTTTCATTTTTTTTTCTTGTCATATTTTTAACAAACAAAGCATATACATTTAAAAAAATCGAAACAATAGATGTTGTTAAAAAACTTCATAACATAATTAAAATTTTAAAGTTATTGTTTTTCATATATATATATATATATATATATATATATATATATATATATATATATATATATATATATATATATATATATATATATATATATACAGATGATATATATAAATAATAATAATAATGATATATATATGATAAATGTATGACTGATGACCCTACCCCGTGTACCTAAATTGAGATGTGATCTTATGAATACCACATCGCGCGGCCAAGGATTTTCATAATCTACAGTGCCAACCGAAAAAAAAAAAATAATAAAAAAAATATATATATATATATAAAATTTATATTATTATTATATATATAATTATATATATTTTATATATATTATATAATATATAAGTTAAGCTCCCTCGACTCGGAACGAACAAAAAAACCAAATGAAATAAAGAAAAAAAGGAAAAGGGAGCTTTAAATAATACACACGAGATCTGAACTAAAACTGATTTATTCCTCTTCATAATCCTCTATATATAGTATCTGTTGCAGCAGATAACTTGTTAATTAACATTTACGATAAAAAGTAGTGGAACTACACCCAGGCCGTGATGGCTGGAGTAGTCACGGTTAGAACTTCAGGAGGCATACTAACGCGATTTGTTCATCGGATTGCTCCTCTGACACCGTTAAATCAGAAGGAATAAAATCAATTGATATAATATATAAGTATACATATAATATATATGGGGTGGCTGTTAAAAGAGATAGCTTATTAATTAACATTTACGAAAGAAAATTAATTTTTGTTTTTGTTTTTTATTATTTATTTATTTTTTCTCTGAATTCAAACTATTAATGCTATAGAATATTAATGAGTTACATTGTTAATTTTGACGAGTAACAAATAAGATGTACAGTTATAAATGTAACCATTCTATATTCATTGAATAATAGACGTACACAATACAGTAGAGAGAGAGTTAATATAATGAGACAAGAGAGTTAAGGCCTATTGTACTATTTATCAGTCAGTAACTAATCAGGCACTGATCAAGACGCTTCGGGATCGCCACCGTCGACGAAATTTATGTCTTCGATGAACTTCGAAGAATCAATATTGACAACAACAATGATCTCGCCGACTGCGAAACCGACTGGTGCGTCTTTTCGGCCCGTTACACACCACACATATTATAACTACAACCTTTACGGACATTACTTTTATTGCATCGGTTGCATGCTACAGGTCAGAATCATATATTTTTTTTTCTCTTACCTCTCTCACCAATTAATCATATTATATTAATTAAATATTGCCATTTTTATGAACAGCTCTATCATTTAGATTTTTTTCTGGTCATATTTTATTATGGTAATTTTAAGTTATTTCAAAAATTTAATAATTCAGTTTTAGAAGTGATTATTTCTTTTATTTGTTTAATAATATTAATTGTTTTGTAATCTAATTTATTTTAAAGATAGTAATTGGTAACACTAATAGTTTATTAGTTTCTTTTATATGTATATATATATATATATATATATATATATATATATTCACCATTAAATACGAAACTGTTACAATAGATTGAATTCTTCCAATCAGATTAATTATTCTAATAATTACTATTCATATTTTCAGTACTTATTTTCACAGGAAATCCAGCACATAACAACTTAACGCAGGGACCGGCAAAAATATACAGTCTACGCAAGTATAGAGCTCCGTGCGCGACAGTATCTGTATCGTATTTACATTCGGAGATGGTGTTAATGATGGGTGTCTATATTGTCGTCCACCGGATTATCACCTTCCAGTTTATGACTATCTTTCGTAAACTAATATAAATATAACTATTATTTAGTAAAAACATACGATATTGTTCTAATATAAACGCACAATAACATGGCATAACTACATGATGATAGGCTTATTAACATAACTAGAGATACAAAGGAAAAATATATACAAACAAAAGAAATCATACGACAACACAAGAATTGAAATTTTCACTTTTGGCTTACAAACTATACACATTCCTTTGTCAACTGCAACTGCAACATTCCTAAAACAACAAAAAATCTGGCTTTCGTCTGTTTATATAGCGGTTTTCGTTTACGAAGATGAGGATGCACCAAGCCTGCTCAAGACTATTCTGGCATTGCGCGGGGAGCTTTAGTTGCTCGATATATGTCCGGCGCTTTCTGGATTCTCTTACGCTTTGGATCGTGACTGCATAATGTTTCCTAATGACAATCACCCTAAGTTTCCTAATAATCTTTGTTAGACCCTATTTTCCGATATACTATGGTCCTATCTTTATGTTCTCAGTTATATTTTTTACCTTCCTATCCTCCCGGGCCACTCTTCTTCCTCTTGCCTAATTGCCTAATGCCTCCTCTTCCCTTAGGAATCTCTGACATGGTTCTTCATTCCCCCAATGCGAATGTCCCACTGTCCCCCAATTTTCTTGGCAAGTTTTAGGGCAACAGTGGGAGACTGGAGGAAGGAATTAAAGAGAGAATATGAAAACATCTTTTTTAAATAGGGCGGTATACTGGGGGTAACCGGTAAGACCGTACACTAGATTCCACTGAAACACGATAGGGTGAGCTATGTCAAAGAGCGACGATACCCGCAGGCGCTACGCCAGCACATCCGGCAGGAATTAGAGGACCCGAAAAAGAAGGGAATTATTGTCGATAGCATCTCACCGTATAATAGAGCCCTATGGGCGGTAAATAAAAAGAGTACGGCTGGCGAGGGTCAAGAGAAATATTGGGTCGTGGTCGACTACCGGAAGCTTAACGAGAGCACGGTAGACGAAAGGTATTCCATCCCAAGATTTGAGAATATTTTAGATAGATTAAGTGAGGCGACTATATTCAGTACTCTAGATCTGAAGGCGGAGTAACATCAGATAAGAATGCACCCCGAGACCAACATAAGACAGCCTTTGCATTCGAGAGGGACCACTATGAATTCACAAGGATGCCGTTCGGTTTAAATAACGTTTATGGACGAGTTCTTGAGGGGAGTGGACGAATCGAAATTGTGGAAAACAGGACACAATAAACTAGAGACGGCAAAAAGTAGAAGAGTAGTCTTGGATAATAGGAAGGTAAAAGATAAAACTGAGAACATAAAGATAGGGACCATAGTATCCCAGAAAATAGGGTCTAACAGGGATTATTAGGAAACTTAGGGTGATTGTCATTAGGAAACATAATGAAGTCACGATCCAAAGCGTAAGAGAACCCAGAAAGGGCCGGACATATCTCGAGCAACTAAAGGTCCCCGCGCAAAGCCAGAACAGTCTTGAGCAGGCTGGAGCATCCTCATCCACGTAAACGAAAACCGCTGTATAAACAGACGAAAGCCAGATTTTTTGATGTTTTTTTTTTTTAACTTGCAGTTGACAAAGGATTGTGTATAATTTGTAAGCCAAAAGTGAAAAGTTCAATTCTTGTGTTGTCGTATGATTTCTTTTGTTTGTATATTCTTCCTTCGTATCTCTAGTTATGTTAATAAGCCTATCATCATGTAGTTGTTATGCCATGTTATTGTGCGTATATATTAGAGCATGTTTCTACTATATAATAATTATATTTATATTAGTTTACGAAGGATAGTCATAAACTGGGAGGGGGTAGTCCGGCGGACGATAATATAGACCGTAATAACAACTCTGAATGTAAATAAGATACAGATATTATATGTAAAGGATTATTAAGAGGAGTAAATCAGTTTTAGTTCAGATCTCGAGTGTGTTATTTAAAGCTCCCTTTTTCTTTTTATTTCATAGCTTTTTTGTTTGTTTCGAGTCGAGGGAGCTTAACTTATATATTATATAATATATATATATATATATTATATATATATATATAATATGTATATATATGTATATATATATGTATATATATATATATATATATATATATATATATATATATACATTTCTTTTATCGGTTGGCACTGTAGTTTATGAAGATCCTTGGCCGCGCGATGTGGTATTTATAAGACCACACCGCGATTCTCAATTTAGGTACAGGGGGTAGGGTCATCACTCCAATGCCCGGCCATTGTGAGTTGCCACCAAGTAGGCTGAAGGAGCTCACATACCCGAGGGGGAGGTGTTAAATTGATTGAATAATTAAATTAAATTAAAGTGATGCCGGTGCCGAGATTCGAACTCATAACCTTTGGGTTTGTGAGTAGCTGCGTTAACCCGCTCGGCCACCCTGACCCGTGTGTATATATATATATATATATATATATATATATATATATATATATATATATATATGTATATGTAGGAAATAGCTTACCTACAGTTGCTATAAAATCAAGTTTGCATCAGCTTGATCCAGTTTTCTTGATAGAATATCTGATAAGATTGGATATCTGGTGCCCACGGATCGGTCTTCCGAGCCACTATACAGTCATCCTCCTAGAGGATTCATGGTTGAGAGTTGTTCCTCTACTGGGGTTCCCCAGTACTTAAACATGCCATCATTTCTTCTAGCTTCATAAGCACGATGTTCGCTTACGTGCAAGACTCCATTTCGACCTCAGGGGCCCAGATATCTATCTAAGGGAGGATATTACTCCCTTTTCATCGAATAAGAATTTAATATATTTTCTTATTTCACCACTATAAAATAATTTTTTGTTCAATTATTAACTATCGACAATTATAAATAATCTCTCAATTGCGAGATATCTACGGCCGTCACAAAATAATATTTAACGATAAAGAAATAACTGCCCGCATTGACATTTTTATACCCTAATTGTTTTTTAGTATTCATCCATTATATTAAGATATATGAGATTTATAGATATATAAGAAGATAATTTAATATTATTTCTTGGAACTCCTTGTAAAGTTGAATTTCGCACTTTTCTTCCTCTACCTTCTGAGTAGAGAGTCTCTACTTTTGATTAGAAGACCTAATGGCATGGCAATGATATTCATGAAAGATGGTGGGATAATCTTACATGAAACTAGCGGAGGGCAAGAGGAGAGACGGAACATCAGGGGTCGATTAAATGGGATTTCTGTGGTGGTGTGTTCCCTCGGCGGAGACATGCATTGGCACTATACTCCCCACCAGCCGCTCCCTTCAAACCTTGATTGATCTCGCTAATCCGTTCTACGGACCATTACTTATCGACTAATGAATTTGGAACGTAAGCAATCGATAAGAACTAGAATGCACTGTTTACAAGATCACAAGTTTGATAGAATAACCAATCCTTAAACAAATATGGAAATGTTATAGAGAGTTATCCAAAAAAGTAAAACAAGAAATAATAGATTTCAGCTCTTAATATACTCGTACATATGCATTAAACAGAAAACAAATATATAACTGATTCTTCCCACATTAAGTTTGCTGCATTATACTTAATAATTCCACGTAATATACATTGAATGTATTTAAATCATTTACTTAATTCTAAAGTACCATCTGAAAAAGTTTAAGGTATGTTATGTTTTAAAAAGGGCGATTCCCTGTTAATGGAATACAGTGATTGAAAGACAGAATTTTTTTTTTTTTTTAGGTACTGGAAAAATCATTCTTTTTTCTCTATTGATAAATAGATTAGTTTCCTAAAATATTTTACTGATTTAATCGGAAATATTTTAATTTTCACATTTTTTTCGAGCTTTTGAAATCCATGGATCGAATAATGCTCGATTTTTAAGAAAAAAATTGTTGATATTAGTATTATTATAGCCGTTCACATTTTTTTTTTCTAGGTGCGATTTTCCTTTGCAATAATCAACAGATAGCTATACCAGAAAATATAATGAGTGAAGAACATAATTTTTATGTTTTATTTTTTTAAGCAAATAATAATATCCCGAATAAGTACCAAAAAAAATAAAAGAATTTCTAATAGTATATGGTATAACTTTTGAAAGCAGCCGACTGCCGATCAAAAATCTATTTTTTTTAATCAAAGAAGACTTCCAATAAAATATTTAAAAAATCCATCTGCGTTTGACGGCGTCTGTGTGCAAAATTTGATTTTGAAAATGAAATGACTCTTGTAAATTGTTTACTGTTTCGACAATACCGAAACTGTCAAACCCATATGAAGGGCATAAACACCTACTAGGGTTAATCCGATTTTGATGAAATTTTGAGTGATTGTGCAACGCGTAGATGGTCCCATTTCAATTTTATCAAATTACATCTACTACTTTCGCATACAAAATCGCAAACATATTTTCCTTGATACACCTATATATCAAAAACGGCTGTTCTGATTCGGCCCAAAGTTGGAAAAATAAGAGAACTAGTTTAATTATGATCTAGTATCAATTTTTCGCAATTCCATTCACCAATTTTTCTTACGCCTGCGCAAAAGTATCGTCCTTTAAACGCTTAAATTTCAAAAACGGCTCGTCCGAAAGTTATAGAAAAGTTAGGGAATAGTGCACAAATGGTCCAGTAACAATTTCATCAAGCTCCACGTATGCATATATATATATATATATATATATATATATATATATATATATATATGTGTGTGTGTGTGCATCTGTAATTTTCAGAAACATACCAAAAAAACAGTTACAAAAATAAATTTGTTTTTCCTCAAATATTGTTCCTTACATTTGTTTTTGCTTATTTATTCAATAGAAATGGTGAGGAAACTATACTGACCTACTTAGCAAACATTTTTTAACTAAGGTTTTACTTATTCAGATTAAAAGCTTGAAAATCCGTCATATTATGATGTAATATATAAATTAGTATATATTATACTTGTATTATATTTAAAATGTATCACCTTGCCCGTTAGAAATAATTATTGGTTGAAAACTTTAATTTTTTGGGGGGGAGGGTTAAAAACCGAAAACTCCATCGCATTTTGATTATTTAATATATAAATGAATAAATATTTGTATTATATTTATATACATCGTTAAGGGCTTAAGTAATAATTAGCAACAAAAAAGAATAGTTCAGCTTTTATTAATTTTAAGTTAAAAACCAGAAATTTCATCGTATTCAGAACCTGAATGCGATGTAGTTGGCGGTATTTAACTCGAAATAACATTTCAACCCTCCGTCTCCCTCTAAAACCACACAGCTTTATTTGTTTTTGAGAAACAATTTCAGTTTTTCTTCCCGTAATATACATGTATGCGTTGTAAAAACTTTTGAAGATATACATCTCAAATAAAATTTCACCATGATTGAAATGGCATCAAAACTATGTGTCTGTAATATAGAACAGGTTTGACAGTTCCTCAAAAAAGTCTGTTTTCAACCACTCTGCGTCGTCAGGACGGCAATTTGTACGAAAAGAGGTATATAACTGGGAGATGGGCCCGTAATTGGTTGTAGGTATGATTTGGACTTGTTGGGTAATCAGTTGTCGTTGGGCAATAAGATGCAGAAACATTGTTGAGTTAATATTATATTTGCAGGAATCTCCTTCAAAAATTGGAAAGAAACTGACTGTGCCACAAGGTTGTTTAATTGAAGCCTTGTAAAGTTCCGTTAGATTTGCGAAGAGACTAGTTAGAGCTAGTAGAATTAACAGAAAAAACAGCTAAAATGAAATTGGATAATGAATACTATTTATTTATTCCCTGCTTTTCCTATTGGCAACAAGGGTTTATATCACATTCACACCGGTAACAAGCGTGACGGATCACAAAAAAGGTATACCATCCCAGATAGAAAGATTGTAAATAATTTTTATTTCTGTTAATAATTATCCGTCATTTGCCAAGTTATTCTTGTGATTCTCCACATTCATTGTTTCCAACATCGCCTTCTTTTATCGGAGGCCTGCTAGGAACAGTTCTTTTCTCTCTAGATTGAAGTAGGCTGGGCCCACTACAGATTTCTATCTGTACCCAAACTCTTTGTAGGACAGGTAGTTTTTCGCTGTTTCTAACTGAGAGAACAGTCTTTCTTATAGAACATAGAACCCTCTTTCCGTCAGAAGCTTGGTTCCAAGAGCCTCATAGGCGGTGCAAGCAATGATCGGTCAAAGGTCTTCAGAATGCTGCACCACGAGCATGGGACTTATTGCTGGAGCTTGGTACGGATGACTTCATGCCCAGTACTTACTGGATCGCATAGCTTAGAGTACTAAATGTCATGCCTTTGAAGATTTTTATAGTTGTTAGATATTTTAGGCCTTATAATTCCGTATAGTAGCACTTCGCAGTCATGTCATGAACCTGACTTATCGTTGTATTTGAATAATTTTTAGGATGTGCCTTATTCGTCTATTTTTTTTTATGAATCTTTAGATAATGAATCGAAAAAATAATATTATTTTAATAAAAATCACAACCAAACGCTTACCAGATGAAAACAATATTCGTTAATGATTTTCTCTGTCTTACTGATATCCGCAGAAAAATATGCTATCATGCCTCCCATTTTTATGTAATCCTAAGAATCCCGTTGGATGAACAACTGCCTCCTAGCTCTGTATTTCTAGAATAACCTCTCTATTACTGATTAATTACATTAATTACTTACTCTATTATTTTCTGTCCCGTTTTAGACATTTAAATTTATTGCTAACTCCATATTACTCAATCAACATATTTTTAAAGAAAAAAATCTTTTTTTAATAAATATATTCAACCTAATTTATTCATTTAGGTATTATTTAATTTTTTATTTATTTAAGAACTGAAAATATCCTTATTTGTAGCCGGTTACAAAAACAGGCTACACGTACAATTCAAATATTATTCTTGAAGAAACCTGATTGTAAAGATATTTCTGGGATCTGGATTACACTGAAAGAGCGGACTGTATTGTTTGAGTTACGTTTTGCATTATCCAATGAGCGATTTACTGATATAGACTTCCTGAGACGAGGGACTGAATCATTACCCTTCACAGTTGTGGCGCAGTGCATATGGAAAATATCGTCATATTATTCAGGAATGAGCTATAGTGGCCCTCGGTCTACTGGAGCCGCACAAAGAGGATGACCCTCCGGCTGCCGACAATGGGACGGGAGGGTACATCACAGTTTTACAGAATGACAAAGGACAACCGGTAGAGAGGGCTAGGAGTAGGGGCGGCTGGGGAGGGAAGGCTGGGGGCTGGAGATTTACGAGCTGGTCGGCGATATAATTGCGAAAAAGCAGACAGGCTGCACGGTACATTAGCCTCTGGGACAAATAAGGAGATCTCTTTGATTACAGTAGTCCTTTCTGAGGCTCCCATCCCTCGGGCTCCTTTCAGCCGATATTAAAATATCTTCTGTCCTCCGCTCTCTCTCCCCCCTCATCCATTCGTCATGTCCTCCTCCTTGGATGATGATTAGTTACCAGGAAGAGGAATTTATTTCTAGTCATTAATTTGTGAGATAGATAATAACTGTTACTTAATATTTATTCTAGCATCTCAAATAATTTTCAAAATAATGTTTATACAAAAAGGTAAATTTAATCTATAAATATATCGAATATTCCAAATTTTAAATTAAAAAATATTACTTTTATTGGTATTAAATTATTATTATTAAATAACGTTTATACGTGCAATTATTATAAAAAAGAAAAAGTAACAAGTATGCAGATGTATTTATATACATAAAGGATGCATGTTTGTTCGTGAATTAAATATAAATATGTATTTAAAGATATTTAAGTCCTAATTTGACTGTCCTGTTCCTCACCATTTTCATCAATTATTTCAATACATAATATTATTTATTTGATTTATTTTTTTGATTCACAAATGCTGTTTCTAGGGTGCTTCAATTTTTAAACACTTTACCGTCCATTCTTCGGGTATATAGACACAAATAAAACCCAAACAAGTATTCATATTTATAATATTAAAGACATATATTTATAAAAGTTATATATTTTTAATTTTTACTAAAATAAATAATAGTGGGCGTCTATGACCGTTTTATGTCTATCGGACAAAAGAAATTGTAAGATTTGTGAAGTACAAATGATGGCTGCAGACATCCACTATTTTTTATGAAAATTTCTCAAAATATATGAAAATAAAATATGTGATAATATTTAATATTTTTAATTATATAATAATTAATAAGTATGCAAATATGAAATCGTTATCAAACTTGATGATTGATTAAATTAATCATTTAGAAATATTTGTTTTTGGCGTCCCTCATCAATATTAAGAGCGAGCAATAAAGGATAAAATTCAGTTTATAAATTTTTGATTTCTATATATTATGGCCGGAAATATGAGCTATAAAAGCCAACCTTTTCAATGTAGGACTGAGAAAGGCAAATAATTCATCTTTTGCTTTAAACTGATTCTGCCATATTTTAATTAACTGAAAATAATGAAATACCTATTCCTTATAATGTGGGGCAGATTAAATGTGTGTAGAACCAGTAATTTGTGTAAACCTATATTTTAAAACTATAGGTATAAACTATAGGTTTCAGAGTAAGTAAAACGATGGAAAATGGTGCTAAAAGCTCAGGAGAGAGGATCAATAAGGGTTTAAATCATATCAAACAATGCTTAGCCAATTAGCTTCTGTCATGGCTTTCTATTCTATAGCCGGATCTGTCCATCAATTGACTGCAGGCACAGCAATCTGTGTTTGATCATCGACGATACCACTTAACTATCCAAACGGTTCTAGCCCTAGTATCCTGATATCATAGAAAACCTAGATTTCAATGAAAACGCAATATTTAATTTGTAACAATTAAATACTTATGCTGAAGTACATAAATTTCATATGAAATGGTTTGGAAGATAATGCGGAATTGTGCGAATCAATAATAATCTGGATGGCTCATTTCATTACGAACTGATAACATGCGATGGTCAACCTCACTGATGACGTAAGTGTAAATTTCATTGTTTCGTGCATAAACATATTTAAGATTATTTTTTAGCATCCTTTCATACATATTTCTACAGATATATGTATAACCCGTATTTTCTAAATGACTTCATCGAAACATTTCTGCACCTTTATTATATTTCGTAGTGGATTTGCAGTATAAATCTCGACCTTCTCACTCTGGCTAGAATTGGTTGGTAACCTGTAGGATAACCCGCCCTGTCAGCATTAATTAGTAAGTAATTAATTAGTAAGTAAGTAGTAATATGAGTTAGTAAGGACGTCAACCCCATTTCTTTCACCTCTCCCCCCCCAAAAAAAAATATATATTTATATATATTTTTTTCTTTATATTTCTTTTTCTCTTGCATTGTAACCTTGTGCAAGAGGAGTATATTTGCAAAATGTACATATTCCATGCGAAACCGCACAATATATGTATGAAAAGTTCAACTTACATTTTTTAGTCACAATAAAGCATTATTCTAGTGTAAAATTTAGATAAACATTAAAAAAAATATAAAGAAACATCAAAAAATAACGATAATAGAATAGATGTTGAACATACAACTAGAAATATTGTAGAAATACGTAGATAATAGAGAGTTATGTATAACAGAAAGAGAGGCAAATACTTAACCTAAATAAACAGATCAGTAGGTCCCTACAATTAGTTAAAAATAAAAAAATAAGTAAATCTAGGATGAATAAGGTATTATATATATATATATATATATATATATATATATATATATATATACAAATAAACATAAATACAATCACACAATCAATTAAAAATAATCATTATATTCAAATAAACATTTAATTAAAATACAATATATGAGTATAATTATACGATCAGTCAAAAAATGAAACAATATACAAATAATGAAACATTTAAAATATATTGTAATATCTTAAAAAAGGGCTCTTCGTTTTTAATTATTAAATACCATCTAAAAGGCCCTTCTTTTATTCCATTATGAAATAATGTTTAATATATTTTAAAAAGAAACTTCCTTTTAATTAATTATGTACTATAATTTTAAAGAAATTATAAAAATTATTAAAACACGCCTAACAACTGTAAGGCTAATGGACCGCTGCCATAGCTGTAAGGGATATCTCTGATCAAAGGTTGTAACAAGAATGCCAAAGAAAAAGTTAGCCTGGGAGACTGACGCCAGCACCAACTAGGACTTGCTAGATGAACTAATCATCAGCCTTCTCAAACACCCATACGAAGCGCATTTGTTAAAAATTGCTTATTTTGTAAATAATTGATATATTTATTAACATTCAATGTTTTGTATATAAACTATGATATGTATTGCCATTAAATAAATATTGGACTGAAAGATGCTCTGATCTAGCCAAGAAAAATTATATAATTATTAAACTTCTTAGTGTAAAAATTACTCAGCAATCATCGATAAGTAGGATATATATATATATATATATATATATATATATATATATATATATATATATATATATATATATATATATATATATATATATGAGCCTTCTTAGATTGGCCGAATCAGAGCATCCTGAGGTCTAGTCAGCACTGTATCAGTCAGGCTAGATTCCAGTGTTCTCACTTCTCCTTTGACCTATTATCTCTCTGTGTCTCCCCTGGGTAGTAATAATTATATAGGTAGTTATAGTCTATCTCCTCAGGCTTGTCCACCGGCTTCCTTCCTAAAACCTTTGCCCTGCGGAGTTCGGGCTTGTTCCCCGGCTCCCATCCTACCTTTTATCTTTCTCTTCTGCGGAGTTCGGGCTTGTTCCCCAGCTTCCTTCCTAGAACCCTTTCCCTGCGGAGCTCGGACTTGTTCCCCAGCTAACATCGTACTTTTTATTTCTCTCTCTCCTGCCGAGTTCGGGGTTGTTCCCCTGCTCCCATCCTAGCTTTCATTTCTCTCTCTCCTGCGGAGTTCGGACTTGTTCCCCAGCAACCATCGTACTTTTTATTTCTCTCCCTCCTGCCGAGTTCGGGGTTGTTCCCCGACTCTCATCCTACCTTTTGTCTCTCTCAGGGTTTTAAGGATCTTGGAGAGTGCCAGAAAGACCTAGACGAGTTGGAGAGCTGTTCCTCCCACTCATATAATCCCTTTGCGGTGCGCCGGGTATGATTTGAAGTCCTCGACATACTAATTATCGGAGATTACAATATATATATATATATATATATATATATATATATATATATATATATATATGTATATATTGTATTGATATTGTCCTGTTTTTAAAAAAATAATACAATATGACATCATCTTATAAAAGTCATTAATCATTATCTGTATTTTATATTGTTTTCATCCACGTATTCTAATTATACAAAATAAATTCCGAGCATGGCTCTGATCGCCGGGTACTAAAATATTTTAATATAGAAACAAAACAAAATAAGTTTATGCTTTTTTAATTTACAGCCAACATTGCGGTTAATCATGTGGGCCATTTCGAGAGTGCGCAATTACAAATCTGTAACAGGAACTGATTTGGAACTGGATTTCAGTTTCTCTGACAGATCAGTTGTTACTCATTGTTGTTATGTTGGTTGGACCGTAACTTCGAATGTAGATAAAAAATGGTTATGTTTTTTTTCTATTGAATAATCTTATAAATCAAATAATACTTTAAATATCGGTCTGCCTGTTACGTCTTTTGTCATATTTTCAAGAGAAAACGACAGAAGCGATTTCGACGAAACATTCTCTCTTTTTTTATATGACGTAGTTTGAAAGTTGTAATCGACCTATTATCCGCCATCATAAAAAAAAATGGATCTGATTTTCATTGCAAAACGGATAAAACAATTTAGACCAAAATTCATGTTGTAGTTTTTTTGAGCCGGAAAAAGGTTTTTAGCAACATTATACTGTTATGTTGAATCAAAGTGGCTGACCTACTAAAATTTTGTTTTATTTTAGTTATCAAAAAATCACATCAATAGATACAATATCAATTGATATTAAATAAAATATATCAAAAATCTAAGAACGGCCATATAAATGATAATAGCCCTTCTGGTATTTTTCGGGTAACGCTAAGAACAGTGCCTAATTATCGGGGAAGGGAAGATTACCAGCTAGTATGATTTAAGGATGGATGCATTTTGGGCCCCCTTTCTTATAAATTAGTTTTTATCTATTACGTGGATATATATTGATCCCTTATAAAGGAACATTCCAATAGTTAGAGTAGTTTATATTTCGAAGTTTCCAAACCATAAGAAGAACTAGAAATTATGAAGTTGAAACGCCAGAGGAAATAGAAATTGATATAGAGGCGAAGGGGAAGAACCTCAACTGGGCTAAGTGGCTCGGGTTGGTACCACGTCAGACTCCCTGACAACTCATTCCTCTTCTAACTTTTCTCACTTCCCCGCCGGGACGTACACCCCCCTTCACACCCCTCCTTCCTTTCGAGAATTTCATAGAACTTCTTAACTCTATGGAGAGTTGAAAATCCAATATCAATCGGGCCCTCTGCGTGTTGAGGCAAATAACAGAACAACTCAACTCCAGAGCACTACTTCCCACTTGAAACTTTCTCCTTTCTAATTCGCAGGATCTGTCTCTCGTGGTTCGTCCCTTCTGCTCGGTGTTCTAAATCGAGTAGAGGAGATTGCTCTGTTCTCATATATTCCTAACATATACGGATATACATAGTAGTAACGGAAATATTAATCAGGATCCCACCGAGGAAACTGAATAATGGAGAATAGTGGAGCATTGGTTCTTTATTATATTATAGTGTAAGCCCTATTGTATTTTTATTTCCTTGTACGAAGTAAAGGAAGTATTGTAATCGCGAAAAATTTTCGGTTTTCAGATTTCGACGGAAATATCCATTTTGACCATCCCTGAATCCTTTTCGACTAGTTTCGTCGTGGCGTCTGTACGTACGTATGTTTTTACGTACGTTCGTATCTCGCATAACTCAAAAACAGTTAGCCGTAGAAAGTTGAAATTTTGTCTTTAGGATTGTTGAAAAATCTAGTTGTGAACGCTTTTTTTGGTCACTGCTTGATCACCAAAAGTGGTATTTTACTTGAAGGTCATAATTGATTTCCATCAAAAATTATATTAAAATACTATGCAAATCTTCTCAAATTTAGTATTTATAACTTATGTATTGATTTAAATTACATACTATATTTTGGTTTAAATTGAAAAACCGGAAGTGGTACTTTACTTGAAGGTCATATTAGACTTTCATAAAAAATTATATTAAAATATAATGTAAATTATCTAAAATTTGATAAATAGGACTTTTATATCGATATGAATGTATTTAATACATGTTTTATTTTCACGTCTCATTTTGAATTTTCATAATCAATGGCCCGTTGTAAGCCTCTCTCTCTACCGAAACAGGTTCAGCTATTCTCACATTACATCGAGAAAAGCTATCAGTCGGTAAAATCAGGAAAAATTAAGTCTTCCATTAGCGGTAGTATATATATATATATATATATATACATATATATATATATATATATATATATATATATATATATATAGGCCTATCAAATAAAATGAAGTATTCAGTTATTGAACCGCATGTGGCCGGCGGAATGTTTATTTCATCCCGCAACGCCGTAATGCCCTGCAGGTTTAATCTATACCTCATATTTGATTAATCCATTACCTTATAATTGTGATTTGCAAATACATATAATTAATAATTTTACCGTACAATACAAGCTAATAATCTTTCAGTATTAATCGATTTCTTCTATCAAGGATATCGATTTACCATTTACCAAAAAGAAGCTAACAACATTGAGACGGCTAATTTCTTGAGTACCTCGGCACTACCCCACTGTGAACAACACCAATAGCAAGATCTCGCTACCTTCGAAATTACATACACCAGATTTTTTTTTTCTTCCTAATGTTATTTTTCTAAACTTTATTCACTTTGACTGTTTTACTTATTTATTTTCCCTCAATTATTCAGTTTATGATGAGGGACGGGCAATGATTGAGGGTAATAAAAGTGACTAAGACCTGAAGAGCCCGGAGTGATATTTTTCAAGCAGCGAGGAGAGGTTAATATCACTTTAGCGAAAAAAGTAATCTCCCCCCACCCCTTTTACAATTAAGGTAAGGAAAAAAAAGCTTAATTTAAAACCAAGCCCCGGACTTCATTTTCGGCTAGCCTCCTCTCAATTCTTGAAGGCTTTATTTAACAATAACAGCTCTCAACTTTGTTTTCAATGTTGTTTGTAAGTACTGTGTTGAAGTTGCAATACAAATAGAAATGCTGATTTTTAATTTAAATTTTATTTAAAAATAATTTTTGAGCTCGCATCTTTTTACATCTTGCAAATAGTCCAGTATACCAAACTCAATCTGAGCCCAAGCACAGATAAGTATACCTGCATGAGTTTTTAAGTATTTCTTTTTCTTTTTTGCCCATAAATAGCGAGAAAAAAATTGATAGGTAATATTTTCCTCTGTATTTCTTGCAAAGATTATTTTTTTATATCAGTCCCTTGTTTGAATTATCCACTGTTTTCAACAAACTACGGTGATCATACATCGAGCCCAATCATCGAAATATAGCATTACTTACTCACTAGCGCTACAGGCCAATGTGACCCTTGGCTTGACGAACTACTTCTCTTCATCGATTACGGTTCTGTTCTCTTCACTCCCGATCTCTGTCCACCTCGTCGCTCCATCGGCTAAGTAGTCGGTATACGAATACCGTCTTCCAGCTTTGATGTGGTAGACAATATTCTCGATGTCAAGGATATTTTCAAATTATTTGTCGAATTAAACATCTACATGCTTAATATACGCCGCCGTAGATCCGGCTTATGAATTTTCTCTCAAAAACTTTGAGGCGATTCGTATCTGTAGCAGCCAGGAACCACTTTTAAGAACCGTAACGTACCACTGTCCTCATCAATGTTTTATGCAGTTTCATCTTGGTGCCTCTTGTGAGCAGTTGTGACGCAAAAAACTGAATATTTTCATATTGAGGCCTGCTGCCAGCCATTATGGGCTTACCGATTTCAGGGCTTACAGAGTTTTCGCATTTCAGGGACGATCCAAGATGGGTGAAACATGGAACGTTTTCAAATTCGAGGTCAGTGCTACCAACTCTTACTTTCAGGGCCTTGGTACTCCTGTGATTATCTCTACGGGACATCACCAAGCACTAGGTCTTATTTTCATTTATTCGGGGGTACACTTCTGCTCCTTTTCTCAATATTATTTTACAGGCTTCTTTGAGGGCGCTTGCACTTCTTATACGAGTATAAAATAAGGAATTCATTTATTTTAAATAAATGCAAAAGCTTTTGATATTTAAGAAGGATATAATTTGAGAATAAATTTAAAAAACGTATGAAGGATGTCCTTGGAACCTATTTCTTTGTAAAAAATATTATAAAAGCTTAAAATTTCAGCATTGTCGTATTCCTTGGTATTCTAAAATGTACCAATACAGAGCTGGAGGCTATAGATTCATATCTAAGAGTGCAGATGATGAATTCAAAATACGTCATAAATCTTCAGTGGTTAGAATTTATCTACCACGAAAAATGGGAAGAAGTATATGTAACATACAGGCGTCGTATATGTGGAATTAAGTTGACTGTGTAGAACAGCAGTAGAACCAATTCAGGATATTACATCAAGCTGTCAAGTGGTCGCTGAGAAGAAATATCTAATGAAACATAACAATATGGCGAAAAATTATCACCAAAAATTGGTCAAGAAAAATGAAATACTAAACGAAACGTGCCCATAATATAAGTACAGCCCAAAATCAGTGATTAGACGGCACGTCAAGCTGTATTGGAGCCAGTATGAACTGATCATACTATTCCTCACCACAAAAGGCATATATAACTTATTTTTAAAGAAGAAAAATATGAAAATAAAAAAAAAATTAAAAATTAAATAAATAAAATAAAAATTAAATACAAATTAAATTAAAATAAAAATTAAATTAAAAAAGAAAATAAATTAATATATATATATATATATATATATATATATATATATATATATATATATATATATATTGAATTAAATTAAAGCAAAACTTAAAATAAAATAAAAATTAAATTAAAAAATAAATATATAAATTTAAAATAAAAAAATTAGATTAAAACAAATAAAATAAAAAATTATATTAAAACAAATAAAATAAATAACCCCCAAGGAAAGTATTTACACATTAAATAAACAATTCATTCTTAAAGCAAACGAAGGAAGGTTTTTCTGTATACTGGTAATCTATTTCTTAGCACACTCAGTGTTGCCAAGACACATCAGATGTCAAGTTCCACATTTTCAAGGCCGTATATATGCCTGTTCTCCCATATGGAGCAGTGAGTTGGGTCCTCCCAGAGAACAAATGGAGCCGGATTACTGCAACAAAGATGAAACTTCAAAAACACGCAGGGGTAGGACCACAATGAAACCATTATGGAAGAATTAAATATTCCTGCAATAAAGGAGGACCTGGAGAAGAGACAGTTGGGATGGTACGGGCATGTGTGCAGATTGATCCATGATCGAGATCCACGAAAATATATGGAGGCGAGACCAGAGGCACAAGGCATAGAGGTAGACCTAGAATTACCTATGATAGCTATATTTCCAAGTTGGGTCAAGTGGGAGGAGAGACATTGCAGAAGATGACTCTTGGTTGGATTAACTCAACGCTGAAAGGCACTAAGAGGAAGTTAAAGAAGAAGAGAAGGAATATCTGGAAATCGTTGATATATTAATTGAATAATTCTTAAACCCATTAATAGTCTTTATCTACTTTATCCTTTTTGCTATTATATACCTATGTAATATAAATATATGTGTGTATATATTCTGATTATTTATTAAGAATTCATTTCTGTTTATTATGTAGATTTTTCCTACTGTTAAAACGAAATTTTCGTGAGCCATTAAAATTCAGTTAATTTTATAACTAATACCGTGAAAAGTTATACCACAAAAAACATGAAAAATCGTTGTATTAAAATAATTGTAAATTGATTTATTTCAAATAAAGTTATTATTATTAAGTCGTTAACTAAAATATATAATTAAAATTTTACCCTTTTAGGAATAATCCACAAATATACAGTGAGTTGTTTCAGATAAACCCATTGGTTGGTAAATAGCTTATAGATCCGGATTGAAAGGCCTGAGGTGGGGTAAGGTAAACATTACTTAAGCTGAAGTATATGAATACAAAGGAGGCTATACAGATAGGAAGGGGGAAGGGGAAAAGAGAAAAAGAAAACCTCGAAGAATGGGGGTAGGTGGGGGAGTTGGCAGTATTGAGGAAAGAAGGGCACCGGTGAAGCTGAGTTTGCATAAATTGGCGAGCGTGGAGCACCTGCGGCCGGATTCAATAGCTCTCTCTTGGGTAAACTCAATTTCAAAAACGGCTTCAGGGCGTCCTGGCTAACTTTACTGCAACTTCTAGCTGAGGTCTTCACGTTGGTATCACATGGGATATGGAACGGTCGTTGAACTGCATCACTTTTGATATAAACAGCAAGGGATAACATATGATGTCATAACCAGATCCAGATAACCAGACTCTGGTTTAAGAGGCGCATAGTAAAAAAACCCAATGCTTGATATAACTATAAATTGTAATTCAGGTTTTGGTTTTGTTTTCATAGTAATTATGTTATATATTGATCAGGAATCATTTACTTATCACTATACATTAATACAACACTATGGATCCCTTTTCCGGCTCTCAGGAGCGATGGATTTTGACAAATGAGGTGTCACAAAGAGAATTGAGAAAGGGAATTGAGAAGTGGCGAATCTCAATTTGGTTTTTCACTTTCTAACTACAACTTTAATAAAAATTGATTGAAAAATCTAGGACGTTACAAAGTTCCGACGGTGGAGTCAGCGGATCGAAACGGTAGAGATCGGGTTTTAAAGATTTCGATATGAACACCAAGGCCTGAAAACGACGCGCTGAACGATATCAGACTCTGCGTTTTAAAACCTATCGTTTATAACATACAGAGATAATACACGATATTGGGCCACACGGGTCTGTTCCAACATGCATAAGTATCGTTGTCATAACTTCATACCTGTGAAAGCAAGTTGACTACACAAATTTTTTAATATGTGTGAAGTTATGTTGTGAAAACGTTATTCTGTACTGAATGCCTAGCCTAATGTATATAATTTTCACTCGGATCAGCTCGTTTATTTTTGTTTTGTTTTTTGTTCAACGTTGTAGAGCTTTCTAATAGTAAGAACATCTCGTAGACTTTGAACAATCAGTTGCCCGTCCCTAAAATTTCATCGAAGAGGGTTCGTTGGTTTGCGAGAAGAAGTACATAGAAAGAGGAGGCGCCATCAAGGACAAAATTAGAAAATTCAATTTTTAATTAAAGGTTTTTCGGAACGAACTGCAGCAACTTGATTCAAGTATTATTACTCGACAAACTACATGCGGCGAATGAAACCGTTCTCTACTTAACCTATTCGAAAAAAAAATACCCCAAAGTTATTAAAAATTGTAACATGATATTTCTTTAATTTAATATTTACACAAAAAAAAACACAGGTCAAAACAGCAACGCATAGTTTGGCATTCCGACCTGCGAAGTGAAATAAACTCTTTGAAAGCTTTAGCAGGCACGGAAGAGGGACTATATAATGAGTTTTTGAGCTGGCTGTCAATCGAGTTAGGGTACTTCGTCTGCCGGTGACAAATTGGTTATGGATGAAAACAGGATAAAACACGAACGTATGAATTTTTCCTCTGAAATTTCTGTCAGTTACAGGACAAATCCCTTTAATCATATTGGACTGGACAAAGAATAAAGGTTCTTGATTGACAATGCACCAAAAATGAATGTTTCACCGATTTCATAAATCTCTAATCGTTTCACGATTCAGGTCATCGAAGTCGAAATTGATTTTTAAAACAAACTATCTTTAAAATATAATATAAATTACTTTTGCAGAAATCGTATGGAAAAAATTCATAGTTATATTAATAATGTTGAGAATAACAATACTGAGTCGCAATTTTTAATTTGTTCACCTGGAAAAAATGAATGCTCGTGGCTTTTAGGTTTTATGAATGTTAGAATTTCCAAGCCTTCGAATTTCAAAGTGATTTAGTCGAAATTTTTATTCATAAAAAAACTTTTAGAGCAATCACAAAATCACTCTGGTACCTCAGCAACATAACTTTACATTGTGACCTCGTGGAAAAGAACGTTATGGAATCGCAATTAATGATTCCACGGCAAATTGCCAGTACACTTCCCATTTCTAGGACAACAATCTTGCTCATAAATTCAAAATTGCCCATACAATGAGCACTTGACTCTGCGTGTGCTATTTTGAAATTATGAGCAAGATTGCTCATCACGTATGTGAACTTCAAGATATTGTCTTCCAGTTTATCTTTTTTCTCATTATTTTTTTTTATTCTATTGAAAGTAATGTTCTTCCTTAGACTATCCTGGAAAATTTGAGCTTTTAGTTTTTTTTCATAGAAACAAATAATTGTCAAACCCGAAAATCGTAACGACCTTCAGTTTTTCAACTCTATTCATTATAAGAAAAAAAATAAGTGGGCCTTAGATGCCTTAGAACATATACCATCATGTTTCTTTTTAGAAGAATATCAATTAAAACTTGTCTTAAGGGTTAGACATTCAAAGCCTTGATGTGTTGCTAGAGCCCCCTTTCCAAAAAAAAAAAAAAATATTAAATAAAAACAAAAAGCGTTTAGATTTAAGATAAATTCATCATAGCTTTAGTTCTCAAATTAAACATTGATTATTTCAAGAATTTTTGTTTAGAAAAAGACCTTTAGAAATACCGTGGACTATAGGAAATCCCGAAAATTAGCTGAACAAATAATTTTTAAATTAATTTATATCGTCTGTTTGGAATAAGTATTAAAACATTGCAAATTTATCTAATTTTAATATTTCGACATTATCCACAACTATATGACCTTGCGACTATGCTCAATGCAGAAGTATTAAAACCAGATAGATTTGTAAGGCTTCAATTGGCTTCTCTATAAAGAAATCATATTTTGAGTTATCATAGTCTTGCTCCAAACCGACGATATGTACTTGAAAGATAAAAAGCTTTAAGGGTACAAATCACTTTTAGATTTTAGATGTCAGAAAGATATAAAAGATAAGCAAATACTGGTTCCATCGCACTCTATTTTCAATAAAATAATCATAAGAACAACACCAATAATCAAATATGCCTTTAATATATTGCAGAATAATATTATAATATTTTTATTAAAATCGCTTATTAAAAAACAAAATAAAAATTTCGTTACCAAAAAAAAAAAAGAGGATGAGATATGACGACATTAATTAGAAATTAAAAACTTTCATTATAACTTTTTTTTTTCCGGCAGTCTTTCATCCTTTATTACTGCACAAATTATTCCGGTACTAAAGGAAACTTTAAAAGAAAAGATGCTCCTTTCGAGAAGTTTCACCCCTCGTTCTTAAAAATAAGTTAAAAGAAGCTGTAGTATCCTCTAATACTTGTCAAGGGACTGCTGTTCTGATACTCGGAAATTTATGAAGAAACTTTGATTGCGGTATTTTTCTTCGGCCCATGTTTCAAGACTTAGTACTAGCCATCACACTTGGGCCCTGTTCTTTTGCTCACTGGATGGTAAAAATTTTCATTGGCAACTAATGAACTAAGGCCATTAAATTCTTCAAAATATTTAAAAAAATTTATTGATGAATTAAAAAAAAAATGCATTTTACTATCTTCGTAATGCATATGCTCCAAGTGAGTCATGACAACAGTTTATGATCTATAACCTGGCATTAGCATAAATGACTTGTGAAAGGGATTTGTCATAGCTTCTGTTATTTCAAGAATATTTTTATTTCTTCTATAATATAATTTCCACTCTAATCTCCACAGAAGATTTTCCTTCTGAAGCAAGTGATTTAACAAAGTGGTAGAAAGGGGTTATTTATCCGTTCATAATCGGTCCGCGATATTTACTTGATCCATACGAAGATCGTAAACAGACAAATGAGATCTTATTACCATGCAGCCGGAAGAACAAGTGATTTGTATTTTCATATCAAATCACATTAAGATGGTGACCTTTAAAAGATAAAAGAGATCTAATCACCATGCAGCCGTATGAACAAGTTATTTGCACTTTCTTATTCGATAAGAAAGTGCAAATAACTTGTTCACTTCGGTACACATTAAAGAACTGGAATATAAGAATTCATGGCCGACTGTAGTTCTTTCTTTTGAAGCTAATTGAAGCTAAGTAATTCTGGCAAAGAGGAGTTGTTTAACCATTTATTCTCGGTCTGCCATATACACTGGTTCCTAATGGACATCTTTAACTGATAAATGATATGTTATTACCTACCATTCAGGTGGAAGAAGAGGTGATTTTTTAGTCTAATTTTATTTTTAACATATATTTTATTTTGTTATTTTAAATTGATTTTTCCTATCGAATCACAATAAAAAGAAATGGATTAAAAGGTACTACAAATTTATCACGATATTGATATGATGATATGATAGTGTTTATTGTGTGATAAGTTAATAATAATAATTATAATACTTCGTATTGATTTAGGTGTTAAATCTTGTGAGAAAGACCTTTTTTTATCATGTTATCTTTCTTGTTATTACTAAGTTTACGCTGTTGAATCATATTAATTTGTTCTAATCTCGATAACATTTTACCTATTCTTTGATTTTTACATATTCTTTTCGGGCGATTTTCTTAAAGCTCCTTAAAAAAAAAAAAAAAGAAGTAACTATTTCATTACAATTCTTCTTCTGTCTCATCTCAGAATTACTCGACAGTTCGCCAACAGACAACCGTAGTTAAAGTGGAGGAAGTTTACTCGGAGTTATCGGGTATTATACGGATACCTTAAAGTATTTCTGAACTATAATCTTTCAGCCTCCATTAGATGGAATACAGTAATGGGACGTCAGGTGGGAGGGATTATTACCTGTAGATCGGAAACGTTGAAGTGCGCCCTTACCTGAGGATCGGGTTCAATGGGACTGTACAAGTTCGGAATATACAAGAAAGGGCAAGAGGCGACCTAAGGGCGAGCCGAGGTATTGTCAAGTGAGGTCTCATTACCACACAGCTCGAGGGCTCGAGGACTCTCCTCTCCCTACACTCAACATCAATCCCAAGACCGTCTCCACAATCTTTCTGATACACTGTATCCATATCCCACTCGAATTTAAACAAATGTATACTCGTACTTTGATCTATAGCTTAGTCGAAATCAAAGGGAAAACGATAATTTGGTCATTCTTCGAAAACAGGGAGATTTTCTAATAATTTTCTTATTACTTGAGATGGCACAGAAATTAATTTATTAATTTTTTATTTTACTCGTACCTCAGATACTGTTGTCAAAATATCCCATCATAATTATTTCTAGAACGAAAAATAAGTCAAAGTATTCCAAGTTTCAAAAGCGAGAGGGTGAGAAGGAATGAGTGTAATAGAGTGAGGGGAGCCTGGATGACAAGAAAGGAATAATAATACAATAAACAAATTATAGTTTTACTGAAATATCTTTAGATTCAATAATTTTAATTGTTACTACATTAATATTAAACCACGATTACATTATGATTGTTATTACTATAATTACATTACATTATTATAAAGTGTATGAGATAAATTAATTTTTGTCTATGAATTAATAAGG
Source organism: Rhaphigaster nebulosa (assembly GCA_948150685.1). NCBI lineage: Eukaryota > Metazoa > Arthropoda > Insecta > Hemiptera > Pentatomidae > Rhaphigaster > Rhaphigaster nebulosa. Next base: position 34,943,335 of record OX411310.1, read on the forward strand.
AATCTGAATTTGGGACATGCTGAATAAAATATAATTTCTATAATAAACAAAAATTGAGGGAGTGAGGTTTTTGAGCTTATTTATTGCTTACTGATTAAGTCTTAACTTAGAGTCTCCATATTTACACAAGATCCCATAAAACTTGAAGAATTACAATAAAAATTCATCAAATAGTTAACTTACTATTCTATGAGCAGGCGAGGGAATGAGGATCACCAAACACAAAGCATACTTTTTAAGGTAACATTTCACAATCACAGCATGTTAATGAAGGTTCCGTTAAGCATCGGTTCCAATTTGGTCTGGAGGAAACTGCTAAGGCTTGCCAACAGTATTATGTACTGTTATTTAGCTGTAGAAGACTAAGTTATTTGGCGCCCATTTTTGAAATAAGTGAGGGAGTGAGCTACATGGCCACGGGACAAATCTTTCTAGTTAATTTAACTAATTGCCAACGTAATTATTCTTTAACGAATTAGTTTTTCTTTTCCGAAAATTCTGAGCTTGTATGCACACTTAGTTTACTTTGATAGCGGTAGGTATGGTTTTCCGGCTGCTGAACAAAATCAATGTAGAAGATTCAAAGAATGGGACATGTGAGAGTGAGGAGTATAGTGATAAGAACTTGTTTACATAGTAAAATCATTATTAACATAAAAGCTAACCCCTGATAAAACAATCTAAGACCATGTTTTAGCAAAATAAATGACAAAATTTCTACCAGATGCACCAAAAAGTCCGATTTCTTCCTGGGACTGTAATTTCCCAATGTTCGAAGAATGACCAAATTATTTGAACGTTTAGAGAGGGTTGTGGAAAATTATTTGAACTTTATTTGAATTATATCTAAAATTTTATACTTCCGAGACTAATAAACTGTGACATAAGTTATTTTAATTAAGGAATAATTATGTTTACTTCCTTTATATATATATATATATATATATATATATATATATATATATATATATATCAAGAAACGCATATTCATTGAACGCATTATTTAATTAAGACAATATCGTCGCCACCATGCTTAAGTAACGAATGTGAATGTACCTACTTTTCAAAAGACCAAAAAAGAAATATAAAGTTTTCTTTAAACTTCCCCTATGCGAATGATTTATTTATCTCAGTGTCTTTTTACTTCTCTCACACCTAGATTTGTGTTTATATGATCTTATTTTACAAATATGGTACTGGTAAATTAATAAAATTAAGGATTCCGAAAAATACAATTTTTCACATCCGTTATTAAATGAGGCGATATTGTTTACAAGCGAAAATATTATTACATCGAAATATGGATATTTTAAAATAAATATATTGATATTTTGTCCGATATGCATAATTCGATATATAGTAATACGCTATTAAAATTTGATTGTTAAAAACCAATATTATTCCAAGAAATAAACGAAAAAAATAAAACCTGTAAAATGTCTACAAGTTTGATAGGTTTCAGTTATTATTTATTCAATTGATATTTTCTTCCTTCTTTTTTTTTTTTTTTATATGTTAAGCAATTTATTTCATTTTTCTCTAGTTCTTAGTAATAAGTCTTTTTAATAATAAATGTTAATGCATACTTTAATAGGTTCAATAATTCATTCAATATTGTCTTTCTTCCTTTTTTCTTTTTTTTAAAGCAATTTAATTAATTTTTCAGTATTTCCTAGCAATAATTTTTTTTTATTGACAAATGTTAGTAAAAAATATTTTTTGTGATATGCAGTATCGAAATTTTTAATTGTTTCTATTAAACCTGTTATAAATCTAAGATATGCTAATTTATACTACCCTATCCTTCAATTCAATTCAATATACTCCTTCCCTTTTCCTTTCAACGACTAGAAGCATCGAAAAATCGGTATTTTTTATTCATGTATCGAACTACTATTTCGATATATTTGAAAATTATCAATAAGGTATATGTCGATATTTTTGTTTGATATTTACATCCCTGCTGTTAACATGTTCTGAAAAGGGTTTGCCTATTTTTTTCTCAGTTTGGCCATGTTTAAAAATTCACGCACAAAAAAAAAGGCAAAGTTTTCAAGATTGAAATTTCTACAGCAAGTTGTACAATGACAAAATTATACAAGAAAAACAAAAACAATTATGAGCCCCTTTTCCTTAATACACTTTGACAGCGCTAAAAGTTTCGTTTTATGTCAATGTTTCTGATTTTTTTAAACACCTTTCTCAGATCTTAGGCGATTTTATGTGAGGACATAAAATGTAGAGCACATTCTTATCATAATGTTAGTTTTTGTTTTGGTATCTGAAGATTAGAAAAATTAGAGACATTATCTCAAAACTTTCAAGCTAACTTAAAATGGCTGCCAAAGATCTATTTTATCTTGAAAAATGATTTACCCATTGTTTTGAACTTACCAAGTAATAGGAAATAACTGGTAAAAAAATCATATAAATCAAAAATATTGAGCAGCAATGTCTGGGTGATTTCAAATGGATTGACCCATAATTAATTTATTTCCACTGTATCAATGAACTTGTTAAAAATAAATAAATTATTCTTTATTTAGCCCTTTTATACTAACAGCCGGAGTAGTAAATTCACAAAAACTAAAAGCGTTTCTACGAGTACATTAGTAGTTCAGTGTGACATCGATCTAAATCATAGCAGACAATCGTGTAATATTGATTTCAAAAAAAAAAAATAATATTGGACATAATAGACGAAATAATTTACTAATGAAAAAAAAAAGGTTTTAGGGAATTACTGCCAACTATGTTATATTAGAAAAAAAAAGCATAATTAAGAAAAAATGAAATAAAACCCAGAGGATGAAAGAAAATTTCGAAACGCTGGGTAAAAAATGTTAATGTTATAAAAATCATAAAGAAATATTAAGGGAAGTTGTGTTTTTCCTCCCCAAAAAACAACAACAATTTATAATGTAGTTTATTGTTAGATGTTTCCGATGCTATAAACCGGAGTAATTAGTTCTGTGAGGAGCCAATATATGCAGAACTTGATTGCCATCAGCAATGTACGGCGACGAGTCACGAACAGCATTAAACAAACTGCACTTAACGGCGGTGCACCGCTCTCAGCAACAAGTTAATTTGTAGCCATCGGACATAATAAAACGGGATTTTCTCGTTAAGCTCGCAATAAATTGCTACTGTTCCATAGATAAACACGATTCCAGCAATATTGATTCGACTGCGTTCGCTCACAAGTAAAACGTTTTATATTGCACAGAAAAGTTTCAATAAATTATATAATTTATTATATCATTTTTCTCCCAATTACTTATTTTAATTTAACTCTCCAAAAACTCCAATATTTTCTCCTTTATTTAAAATGGGATATTCTCAATTTGCTGAAAATATTAAAAGCAACCCTGGAGTCATTCTTAAACATAGACACTGGAAGCAAGCACCATCAGAGAAATGTTAGCTTTATTAATTTATTTCATGGAATAAAGTTAAGTGACTATTTTTTTAAAGAGATACTATGGTTATGTACAGTATTATTGTTTATTTATGTAGTATGTTCGTATTATTCTTGCTACACACAGTAGTAAAAAACGGCATAAAAGCGATCAAAATCCCATTTTCTCTACTTTTTTTCCAAGCAAATGAATATTTGTACCAAAATACATATATGTTCAAGGAAAATTGTCCCAAATTTTTTAAACAATATATACTTCACCTACTAATGATAAGCTTATCAAATTGCGGAAATTTATAATAAATCACGCTAAAATGAAGAGTTTTATTTTAATTCTGATATCCTTTTTATTTGAATGTATTCATACTTGTCAGGTCTGTGCCAGATCGAAATCAGAAAAGTTAAAAATCATTTGACGTTTTACTTTGTGTCGATCTACAGTGCGTTAGTCCCTACTTGCCCGTTTTAAATTAACAAGAAATAGTCAGTAAGGATGCGAATGAGCGATTATGACGAAATTTAGCTGCGTAAATCTGCGAACACACTAAGTATAATACCATAAAAAGTATTCTCCTTAGTAAGGCTTAACCCATTAGGAATATCATTTTGGATTGCAAAAAGTGGAGTAATTTTGATTTTCAGGTCTGTTGTATTTATATTGCCTCTCTCGTAAAATATCAAAGCTTTCGACCTGCTACCTGTTGTGCATTTTCGCCATCGTATGACCTTATGATATATTAAATGAATGAATGAATGAAAAACTATATTTTGTAATAATTATAATTGCAGAAGTTTTGCTGTGAATGGGATCCTGTTCTATGTAAAAAAAAAAAAAAAATCGTATATTAGATTAGTAGATAATGTCCTAGCTTTCATCAAGGCTATAAATAAGCCAATAACGAGATTAGAAAATAAAAGTCAATTTCAAACAAAATGCAGTCATCAACTGGACTGGCATGAAGTGGAGCAGCACTGATGATGATTTCATGAATTTGACAAAATACACTACAGACTCTACAGTATATCTTTGAGAATATACTATTAACTAGTACATTTTTAAAATCGACGATTGGAGAACTACGATATATTGTAACATATTAAATGAAATGTGCTGTGGAGTAATACTTGTTGAGTGGTTGATCGGTCCCACCTGAATCCACATCGACATAACTGATAATTTACACGATCTATTTCGTGATGCGGTCAGTAAAAAACCGTGCAACTATTTTACCATGCCCTCCCCTCCCATAGAATGAGTGACTTAATCAGGATTAAAATGCATACAAATGAAAATATAAAGCTTTATATTAAAAAGAAATTTATTTTAAGATAAGCTGTACAATTATTAATTTCTATTACATTAAAATGAAGAGTGATAACGTTACTCATTTATGGCCAGACCATCGTTCTTGGCACATTCACATTCAACTACACATCATTTACACAGAGTTACTGACTACACTGCTGGAGCACTAGAGTAAAAACAATTCAAAACTGGAGTATTTTTGAATGCCGGTCAGGCATTGGATAAAAACCTGGCACCAGAGTTTTCTCTTTAAACTCAAGACATGAATATCTAATCTTTACGTCATTCCTTTTCGATAAATTATTCTCGATACACTAGGGATCTGAAATTTCTTCAACTCGACCAGTTTTGGCAGGAGTACCGCAAGGTACATGGTCCTTTAGTATACATTATATATATATATATATATATATGTGTGTGTGTGTGTATATGTATATATATATATATATTTTATTTTTTTGCTAGCGCTATAGACCATGCAGATCTTTGGTCGCGCAATGTGGCATTATTACAAACATTTATTGCTAGCGGGAGCACAGACAGCCTGGAGGAGGTCAGAGCAAAAGCGCGGACGATACGACAATTTTATTTATTTATATACGACAATTTTATTTTATTCTACACCTGACTTTACAATATCACTACATTTATTCAAATGGTACTAACTTTGGAAAATGCGATGAAATCACTTCATAACATATTACATTTACACTTTGACGAATCACCTATTCACTAATTATCATCGGTAACAGCCAAAATTTTCTGACGGATACACTATCTTAATTTTAAGTCACCTTCTACTTAAGAATGACGTGGGACCCGCACACTTCAGAGAAAGCTAAAGACTCTAAATACTGCACTCTTATTTCCGAAATGATCAAAACTTCATATTAGAAAGAAGGTACATACCTACTGAAACCCGTATGATTATACGCCTCACAGATTTACGATTCAGTAAAAAAAAACACTTAAAAACACTACAATCTCCTCGATCCAAAATTGTAAGAGTAATAGCAGACTCCTTGGTGCGTAAATAACAGAGCTCTACGTAACGACTTACAGCAATGAAACATCGACCAACACATGCGTATTCTTTATCACCGTTTCTATTGGAATCTTCACGGACATAGCGGATGAACGATCTGGCTACGGCTGACGTTCCCATTTATGCCATGAGACGACTCAAAATGAGCTGGATGAGGGACCTGCTTTCGTGAATTATGAAAGGTACTCGAGAGAACTGCAAGAAAGGTGCTGCTGGTTACTGTTCTTCACCATGCCTAAAATGACAGAACTTTCAAATTATCACTTCATATTTGGTGATTTCCTAATTCTCACTATTACTGTGGCAGGTGAAAATGAAGCTTTGAAGAAAAAAAATGTATTTCAAGAGCGATTAAGTTAAAACCACACTGCTGAGATAGCCGATAAAAGGAGTGACCAAAGAAGTTGTGTGCACTAAAGATCTTCTACGGCCTAGTAAGTCTCTTTCCAATCGCAGTTAGGTCCGATAAAGGCAACATCCCATGAAACGATCTAGCATTAACTATGTGAGAGTACTTCACCATGATTGGACATTAAAGAGAGCTTCAAGTGATATTAATTCTGCTGTGGTAACACCGATAGTTTTAGGCTTTTTTGTAGGTTTCATTTTAAGATAAATTTTAAATCATTCACTTATAATATGAAAAAATCAAAAATGGAAATAAAAAAAAATGAATAATAATGATTACTCTACTTATTAGTTTATCTTTTCGTTATTTTGTTTTATTTCTTGAATAGTGATGCACGTAATTCAGAAGAGGAAAAGAACTCTTTTATTTGTGAATATTTAAATCTGCTACCTATAATAAGCAATAATATTATAAAAAAATGCGATATAATAAAAAATATGAGGATAAATAGAGAATCATAAAAAAATTAACAAAATATAACAACTACAAACAATTATAATAATAAGGATAATGAAATATAAACATAACAATAAAAATATAAACAAAAATAAATAATTTAAAAAAAAAACGACTACGGACGAAATTTACTTGCGTATCACTTACCCATAGTGAAACATTGTGTAGTAGTAGGGTGCCGTCCACACCCGAATGAAACCAATGACTCTGCTGATAATACATTAATTTACCTTATATATATCTTTACAAGTGCAGATGCAAGGAGCTTTCAGTATGTTGACATGAGCAGATGCATGGTACGGAATACACTTAAATGCAAATCACAAGGTGTAGTGGAAGACACCAGACTACACCAAGTTTCAATATTCATAGATGCCAACTTCACATCCAACTCACCAGTTTGTGCAAGGAAATTCTGTCCCTTAGGACGGATAGGATTATTTCCATAGTCAGCTTTTTAATTTTTCTAAAAATAAATTTTCATTTTATTTTAAAGGTTTTAATTTTTCAAGTATCGGTAATTTATATTTTATTACATATGATCATGAACTTACACATGATATGATATGAAAAATCACAACAAGTAGAGAATACTTAGAATATAACAAAATAAATTTTCATTATTTTGAGCTCAAATTGTTTCAAAACATTCAGGGGAATCTATTTAATAATTTGAGCCACATCATCAATATACCATCAAAATTAAAAATTGGTTGTGTACTCTCAAACGGACAGATTATACATAGACGTCTTCTATTGAATAGTTATTGATATTGATATGAATAGTTTAAGAATAAAGTTTTGGTATAATTTCTCCGATAAGATATGTCTGAGTCACTACAGAAGAGATTGGAAATATGCAGACAATCGATAACTGACAATTCAAGCTTAAATTAAGTATTTTTTCGTGTACCTTAATTTTCAATTATAACAAATTGAAATTTTGTGGATATTTACCTCACATATAGAAGAAAATAAAACACCATTAAATTACTCAATAATCTGCGTCATTGTAAAGAACTGAGGAATTGTTGAAGTTGAATTGTGGAATTGATGCCCAAGTATTGTTGAGGACAAAAGATTGTCGAATCTTTCAAAAGATATTTTAATAATCTAGATAGCTTTGAGAAACTTCTTTAAAAAATCAGCTGCAAAAGAATGCAATAGTGGCTTCAGTGCAATATTTTGTCTTAGAAGAGGAAGCCCATTACGGCCCTAGGGCTTGTACAAACCTGCGGTGTTGTTTATTCAATCTATCTTCGATCCAATATTTCTGTATACAATCGTAACCGACATTTGCTAGTTCAGCAATTAAAAATATATACACCCGGTCTTAACATGCGCGGTCCCAACATTCACGAATTTAAATTTTAAAATTGATATTTTTGAGAGTTACATTACACATCCTGATCTTTATAATACAACATCAAGTTTAAAGAATTACAGCTATTTCGAATTATTAAAAAAATAGATAAAAAAAAAAGTAGGTGTTTCTCCATTTTATGATAGAAGAAAAATTTATTTATGTGGACATTTTTACAATGAATAAATATTAAAAAAATGTCAGGCGTACGTCTTACTGAACGTTTTCCAACTTAATGTAGGGTTTACATGACTGGAATTAATCTCAATAGACTCAGCAATCCAAAATCAACATTCCACGATACCTCACTCGACGTTCATGTCAAATACATTGTTATATTTCATTTTTCACCCAACTTGCCTATTGGCAGACAATATGGCGTTCGATTTTATTGTATGAAACAATAAAATTAATTGTTTTTCATTTCAATTCAGAAATCCGTCATCATTTTCGTGGTCTCTCAGGAACATTTCCAACGATGGGCTGCTGCCTTCTTCTGGATCCAATCTTGAAATGAGTAATACCATCTGTTTCCTTTCACTCGTACTCAAAGAGTTCGTGGTACTGGTAGTTATCTTTAGTAACGTGAAGAGAGAAAACTTCTTTAATGCTGTAGAGGTCAGTACTCCTTTTTAGCTTGAACCTCAGTGTCTCAAAACAGTATAGGTCATGATAACATGTTCGGCAGCTTCCTTAACGCCACAAGTCGTGCATAGAGGGTCGACATCTATTCCAAGGCTGTCTAACTTGGCACGAAAGCCCCCATGCCCCGTGAGGAACTGAGAGATCCAATAGTCAGGTTGGGTCCATAAGGCACTAGTCGGGAATGGACGGTGGGGAAATACTTCTAGACGGGGGGAGGGGAAATAATATTAGAGTTGCTTACTCTTTTGGTGGTATTGACCGACAGACTATTTCATTTCTCAATAGTGTCTTAGCGCAGTATCGCCTTCCATCTATTGGGTTGTTCCTCAATCTTCACTCGAAGATTTTCCTGAATCCCTGCCAAGCCTTCTCTCTGGTCCAACGACTCTGAAATATAGTTTTGCCCAAAGAATACGTTCGGCTTTTTTTTTAAAGAATTTTTAACGCTCTATTGCGTAATCTGTACAATGTTATTCCGGTAAACTGCGGTTTTGTCCCATAGTGGGCCGTGCAGTGGTGCGAGCATATAGGCTCCTTTGACATCGGCTATAAATTACTTGGATTCAGTGGACGGCTCAAAGTTTGACAGTTTATATATTTGAGGAGGAAGAATTTGAATTGAATACAATAAACAATAATAATAAAACATTATTTTTTTTTTAAAGTTGAGTTAAATTAATTCTATGCGCTCTAAAATCTTTCTTTAAAATCCAAGTTAGTACAGACGAAATATTACATTTATGTACAATCACATGCTGAAGCAGGACTATAATCTTATAGTACAAAATAATTATATTTTGGAACGAAGTAACTATTTACTTTTTTTTTTAAAGGGATTTCATAAAATTAAGTTTCAATCTCAAATCCACTTTTGAATGCAAACTTCTTTCTTCTTATGACATTTAACTTTTGATTAAACTGTTAAACTGAGGTCACCAACTTCATGTAATTGGAATCGAATTGATTAGCAAATTGTTAAATATGTTTCTGTTATTATCAATCATAGACTAGATAGGCTGGAATAGATCTATTGTAACTATTAAAGTTCAACTTGCTTTCTCATAGCACTAAATAATTCAATATTTTTGGTTGGCTATCAAAAGTATATTACATTCGGGTATTAACAATATTTTGAAACACGGAAAACAGTTCTGTTCTATATTCGGAGCTACATTTAATACCAGTATTCTACAAATAAATTAAGTATTCTATTTTATTGAAAAGTCCCTTTTGCCTTTATTTCTCTAACTAAGCGATTTATGTTTAAATAATTCGGTATTTCGTGTAAAATAAAGATTGAAAAATATTCTCGCTACCAATAAACATTGTTTAGAAATTAAAACATTTTTTACCTAGCTAAGAACGACATATTATGATACTAAAATATAACTTTTTTTTTCAAAATGTTTGTTGATTGTTTAAAACTATATTCTTGACACTTGCTATTTGTTAATTATATGTTCGTCATTTGTTCAATATAGTCCACTATGAAGAGAAACTAATTGAATTCTTATGTATGGGAGCTTGCAAGGAAGCACCTTCAAATCACACCCCACAAAAATAGTCATTATCAAGGACAATCAAACAGAATTCGTATTTATCCATCAAGCTGATTTTTATGGTGTTCCAAAAGATTTATTTAAAAAAACAAACAGTGAAATCTCAAACGATGAAATATCATAATTTCCAAAGTAAGTTTAATTTTTCATTAAACTTGAACTTTCGTTAATTTTTTCATTTCACTTACAAGATGCCTAAAACAGATGCTTGTGATTTCTGCACAGAATGTGAAAAATAAAAATTATAGACATATCCATAAAATGCGTCAATATCCATTAGTTTTCACGACACCTAAGCTATCGAATATGAAGCCATGTAAGATAAGTTATTTCTACTTCAGAATCTTCCAATGAGTTTGTTTTGATATTCGAATTTTAAAGAATATTTGTTATTTTATAAATATTTAAGATAACAATATATATTATTTGTCTGTTAAATCTTTTAAACTTTTATCAGTTTTATTTTCCCAAAACTTTGAAGTAAAGCTTCTGCTTTCATGTTTTCATGCTTTCATGTCAGTGATTGCCAATTATTTTTTATATTTTCATTTAAATAAAGCTCAGAAGTTTAAATATCACGGTTCAGATCGCGGTTTGAATTCATTTTTACCTGAGACACACAACATAGATAAAATAGTAAAATGAGCCCATACCTTTTTTTTCCTAATGTTTACATTTTGATTATTGATTATATATATTTTGGTATTGTGATATTCGCTTATTTTTTAACAAGTAGAATACGGTCAATTAGAAAGAATATCGGAAAACATTTTGATGAGTAAAGCACAAATTAAAAATAAACTTTAGAATTCTGTATCTCAAAACTACTTTTCGGGAAACAGATCCACCTTTATTTGCAAGCATACGAAAACATTGGTGACCCTGCTAGTGTTGTGTCGGTTCAATGCTCTCTAACAAAGCTATGCTTTAACAGTATTGTGCATTAAAAAGAAGATATTAACAATACAAGAGAAATCATTAAATAAGAAATTTTTAAAAAATTGAGACACGATGGCAGAAACAAAGAAAAAGGACAAATAGTATAATTTTACTATGCTAATAATGGAATAATAAATAAATGTATTAAAAAATTGCCTTGAAAATGGAAATGAAAAAAATTTCCGAAACGTCGCCTAAGTATTTAGATGGCCTTTAAAAAAGAGTATATATTTTTCATGAAAATTAATAACTATTACGAGTAATCTTATAAATCTTAAAAATTAAGATAATTTCAAAATATTATAAATATGGATAAGAAAAAAGACCAGATAAACAACTGCAATAATATTGTGCAGAAATTACCAAGTGTTATGTATAAAAAAGAGTGTACTAACAATGCAAGAGAAATAGCCATATAAGAGAAAAATGTTGTAATTATTAAATATAAAATCAAAATAATTAGCTTCTGATCTATTGTATTATTTTTAATACACGGCTATATCATAATATGATTGTGAATCAAACAACCAAAAAATGGTCAAAACATGTATATTTAATAACACTGCATATTAAAACAAAATTTCATACATAGCCCTATTGTCGTTTATTTAAAAAAACAACAACAAAAAAGAACAATAAAAAGAGAGAGAGAAAGTTTAAGCTGAATTTAAGCTGGAGTGTAATCTGCTGAGAGACCTCCAAACACCTGTGCTCCAGCTCAAACACACCTGACCTAGCGGCCAACACTTTCATTCCGGGGTACAGCCATTGTCAAACACTAAAAGCCTCTCGTTTCACTAGGCTGGGGAATTCGACTTCAGAGAAAGATTCGAACAGCTCCGATGAAACAACCTTTTCTAAAATATTTTATTAAACGGGCCTAAAATGAGGATTTTCCACTTTTTCTTGCTTCGTTAAATGTCAGCAGGAAAATCAGATCTGGTTTGCCTAGCCATAGAATTTTGCGGACAATTTTCGTAACTTTTTTTTTGCTTTTTATCTATCTAGTTTTGAATATAATCATAGTAAATTATTAAGAATCGAATATTGGTAAATAAAATATCTAACATATTTTCCATTTGGATATGTCCATTATTTTGAATACATAAAAAGGAAATGTATTAATGAAAGCATAAATTATGAACTCCGTCAAATTGGATTGTTTCCGTATCAAAGATTATATATTTTCTTTATCAATCTCATACTTAATTTTATGACTTTCACTTATCTAAGTTAGGAAAATTTTCCCATCGTAAAAAACATAGAATAAGAGTTCTCACATCATTATGCTACATCTATATTATTTTCCAAATCAAACGAATGATACCAGAAATGTAAAATAAAAAGAGTTTTATTTGCCTCTATACCCCATTGTCAGAACAGTCAAGCCAGATTCCCTAACGTAATTTACAGCTCAATTATATTTTCAGTATCACGTTATTTCATTGTATATTTTTAGGTAGGTAAGGAAGGTATTCTAATCGGGTTAAATTTTCGAAGTGGAGTTTTCAACAAATCAATGCAGCTGCATCAGCACCCTCTGGATCTAAAAAACGCATTTTTAGCCATTAGTCTTTGTTTTTTTTCCTGATTTTGTTTGCTTATTTTAATTTATATTTTGTATAGGTTTTTGTCCCCCGCTGTCTGTAAACTAATTGGGTACCCTTTTCACAGTAGCCGAAAAACGTATGAACTGTAGTGCCAAAATGGCTCTAACGATTTTGATGAAACATGCACAGTCGTGCATCCCCGAGAAAAAATCAGAGAAAATTATGATTCCTGATAATTCGTCACTCGATAATTTGATTTTATCGGTAATTTGAAGTTTTTCCCAGGCATCTTGAAAAATACTGGATAAATTGAAAAAAAAAATCAATGTGTTTTCACCCCCTCGGTAACTTGAAGTAACAATGACATCTTTAGTGACAACACTTTATAACTTGAAGTCAGGGTTCCACAACGATCAATAATTTGAACTTCCCTACTTCTGTAATTGTTTTGAACATGCAAAGACCTGCCGTTTGTAAACATACACTCAATGACATAATTCGGCAGCAGTCTGCTTTCATACTAATTTAATTCCTACCGTGTTTTTTGAATACGTGAAATTGAAATGAGTTCTAGAAAGAGCAAATGGTTTTTCAGTTAATCAAAAAAAGGCTTGTTATTGAAGATGTGGAGAGTGGTTTTTGAAATAAGATGTTTTAAAACATTTTGGTATTTTACCATCTAATTTTTGATTATTTCTAAAAATAATGATCGTGTCACGGCAAGTGTTTCAAAATTTAACTTTCTTGTGTTTCTTTTCGTTTTTCATACATGCAGCATGTCTGTTTAACATTTTAAAATAAATATCATGTTATATATATATATATATATATATATATATATATATATATATATATATATATATATATATATACTACGCATTTTTAATCAAACTCGTTCATTTGAATGTTTTGCTCCCTTCCTCTTGATTATTTAAACTCTTTTTATTTTGAGCTCTCGATAATTTAAACTTTTTCTCTGGTCCCTTGAGTTTCAAATTATCGAGAGTCGACTATATTTATATTCACTTGAATGGTAATTGAATTCCCTACAAAACAAAAAAAAATCATCGAATCCGGACGATTATTAGGGAAGAGACAGCGTATTTTAACCATTGTAGCCAAGTTTTTATTATTATACCGCTGCAGGTCCAAGGAACTGCATGACATAAGCGTCAGGAAAGTATTCTGATCGGGCCAAATTTTTGATGTGCAGTTTTCAACGGTTCTACGCTTTGCAGAGTCTCCTAATAAATAAAACAACGTATTGTTGGGAAATGGTCTGTCTGTCATGATTATCTCTTGAACGGGTGAACTAATTCTATTTTGAACTTCAATTAATTTGATACTACTAGTACTAATAATAATAATTAGTAATACTAATTAATTTTAAAACTACATTTATGCATACAATAATTTTTTGTTTGTAGCGACGTTTATAAAGTATTCTATGTATGCACATATGAAATATTTTTTTTAGTTTTTCGAATAACCTGAAAATTATACATCCCCCGAATAATTACAGGTGCTCATTTAAACTAAACTAAAAAAAAAAAATTACTGATGAATATAATCTTATCGAACCAATAATAAAATAAAATCGTGAGAGGACACACCAGATATTAATTTTTAAAAATTCTCTTAAACGGTCATGTGATTCGATTCCTCCTTTAAAATAAATTTCTTTGATTTGAAGAGACCTCGAGCTGTGCGAGAGGATAGAATATAAAACTATAATCAATCGAAGTCCGTCTATCTATAAACAATTCTTACAATTGTATTGTATTGCCTCTCTGAGGTGGAGGCTATAGGGAATGGTAATGACAGGCTATGCATAGCTAATAGACGAATCATGGAGGAGAATGTGTGCCGGAGGGAAGGGGATCCAATACCGTAATGGTGTTATTTTGACAATCTCCCGGCCTCAATGGGATAACCGAAATTGGTGTATCGGCGGTGGAATTGCCGAGCCATCGCCCATCTGTTCTTTACAACAGAATGAAATGCTATTGTCTGATATCATGTAATGGCCCACTTACAGCCAACACATTCCCTTCATCATCTCTTCTATACCCTCGCCCCGTTTCCGATTTGCCCCGCGGGATACAAGCTCGTGAAGGTAGAGATTCTTGACGAGTTTCAGTGTGGAGGAGGAAATTTGAAGAAGATTAACTTCGATCTACCGTTTCTTCTGTATATAACCACGATTTTGGGGGTAACTGAATTTTTGTAAAATCTTATCACTCAACCGCAAAGATAGAATCAATGAAGGATGGAGATGAATAAACAGTATAATAAGCGAATTTATTGAATTAAAAATAAATGTTTATTTAATTTTTTTTTAATATACTCAAACACTGAAAAGTGTAATTTCTACGCTTAACAAAAGGAAAAAAAATGAGGAACAAAAGAAAAATAAACCGAGAATATTGGATTTGTATTTGTTATTCCTATCTTTTATTTGTTATTCCTATCTTTCTTATTATAGTGGAGGGTAATAATAATGAATAATTAAATAAATAAATCATGTTACATGTAAGATTGTAATATGAAGATATGGACAAAATATATGAAATATACACATGATACATAAGTAATTTTTTAATAAAATTAATTAATTTAGATTATATATATTAATAGACCAACAATAATCCCACATACATTATATTAATAAACAATTTTATTACACAACCGTTTTATTATATTTTGTTTGTAAAAACAAAATTTTGCCAATTTTCAAACTATATACCATTGTGCCACCTACGTTCGTTATAAAATATTATTAACCTACTACTAAAAGGAGTATTTGTTTTAAATTTAAATTGTGCTGAACTTTCACATTTTCTAATAAATGTATGTGGGATTAATATTGGTCTGTTATCTTTTAATCCAAATTGATTAATTTTAGATAATAAATCAGAATCCCGTTAGATAATGAACAATCAAAATATTATTTTTAATCATAAATAAATAATGTTATGTGGGCGCGCACGCCCTGTATTACCTTCAATAATTAAGGAGTCGGCCGACTAGTTGGCCGACTTTTTAGTTAAAAGGAATGTAGAATAACCCTCTCCCTATAATCTTCATAGTAATCAAGGAACCTAATAAACATTCGGATGATAAAAAGTATGTAGTATGCGCAAACCCTACCGTTAGAAGTATGAAAATCGGACAATTTAACGAATGGACCATTTGTTACGTCAATATTACTGTTTATTATTTTCTCAGAGAGCACGTCATAGACATTCCTGAAGACTAAGAAATCCTTCAGATATCTATCTTTTATTTGTTATGGAAACATTTTCATCAGAGTCAGGAAAAAAATAAACAAATATTTACTCAACCATAAATAAATAATTTATCATTTTATTAATGACTGTCATGATATGAAAAGTAGGCTATAAGTGGCATAAGATTTATGGTGAAATTTCTTCGCGAAAGCCATTACACAGCAATTTCAAAGTATGGAACTTATAATTTGTACTTGCCTTTGTCATACACGAAAATTATGAACTACTTACTCACACAAACCGAATAGTTTCTAACGTTGCTTCCCAATCGTTTCCTAAACATCCATCGATCTGTACGAAAAAAAGACGACCCAGAACCTTCAGGCATAGAAATGTCATGGGAGTGTTATGCATTTTATACGTCAATTTCACATCATAAATTAAAAAAAAAAGTTAAAATGAAATTTAATGCCTTTAAATTAACTTCGACCGAAGGATGCCTTGTGGCTGACAGTCCAAAATTAAACGAAAGACTCTAAAAAAAAAAATATTGAAATTACTGTACTCTCTTTTTTCCAAATCATCTAAACTGATAATTAAACAGAAATTAAATACATAAACCAATCTGCTAAAAACGATATAGACATACAACTTACAGATTCATGATTAAGCAAAAAATATGTACTAGGAAAAACTATAATTATTTCAATTCGAAATTTTAAGACTAATAATAGAAGTCACTTGGTATGTAAATAACAAAACTGTATATCATGACTTGTACCAAACAATTATTGACTAACACAAATTTACTCTTTATCTCCGCTTATATAATAAACTTCATGAACATTCCACAGACTGATAAAAGATATGTCTACGGCTGACATCAAGGAGCTGGATGTGAGATCTATCATGAATTAGGGTACTGACATCAAGACAGGGAAGATGTCCTGAAAGTACTGTCAGGGTTAACATATACCCAGGGTTAACATGCTATAACTTTCCAATTACCATCAAATTTGCTGTCTGTTACTATTATTCTGGGATAGGTTTAAATAAAGTGATGAATGTAAAAAAAAAAAAAAAATAAATAAAAATAAAGTACTGACCGTGAATGGGGCAAAATGTCGGAAGGGCTTGGGTGAATCGAACATTTGAGAGGGTGAGAGGGGTGGCAGTCCTGGGATTGCTTTTAAAAATGTATGTTGTTTTGGGACAGAGGTTGCAGGTTTGTTCAAGTTTATTAGACCCAGCGGGGCAGTGCCCTGAGCACCTCACTCTTTCTAAATCACGTCTAACTGCCCCAGTTCCTTTCCTCCCACCTACTAACTTTATTCCGTTCAGAGAAGGAAGCAGTGAAAAATTGATAGGGTACGATGAATGATTTCGATTGACGTCGTTTTGAATCATTGCCTTTTCCTTCAGTAAATCAGGGTTAAATTTTGAATAAATGACATTGCTCCGGTAGTGGCCTTTTTAATTTAACAGTAAAGTAATTCTTCATGTGCTAAAGAATTTTTAAATTAAGTAAATAGGAGCTCATATCCGGCATAACGATCAACTCAGTAATCTCTTGGCCACCCCCTCGGAAGTCATCAGTTTGGCAAGGCAAGGGTGGGGGGACAAAGTCCGGCAAGTGCGCCTGATGGTCCTTTTTGCCATTATCAGTTTGGGATGTATGGGTTTACTTTATTGTGTGTGTTAAAGGATTCACGATGCAAGCCAGTCTGTGGTAGTTTTGTAATATTGCATTTTGTATAATGGCAGTATCTGAATCTGTCAGGATTTCGTGAAAAGTATTTTGTGACATGTAATGGCGCATCCACTATTTTTGGCGAACGACCGTGTTACCAGAGGAGGAGGCCGTGTAACCAGGAGGTTTTGGCAGAATTTCAAAACCCTTATGTCCACAAAGGTTTTATCAGTGCTATGTTGATATTGAGTTAGTTAATTAAGAATAATTTGGAGGATCTTCCATGTAACCTGAACAATAATACAAATCGTTGGTCCAATTATTTTTTTTTCTGTCTGATTCTCTTGACAAGCTAAACTAACGCATTTCATGATGTAGGAATCGGTACATTATTCAAAAACACTGAGGTTTAAGACCATTTAAATCCATGATTTACTGTGAAGACAATGAACACACTTTTTGTTTCGTTCATTTTTATTTTCAACCTAGCGGTCTAATAAAAATATCGACAAAGTGGCCACCAGAGTAAGGATGAAATAATAACAATACTGATAATTAACATTATTTCTCAATATTATGAAAATTATATTAAAAGTCAGAAGGGTGAAAAAAGTAACTTCGCTATCCTCAGTATTTATTTGATAATTTTGGTCACTCCTTGCTTCAATAAAATGGAAACATTTAGCAAACACATATTTTACAATATTTAGTCTACTAATATAATATAATTCTTGACAATAAATGGGATATAAATAGTCCTTCTACAATAGCAAGAACATGAGATAAATAAATCATTACTCAAAAAATAAAAATAAAATATTTTAAACATGAAAATTTTAAATTTTAAATATATTACAAATTATAAATCCACTAAAAAATTGTATTTCTTTTCAGTTAATTTATATGCTTTTTAGCATAATTAATAGTAAAAAAAAAATAAACAAAATTAATAAGTTATTCATATCAATATTTTTGTAACATATATTATTTATACATGCAATAACGTAAATTTTAACTATTATGTATTTACTGATCAAAAATCATTATTATTATTACAACAGTAGAATTATTATTACAGTCTAAAAATTGAGCGTCCCATCGCTCCACTCCATCAGTTTTCCACATTCACAATCGGTTGCAGTGATTAGATTTTTGCGTGGCATGACAGAGCTGAGGATAGAATAGAATAGAATTCCAGTCGCTCAGCATCACTCCAAAAAATCCACAAAGGATTTCATACTCTTGGTCGTTCCACGTTCCATTTGGCGGAGAGCGTATGGAGTGGAGTAGTCACTGTAGTCATCAGTGACTCTCTTTAATGCAGACCTCCGCTGGATACTGCCCATCGTAACGGTTGGCAGCGATTGCCAGCCATTATCGCTAACCATTACTACTAGTATACTTAGTTGAATCTGCTCATCGAACGGCAAATTGCTCCCGCATTAAACATCTGCTATCTTTTAGTATCAATAGGTTTGCTTATCATATTAATATTTAGATTTGCTTAGGGATGCCATCTGGTAATCATTGAGAATGATTATCCCAAAATTAATAAAGTGCATGGTTGGATATGAATTACCTCTCAATAATGAATATGAAGTCCTCCCAATTGGATACTTCTCCAGAGGCCTGTTTTGTGTTTACCATTGTTTATTAATTAACCAATATAATATTCATGCTTGCAGGACTACTGATACCGTAATGTTATGCTTAAGTAATATGATTATAATTTATGACGAACTTGTATATTAAATAACAACCTTCTTCCTGACCTTTATTTTATTTTATCAAAAGTGGATTATTAAAATCTTATAAATGGATTTAACTACGGAGTGATTCAGAATGAACATAACCATTAAATGCTTTAATATAAATTTCTTATCTGGTGAGGTGGGTTGATGAAGAAGGTCTGGAAGTTCTCTGGTTGAGTGCCTGGCTTATCATCTCTAATCAGTTTGTCTGCCTGAAGCCAATGGTGCCTTCCCAGCATCATATCAGATGATCTTGAGTCATGGACCAGAACGAAAGCCAGAGCAAGTATCCCAGCCAGGATCAGAGAGAGTCTGAGTCGTTGTCGTCGAAGACAGGGCCAGAGAGAGAGTGTCGTCCTGTTGCTCTCAAAGGCTTCTTTCCACCCTTCCTTCGTTCCTCTCATCCTTTTCTACTGGTAGGGGGTTGATGAATTCTTTTATTGGCTATATGCGTGTGGTCTCTATTTCCAGCGTCGTTGTTGTTGACTGAGTGAAATCTCAGTCAGAGAAGATGCCCTCTTAGAATGCTTTAAAATTTCTCTAATTGAATTGCATCCTTCCCAATCCACTGCTACTTTTTAGGGACACAGATGTGGTTCCTGAAGGTGGCCTGTTTCCTGAAATTGATTATCCCTTCCGAGATGTGCCATATCCTACACTAACAAACACTGCTAACCCTCTATAGATTTTTAAATCAAATTATTCTGTATTTCTAACGGTTTCTGATAAAGGATTTTTATGTTTTGTTGTGACAACTAACTCGATCCCGTTCAGTGGCTTATTCGAGGACTTGCTGCCACTCTTCAATTATCTCCTCCTGATAAAGGATCCCCTTTTACCTAGAAGATGCGTTTACCCTGCATCCTTATCTTCCAGATATTATGTTCTGGCCTGTTATTTATATTATCTTACTTAACTAATCTTGCTAATGGATGACTTGATACATATTTAAAATATTACTAAACAAAAATGTTAGGCTTAAATTTAATGGTAACTCTTATCAAGGGTGCCACTTCCAAGTAAGCAGACATCCTGGATCGCTGCGATGTCAATGCGATAGTTGTCATTTGCTCGAGGAGCGCCCGCAGGACTCCGAATCTATATACAGATAAAATGTTCCAGTAGGCAATCCTTAAGTCCTTCAAACGTTTCCTGGTTTTATTCCGTAAAGAAGATCCGGCTATTTTTGCTGTCTGACATGATGAACAAAAAAAATTAAGATAAGCCAGGAACCGTCGTGACGTCGGAACGTGAGCTTTGCCATCAAAACTCTGCTTCGACGAGACAACATAACTTGAACCGTCTAATTATCGATCATCAGACTCCTTCTGAAGCGGCCAGGACGCAGCAGTATAGATCATAGCTGGACTGCCGAGCTGTGCCAACGAAATAGACACAGTTATACTTCCATAAAACAGTAGTGAGCTGCCAGCAGTCTCTTCCAGCCGCTCGGTAGGCAGTACAATCGAAAGTCAACCTTTAGAGAGAACATCTCACTGCGCTGGAATTTCGTTTAACAGAATAATTATTTACTTAATGCATAATTAAATTTATAAAATAAAAAATACGAAGGAATAATGACCAATAATATCCAAAACCCATACCGAAAATGTAAGTTCACTGAGACCTAACAGCAAAAGTTTTCTCGTAACTGTAGTTGCAAAGAGATAAAGTATGGTAAGTTAGGCTTAGAGACGTTCCCTAGGTAATGGTTCCTTGGAATACTCACATGATGGAAAGCATAAAAAGTATTCAACAACACAAGACTGATAGTCCGCGGAAAAGCTACACATCGACCTAAGTGAAAAACAGCTGCTACGTAAGTTAGCATAGTTTCCTCAACATTTCTATTAGGTACATAATTACACATATTTCAAGTTCAATGATTTGTCGTTTGTGAATAAAAACTATGAGAGCCGTTTTTTAAATATAAGCGTGTCAAGGAAAAGCGAAAGTAGTTGGTATTATTTGACAATTGACACTGTGTCAATTATCACTAATCCCTAAATATTCTCTAGCTTTGGAGAAAATCGAACAATCCATTTTCAGCCGAAGTGTGTTATGGAAAATACGTTTACGCATTCGTAATCGAAAGAAGTGCATATAAATTAGTGAAATTGATACCGGACTATTGGCACTTTTCTTTCAAATTTTCTTCAACTGTGAGCCAAATTGGAAGAAAATTTTTCGAAATATAGACGCGCCAAAGAAAATGCGTTTGCACATGCGTAAGTAGATGGAATTTGATAAAAACATCTCGATAGATTAACTGTAGCGGGCGTTATCCCCATCATATAGATCTCACTGCAGACAGACAGATGGACAGACACGGAAACAAATTTGTTTTTTTATGTCTAAAACTTAAAACGCGAGCGGAAATTTTCAGGAAAAACTTTTTCTCATTCCCTGCTTGAATACAAGAGTTCCATATTATCCGTTGTGAAGAAGCAAAATATAATATGATTCAATAGAGACGAACGGAATAGGTGATCACATATCCCTGCCTATGACAGGATAAAGGCTCACCTGTACAAAAATTTTAATATCGGAGTGAATCCATCTGTGACTTCAGTCTGGCAGGGCAAAGTACACAGGACATCCTACAAGGATGCATTCCACTGACTGAGGAAAAGTCTGGAGAGAAATTAGATTTATTTATTAATCAGATTAGATTAATCTGGAGATATAGCAATGCTTAGTATAGTTTTTACAAGGGAAATTGTGAATGTGCGAAAAATTGGAAGCCTACGAATTAGAGAAAAAAAAAGGATTAAATACATTATTACTAAGCGATCATGGGCTAAATCAGTCACAACAAGCCGTTGAATTTTAAAAATATAATATTATTTAGAGAGAAAAAACATTCGATTTGATACAATCTTCGTCTCTAACGGCTCTGACGCTTGTAACGACATGTAAGACTTGGTATTAAGAATATCTCCAAAATTGTTTAGCTTGATATTAATTAATCATTAACCTTTATTTTTCGCCCTCTGATTTTGGGACTAATAGAGGTATTACAAGTTAAATATCTACGCAAATCAAATGCATACGTATTAATATTAAAATTGAATTCGATGTATACTTAATCTTTCAGTTGCCATCCGAAAGAGGAAACATAGCTCTATGTAAAAGATGTAATTAACATTGTTTAACTGAACTGAGCTAATTACAGGGCATTAGCTTAGGATTCTATTATCTGGGCTGAGAGCCCCAATTACAACCCTTACAGGGCCGCTCTGTAATTTCCAAACCGTGTAATTATTTATAAATGCTTTTAATTACATAGTACTGTTAATTATCGTTGTGTTCTTAAAGATGTTTTTATTACAAACGTTTTATATTATTTATGGCTGGATCGCAAAAGTAAAGGTTTTTGTGGGGCTATCTTAGGCGATTAAAAGCTAAATAAGTCGATACACGTCGTTGAAATTTAGAAATATAATACTGTTTAGAGAATTAAAACATTCAATTTGATGCATTCATCGTCTCTAACACTTTTAAATGAAACTTGCTTAAAGTCTCCTCCTTAAAGCCTTTAAACTATTCATAAATCCAGTACATCAGCGAGGAAAATCACGAATATTGATAGTTGACCGTATGGTATAACAAGAAGATAGTCCGGGTGGCGGTCAAGAATAAAATAAAATAGTTGTAACTATTTATTTAATGCCGATGTTTCGACCCACATTGTAGGTCTTCATCAGGACTCCACAATCTATGACGAATAGGACAAGACCACAGTCTTGTCAGAGTACAGACTTTTTTTTTTCTTCAGTTTACACGGACCTCATCCGAAACTAATAAACATTGCTACATAATGTGGGCTCTCAGAGGGCCAAGTGACAACACCTATCCTGATAAGTCATTCCGAAGTTCTAAACTTATTTTAGGAGGAATTAAAAACAATTGTATTCTAAACTGTATTATCAAAGTAAACATACTTGGAAAACTAACTGCTCAGATAATGATTTAAGGCATGAAATTGATAGATTGTATTTGCAAGAATGCTGATGCAGTAAAACGTTTCTAATAGGACAACTTTTATATATACCTATACTACATTACTATGTACATTCTACCAAAAATACTTCATCTAAAAAAAAATATATATATATATATATATATATATATATATATATATATATATATATATATATATATATAAATAAAGTTTTGTAAATTATATAAATAAAGAAAAAACTGACAAATATATCTTCAATATATAAATAGCGGTTTTGTCTACATAAATATATTAATCTGCTGATGAATTAGACTTACAAGAGGAGCTTACGGACGTGGTATCGCCAATATCAATGAAACATTTTTTGGTGATACTAGCTCGAAATAGATTATAGCTATGTCCGAGGGTTCTTGCCAATGCGCCTCAGAAACCGATAAAATAAATATTTTACATAATTTCAAAGATTTTTTATATTATTATTTTCTATCTTTTCTCTGTATGAATTTCAAGGTTCTAATATACCAATCGATTTGCTTTTTTATGTAAAATAAGAAAAAAAATATTTACGATTGTATTAAATGAGCTTTAATGTAAAAAAAAAAAATACTAAAGCCAAAGGCGCTTCTAGTAAAGTAGACAAAAAACAAAAAAATGAAGAAAAAATCATGTCAGATTCGCTTTTAGCTCCCTTTATAACCCTGAAATACGGATTTCCAAAGAAATAAAGAATAGAAATTTTTGACTTGTTTTTTCTGGAGAATATTTTTTTCCCGCCAATGTCCGGCGTTCACTTGAGTATTCATAACTCCATAGGATTTTATTGGAAAGGTGAATTTCTAATCCATACCAATAACTTTTGGATTTTATGCCAATAATATCTGGAGTAGTATATAAAATATATATATTGATATACACGTTTTTTGGGCTCAACGAAATATCCTAAAATAGAAAAGTTATGAGGTTTCATTAGCCACATGAATATGATGAAAGTAATTGCCGGACAACTCATAAAATATAATACAGATATTACGGCATTGCAATAAATAAGATGAAGCGGCAATCCAAGGATTAATAAAATAAGATGGTTAATATACAGTTGAGTGTAAATTATATTTTATTTGAAAACAATATTTTACTTAGAATATAAAATTATTAATATTACACGCAAATTAAATAAATAAGTTTATATCACTCTATTTATATATATTTAAAGGAAGGCACAACCAAATGAAAGTATTTATATGTATCTATCTATAACAATCACGAGTTTATGACAAAATAGAGCAAATATTTAAAATATGTCTAATCAATGAATACTGGTTTCAGTAACATGTTTGTGCTGTAATAAAAATAATTTGTAAAAATGTTTATTTGTAAAAATTAAAAAGGTACAACAGTAATATTTTTAATACTTTTAAATGGATGGTTGTTAAATATTTTCAATATTAGATTATTTTTATATTCCCTGATTTTTTTTATTTATATGTACATTTTATGTTATGCTGTAATTTAATTTAAAAGCTTTACTCCTGTTTAATTTTATTTTGAAGTGTATTTTTCATGCATTTGCAAATTATATTGTCTCATCAAAAGATTCATTATATCCCTTAATTTGGTACTGTTGAGTTTAGTAGAGTTTATTTCTATTTTATTATGGTCGACAAATGAAAACAACACTAATTTTAACACGTGATGATATTTTAATATTTAATATTTTAATTTATTCATATTTTTGTATTAAAATAACTATGCTACAAAAGCTAATCCATTTTCCCCTTTCTGCTTGGAGAAAAAAATATAGTACTTATTATGTTTGCGTAGGTTATTTTTAAATAAAATAAAAATATTAAATAAACATCTTCGTGAGTGCAAAATCGATATTATTCTTGATAAATTTAATAATATTAATGAAACAATATAAATTATTAATAAAAAAGGATGGGGGAAACAAGTTTAATATTTTTTCCTTGGCATTCTGTTTGGCATCCACTTCTAGCTGTCGTAAAGTGTAATCTGAACCGTGACAGTTGTATAGTAATATTTATAAGATTGTGTACAATAAGGGGCGGGGCTTGGCATGCGGAATTATAAATAGGATACTAAACTCCGCGGGAGGTCCTCAACTCCAGAACTGGCGTGTTTCATCTTGGTAGGGTGCAGTAATATAATTCTAAGGATTTAACTCTATAGAGAGCGAACAACGGAAAGGGCCTATCGAAAAATAATGTTAGCTTTACACAACTTCAGCAAAAAAAAGAAAAAGAAGTATTTTATAACAATATCTTCATGAATATTTTTACGTCTTATAATTAGAGTTATTTAGACCTTTATGAATTATTTAAACTTATTAATTAGATCGTTATGATTTTGGGAGGGAAAGCGAGAGGGCGTGGTCGGGCTGTAGGTATCCTTGGCAGGACTGGATTTAAAGTTTTGGCGCCCATAGGCCCACGAGTTTTTAGCCCTCCCCTCTTCCCCTCCAGGCCAAAGACTTTTTGCCGCTCCCTCTTGATAATATCCGGGTGAGGGAGATGAGGGTGTGGGCAATCCGGCAATTATCCTCAAGAAAATTAAACTTATGTTGTAAATTTTAATTTTATCGGATAATAACATCCCTTATGAAAATAATTTGAGAATGTGATTTTTGTATTTTGAATGCATTAAATAGCCCAAAAAGCTATTGGAAATAGGTTTAGTCCCATCTATAGCTATCAACACAAAATACATGAAGAGATGCCATAGTGTTTTGCTAGGAACAGGTTCATTTAGTATTTTCCACTGTTTTCCATTTTCCATGCTCTTACTCACCCACTAACACGCAACTGTGGGTTCTCTATTAATTGAAACAATTATTTGCGTTTGTTTACTGAAAGAAACTATTTCAAATAATCATATTGGTATTAAATACTCCACCACCAGTAGAGGCACACTGACAGCGTACGACCCGACCAAGCAGCGGCTTTTGACAGATCTTTACTGAGGGATACCTTCTCCCCCGCTGTCTAAGTGTCTACGCCTACTCAAACTCATTGCAAAACTTCAAAAAACAATAATTACGTACACCAATAAACTATGTACTTTTCTTAATTCATCATAAACGTTTTCTTCGTTATATAAACACTAACTTTTTTTTAGCGTGAAATCCCTATCATTGTGCGCCCTTAGCCCCGGGTCTAGTGGCAAATCCGACCCTAATCCTTGCGATCTTTGAATCAATAGGCTATGATGAGGCTACTCGAACATGTGACATCTCTGAAAAACATTTATTTTTCAGCATTCGCCTTACAATTCCCTAAACAACTAAAACATAATGTTGCATCGTGCGCATTGGTTCATCTTCGGTTAGCATTTAACATTTTAAACCGCTCACAATGATAGATATCAGATAGATTTGCCAATGCATGAAATTTTGCCTGCTTCTGAGCGAAATATGAATGAATAATTATTTTAAATATTTGACCCTCCATATCATAAGGTTTCGCTCAACGGACAAGCCTGGTCCGGGATTCCCCAGGTCGATAATGTACATAAGTATGCCTGTTTATTTATTCTTTTTTTGTTTTGATTTTTTGTTATCATTTTATTTATTTAAATTTCTGTAAAAATGGTGTGAATGATCTCTTTAATCATTATTTCTATTGTCCTTGGCTGAGACATCATGTAATATTACTCAGTAAAAAAACAAACAAAAAAAAAACATACTAGACAGGACAACAAAAACAATATGAATGATTCAATAGTACCTACAGATTAAGAAAATTTAATGTAAAAATAAAACTGTCAAGACTGTAACAAGATATATATATATATATATATATATATATATATATATATATATATATATATATATATATATATATATATATATATATATATATATATATATATATATATATAAGCAAAACTTCTGAATATCTTGCCACTAAAATGACATAACAAATTAGCTGTTCGGTAAATAACAATATAATTTTAAATTTAATTCAAATTTAACAGAGGTCTGCAGTTAGTTTTAGTTAGTTTGCATACCACTAAACCGTCATTTGGTCTAACGATAGAGTAAGCCATGACTTGGCTGAGACCAGGATTTTGTCTCTTTTATTAATTTGTTTTTGTATGTTAAAGTTTATTCTTTGTCTCAAAAGTAATGGAAAAGATTTTTTCATTTATACAATAGTTAGGCCTTCTGGTACAATCGTCACAATTAAGGAGAAAAAAATCCTCTCGTTTCCTTCTCTACCACATTTTCCTTTTATCCTGAGGTTTTTTATTATACTAGTATTATTTTAGTGAGTGGCTTATTAGGCCAGGTAAGCCTAATTATTAACTTTCTTTATAAAAATTTATTTTTATATAATTTGTTTTTCAGTCCACTTTAATATCGTACAATACCAATTGTAAAATTATGAATGCCACAGCGCTCGCACAACATATCATTAAATTAAACCATGAATTTGAATTAAAAAAAAAAAAAAAACTGAAATATTAGAGATAGAAAAACACACTTGTAATAGGAAATCAAAGGAAGCTATTAACCAAAAATATAAAGAAAACGGTAAACTTTAAAATTGATACCAGAAATTTTAAACCCATATTATACGGTCAATATTATTTAACGTATATCACAGGTGTCAATATTATTGTTACAATATTCCGCTCAGACGGTCAATATATTGACGAAATTTGATATTGACCACTTTACGGGCTTTAGTACCAAATATGCTGATATAGTCAGAAAATTAATACTATAAAAAGACATATTTATATAAATTTACAACAAAAGAAATATAAATATAAAATTTAAACTAGACATAGTATATAATTGAAATAGTAAAGTAGAAACTTGCAATTGGAACCAAGGAAGATGAAATATGTAGGGTTGAAAAATAAAAATGTTAATAAATGAGAATAGAAATAAGATTAATCCAATAAGGGTCAACGAAATGTGAAAATATGTATCTGAAAAACTCGTATTATTATAGTTTTAAAATAGTAAAACAGTGCAATTATGTTATTGAATAAGGTAAATATATGTAACACTGTTTTTGAATAAAACCAAATTTGTTTATTTAAAAATAAGTGTAACAATTTATTTTACTATGTATATGTTGTATTAATGTTTTTACCTAATTAAATTATATAGGTATTGTAGTCGGGATTGTAGTTTGGTTAATAAAACCATATAACGAAGAAGGAAAATTTTCACATTCTATTATTTTATGACTTATGCTTTATGAAATAAAGTCAGTATTTTCATTGTATATCTGAACTTGCTGAATGCCTAAGCCTGTAATGTTCACCTGTGATTGCTAAATCATTTCAAACTCTAATCCAGTAGCTCTTATTGAACATCTATTAATGTCGATATTCGTTCGCTGATTGTCTGCTGGTGTAATAATCCAGAGTGTTTGTTCCTCCATGATTGGCAATTATCTTTAACTGAACAATTGAAAGGGAATACTATACACGGCTATTTGTTTAGTTTGATTACTCTGGTTATATATGAGATCAGATTCGTTCTTTGCAAAGAGAACATTTGAATCCAATTCGACAGTAAACGGGCAAATGTAAAAATTAAATCTTACGGATGGTTTAATCGTTTATATCTCTAAGAAAGCCAGTTACCTCCCAAGAACGAATAAACGGTGTTCGGTTCACTCTAAGATATGAAATCAAACATTTCAAATGCCAGTTAAAAAATCTTCTGTAAGTGAAAAATAGAACGGAACAAATCAATCTGTACCCCATATATTTGCCCAGAGCATAATTTTTTTAATATTCGATTGGAAAGTTCCAGAAGGAATAATAAACTAGACTATTAACGAAAGACAAAAGATTGCAGTGAACGGCCATGTAGTTCCATTAACAGCATTCATGAGCTCTTTGGTATTCCTGAAGTCATAATGTTTGTCGAACAGAAGAGATACCACAAAGACTGATGGCATATATCACACACGGACGAGGGAGAGTTATCCTATTGTTACTTTTTAGGATTAGGATTAGAATTACTGTTAGTGTTGTTATATGCTATGAATGTTGAAATGTAAATAACATTAAGAACACTGCTCTACTACACCTACCAAAACCCGCCTTGCTGGCGAGCAAAGGAGACAGAAAATAACATATAAAATTATCACCACTGTTTGTTAACCAAATTAGCATCTTTTAGATATGAATTTAGTTTAAGTGTGGCTATTTAATTATTTTTCATATTATAGTTATCCCATTATATAGATTTATTTCATTTATTAGTGATTAGGAGCGTGTTTATTTAAAGAGAATAATAAAATATTAACTTTTTTACTAAGAAGTAAAACATATTGTAAAAATTATATGTTGTAAATCATCCATGTAAATTATATCTATACATCATCGGACACACGATGTGTTCAAATGGTGAAAATACCTTTACAAGACGCAAGGAGCTCAATGAACTTTAGACAAAAGTTAAGTTTGTTTTAGGACAATGTTTGGACGATCACCGACTTTGGACGATGTTGAGGTCATGAATTGGCTAGAAACAGTCACAAATAACAATTTTCAGTATCAGGAAGGGGTTTGGAGTAACAGGTCGCAAAAGCCTCTCAGAAGTTATAGAAAGCGATTCGAGAAAAAATAAGCTGCCAAATGCCAGTATGCCTCTACTCTACCACATCTGAAAACAAAAAGAAAAAAAATAATACTGGAAACTAATTAGTCAATTTATGAATACGCTAGATTTCAGGAAACTTGTAACCTTTCAAACTTCCTTCATTGTCTTTATGGCATAAATTAACGACGTTTCGGACATGACTAGTCCATTTTCAAGTCTAAAACGGTAATCTCGTACAACAAATTTGTATAAATAATTACTGTACAATAAACAAATCTTAATAAGTTAAATTAATAATATTCGATAATAATAAATAAATTTTCTCCATTGTCATCGACTACTAATTAAAAAATTACATATCACTTTTCTTCACTAAAAACATTTCATAACATCATCATTGGTAAAATAGTTGAGAAGTAGCAAAATAAAAAATTTATAATTAAAATTTATTTCATAATGTATGTAGCTACATATTGTCTTCATAACTTTTTATCTAATCCAAATCTGGATTATTGTCATACTTTTCCTAATAAAATTAATTTTATATGTTCTGTAACAATAAGCTCTGCGTTCATTTCACAATACTCAACAATTATATCAACGAACAATTATTATATCAATGAATTAATTATTTTGGCATAACGTATGTCTGTTCACATGAAATAGAACTGTGGACTGTTTTTCTTGGCATTCAAAGGGATTTACTACTCTTGCTAATTACTAATGTGGCTATACCTAGTTGTAATTATTATATGTTAATTTTGTTGATAATGTCGACAATTCCATTTGCATCCGTCTTGAAATTTACTAATTTTTTTATATTTTGGTAATAAATTCAATAATAATTCAATGGATTCAATAAATTTCCTACTTTTATTGTCGTCCTCTATATTTAAAATTTTGGCATAAGCAAAATCATATTTATGGTTATTGGCGATACTGTGTCTGGCTAATGCTATTGCATTTATGTTTTTATGATTTTTGACATCATTCCTATATTGACCAATTCTAGTTTTTAGATTTTGCGATGTTATGAAATAATTAGTCAAGTTTCATTAATGGATTATCAACTTTTGACTTATATTCCCGTGAAATCTATGGTTGATGAGAAGGGGAGGAGAAATATCTGTAACAGCTTGGAAGTGGAGGTTTTCAGGAGCAGGCTTACTTGTGATTAATGATTCCTGCAGGACTAGCCCGACTCCACCTGTAGCTGAAGCTATTCTATTATCAAATCATTAGCGTAGTCCCTATCTCTTTTGTCTGCATACATCATTCCCCTTACCTTGTTAACTTTTAACACAAACTTTAGCCCAACATAAATTGAGCCTCTGACTACAAGAAATAATTGTCAAATGCAAGACTACAAGAGCTAATATCTGTCTCATATCTCGCAATTCTTGTAAAGGAAACATCTACACGATGCTTGAACATTTAAATTAAAATATGTGTATATATAATTTTTCGTTGGCTTTTTTCCCAAACAACAATATATTGTTGTTGGCACTCAAAGGGTTAAAGTAAGTTATAAAGATAAATCAAATCTAAAAGAAGTAAAAATATGGTTCCACACGATTGTGTATTTTGTGGTTGTTATATTTACATTATAAATGCATTACCTAATTTTTAATTCAAAAATCATCTGCAAAATCAGTATCGATTTTTGTGAAGGAAGTTCCGGTTAACAGAAATACTTCTTTGTAAAATGGTTTGACTTAAAAAACAGTTGAAGAAGAGAGGATATTGTTGGAACATTTTATATTTTCAACTTATATTATTGTTACTTATTCCGTCTTTTGCCTGTTATATTGTTATTTTATTATATTCTTCATTAAAACATTATTTTATGGATTTTTTTTTCAACTTCAACGTGAATTATTGTCTCATTTATTTTTTTTTCTGTAACATATTCCGTACAGTTTATAAAATTTAAGCAACTGAAATTACTGATTGAAAATATTAAGAAATAGTTATGTGTTAAATCGTAATATTATTGTAGTTTTTTAATTTTTTTTTTATACATATAATCTTTAGACACTTGTAAACTTTTGTCTCCTTTTATTATTTTAACCATTATAAACTATTTCCATGCATACTTGATTCTTTAATTTTATAAGTACATACTTTATAACTTCATTATTAAGTGAAAAATTTAACAGAAATGAATTTGAATTTTTTCGATCTAAATACGTGATTTGCCACACTGTGTGATGGGGTGAAGTACAGAACCTACATGAATGGCTTATGAAGATTTTCCAAACACGAGGTCATAAATCAGAAATATGAAGGTCCAAATTTTATCAGAAAACAATATTTTTCAAGGGAAAAACAACCTGTTTTTTTTTTGCAAAAAATCTGACTTCTGAGGAGCCGAGCTTGCAAGGGAAGTTCTGTGTAGAAGTTCTAAGGAGAATGAGTGGGGCTGTACATAAAATATTTTGATAAGCGGAGAGGGGAGAAACGATCTGTCGATTGAAGTAGGTCCCAGAGAACAGAAATCTAAGACAAAGGACTCAGCCCGCACAATCACGTCAAATCCGTCTAGCTGACTGAATTTTAGTGTCAGATAGAAAGGACGTAACTGGAGGGGCTGACGTCGTTGGTCTGAGCGTACCCTGAGGCTCTTAAGGAAACAAAAATTAACAGTCTTTGTGTAAAAATTAACAGTCTTTGTGTAACTAAGTGATGGGAATTCCAAAAAACGGAATTAAGTGGTCCAACATTGTTGGAATCAAATGATACAAAAAAAAATTATCTATCCAAATATATGACGCAGATTTTATTAAGATAGGATCAGCAATTGTCTTGAGCTAGCAGAATTGTTATGCAATTAATCTTCATATTCAATAGAATCGTGTCATAAACACGAATCAGTTGTTAAGTATTAAAAAAAAAATAATTATGCTCTGCTACATTAATGGATTACTTTAACTTTAATTTTTTTTATAGCTTCCCTCCACATCTTGGGCAAGTCCAGCTCCCACCGTACGCCTCTCAACATTTATCGTTCTATTTCATTGTTCTAAGTCTGTTTTTATATCAAATTTATTTATTTATTTTTTGGGGTTTTCACTGAATTAATTTTTATTGAGATGTTTTATCGTTAATAGAATGAACAGTTCAGGATATTAAACATGAGTCAATACTTTAAAGACAAAATATTTCTTCCAAGAAAAGCTTAATTAGATCTCCAACATACTCTCCCATCCAGTCACTCACATGTTGTTAATATTTTACATCTTAAGTCATGTAAAAATTTACAGATTATAAATCTATCATTCTTAAAAAAATCTTAATTATAAATCGTTGCAAGAGAAATGAATGAAAATGAATGAATGCAATATTGGTTGTTCCAAACAAGAATTAACTATCGTAAAAGATCTTTTTTAATGTTAGTATATAAAATACAAATCTATCATATCGGTTTATTATTTTAAAAAATGAATCTATTTTCTAAACTAAGAAACAAAAAATTAACTGCCTTCAATATTTGAAGTTTTACGTTTCGAGATACGCATAATCCCCTCCTCCCCCCCAAAAAAACAGTTGGACGAAACGCTAAAATTGGGAACAAAATTCGAACATTCGAGTATTTTCTTTTCTCAAAACTTTTATATCCTCTTAGTTTAGAAGTTTATCACATTTATTTTGTAACCCTATGTGAATTGAGTTTCTTTTGTTCAGTGGACTTAGTTTTCCTCCTAATAACCTTCAGTGCTTGTTCAATAACGGATGTTTGAATTATACTATGCCTTAAACATCGTTCTTATTAAGTAAATAGTGCTATGATGCATTTAGACAACAATCATTGTAGTTAGAATAAAAATAAATTTTAATGATTAATGATAAAACATTTAGTAGCAGCATTGAGTTATGAAATGGACAAAACCGTCTTCTTATTCGCATTGGTCGCTAAGATCCATATTAGCGATGTGGAAAAAAAATCAATCTTCTGGGGAAAAAAAAAACCGTGATCTCTTGTGATAGAATTCGATTACCCATCATTGTACTATATCATGGGCATGAAATGTAATCATTATTCTTGTTTACGCAATCGATTTGACTTCTAGTCACATGAAAATTAATCAGAAACAGATTAAGAAAGTTGTTAGGACAACTTTAAATTTTTTGGGGAAATATTAGTAAAAGTTACTTTTACCAAGTAACAGCGTTATCAATGTCAATATAGAACTATAAACAATTGCTTGCATTTAATAAAATATTAACAATAGTTAACTACAAAGGGGTGTTGACAAAGGAGCCTCTAGCTCGTGTAACATCCGTCAGTTCCTCTCATAATTACATTAGCATAATTGGGATCTATTGTGTAGCGTCATTACTAAATAGACAATAGCTGCCAGTATCCAATTATCATACCTATAATGTCTGCCGGTCAGGGGACTTAGATATTATAATAACAAAGCAATCTTCATCGAGGATGCTACATGCCAATTATCATTCATCACATTTATACAGATACGGGAAAATCAGAAATTTTTATGAATCCTAATAGGATAAATAAATTGTTTGCCCGATAGATTCTAGAATTAATGACCATAAAAATAGGGTGGCCAATTTTAAAGCTGACACAAAAAATATTGGATATAATTAATAAAATAAAAAATAGAAAATAAAAATTAAAAAGTTCAGGTTCAATTATATAATTGAATTATAATTTTATTATAATTATATTATAATTTTATTGAAATTATTCAATAAAATAATTATAATCAATATATAACTATATAGGATAAAGAACAAGACTAATCAGTATAAGTTGAATAAAAAAAAAAAATAAAAAAATAAGAGATTTGTTCAGAACAACACTTCTAATAAGAGAGAAGGTAAAAAATAATTTTAACAATGGACTAATTGATTTTGAATATAGATGAAATATAAGTTTAATTTGTAGATAGCTTAAACTAATATAAAAAAAAATGTAATGACCATGGGAATATGAAGAAAAATAAGGTAACTTATGATAATAAGACGATACTGACCTGAAGTATCACATTTTTGACATAGATAATTTAACACATAATTAACTCAAAAACAAGTAGACAAAATTAATATAATTAATTTAAATGAAATTATAGCTGCAACATGTAAAATAATGAAAATAATATAAGTGTAATTATAATAAAAAATCAATTTCATGTAATAAATTACGAAAAACATTAAAATATTGGCTTTAGAATGAACAACTTAAAAAGGCCATAAGGTTGTTGATGTGTGGAGATGTTCAAATATATGATATGAATCAAACAGGGTTATTAATTGAGATTTTCTGAAAGCTTTAAAACTGTAATAAGATAAACTACCCTTTTGAAAATTAGTAACGATAATTAATTAATAACATTACTTAAGAAAAAAGGTCTAGACTAATGTAGAACATTTGAAATCCATGTGTGATGCCAAATAAATGAAAATTAGTAAAGAAAAAATTATAAATATATACGAAGTAGAAATGACGAAATAATTTTTTATACAAAAATGAAATATATAAATATTAAGAAAAAGCTAAATACATTAGTGTGTAAAAATACAGGGTGGGTACAATTGAAAAAGTTTCCTATTCTCGATCTTGCAGACACAGCGAGTTCCAACCGCCTTATTTTTCCCCCTGCCAAGAAGATCTTTAGTATGTCATGGTAGACTTTTACTTTGTCGCGGACCCTCGGAATAAATCTCCACCTTCTTGCTCTGGTTGGAATAGGTTGGTAATCTGTAGGATAACCAACTTCCTGCCCTATTTGGAGTATATGAGGACGTTAAACCCCAAATACAATACAAATAATTCATACAATAATATACTGTATTATGAAATGAAATGAAAATAAAATTTTATTCGGGGACTTTTAGTCCCCTTAGAATAACAGAAATGTTCAGTACTGGTACTATTTGTCTAGCTTACATACAGTAAATAATTAAGAAAAGTTAAGTAGTAAAATAAAATAAAGGAAATTTTATTAATTAAAGGCATATGAGTCGTAATTAAATATATATGTTCACCTGTCTACTAACAATAGACATAATCATAATAAACATAAAACTATAAACAGTAAATATAAGATATAAACATAAAATGAAGATATATATAACTATAGTACTTACATAAATGCGGAAGATTGATAGTTAAGGAGGTGGAGAAATAATTGATGCTTAAAGGAGGTTAAGGATGAGGATTTGCGAATGGAGTTGGGTATGGAATTCCAAAATGAAGGATCTTTTGAAAGAGGCAGTTCTATGAAAGGGTATATACAAGTTTATAGGTTGGGATCTGGTGTTTAAGGAGTGTACAGAGGAACACTGGGTGAACAGATCAAGAATATAAGGAGGCTTTTTGGTTTTGAGGGTTCGGAAAAGATAAATACCTAGGAAGTATTGATGTCAAAAAACAGGTTGAAGCCACTTTACCTCGGCGTACCATCTGGAGACGTGGGAGCGCCTGGGGATTCCGAAGATGAATCTAATAAAGCAATTCATTAGACTCTTCAGTCTCATCTGAAGCCCGCCAGACAGTTCACCATACACAAGGCAGCCATAGTCGAAGTGGGGGAAAATGAGGGAGGATACAAGGAGCTGACGGGTTTTAGGAGGTATAGAGTCTCGAAATCTTAGGAACTGTTTAAGGATAGCAATGGAATTTCGGGTGATTTGGGAAATAATAAAAATGATTTGGAAAATAAAATAAAAATAAAAACATATTGTGAAAAAAAAAAAGTAGAAATTGAAATTTAAATAATAAGAATATATACATAAAAATAAGTTACAGAAAAAAATAAAATTTCTAGGTACGATGGAACGGTGAAATACATGCCATTAAAAAGTTTCAATGTCTTCCTCTTTATTGATGATAATTACTGGTGAGCCGTCCTCTCGGCTACACCGGACACGCCCTCGGGTGAACCAAACATACTTTGCCAGTGGCCTTCTTCTGCCTCGCCAGCCATTAGAGATGACGGTTGGCAGTGCTCATCTCCTCACCAACGTAAATACGTTCGTCGCTCTCCCCGAGGTGCCTGGTCGTGAAATCTCTTTTCACCTTCCGTAAACGGATAACCTCGTCCCGGTGATCAGTCTGGCTCTAGCCCTCAACCAGTTAGCATCGTTTCTATACAGCATCTGCTCCGTTACTTCTAACCCATTCTTATTTTCAATTCAACAAATTGTGAGTAAAAATTGTTTTGCTTGTACTAACAAACAAATTAATTGTTAGAACGTCACTGCAATTTGAATCAACTGACGCCTTTGTTTGTACGACCTGTAGCGATATCGTAGAGATTAGGTGGCTATCAGTCACCACTCTACAACCGGCGCTTCCCCACCACTGTTATCCCCTCTACCTCATACTAGCCACTCTATTCAGAGCCTTCATAATGGCACAGTGCCCAGTCTGTAAGAACGGGGTTGCCAGAGATGATAAATTAGCACTCGCGTGCAACATATGTAAAGCAATTTTCCATGGAAAATGCTTAAACATGTCAGAAATGGAAATCTCTCAAATGAGAAGTAAAAAACAATGGAGTTGCGGCAGTTGCGAGAGCTCGGGCAAGCCTGGTAACAGGCCCAGCTCTCGCATTCCTTAGAAATTAGGGGCATTCCTGCAAAAAATAGTAAAACTCCTGAAGATATTGTCTGTTCAGTTGGAGCTGCCCTAGGCATCAAACTCAGCGAGTTTTAATAATGTGTATCAAATAAATCGTACATAGAGTGTATTCAAATATTTATTGATAAAATCCATTTACATTTTGCATTTACTCGACGGAAGTATTAATAGCACAGTGCTTAACGGTATCGCAGTGGTAATAGTGTTAATTTGGCCAGAAGGTGCAACATGAATTCTTCAGAAACAGAAAAACTCAGTTTTAAAATTCTCGCCGGATCAAAAAACATTGAGGAGCTTAATTTTACCAGTTTGCTTAAATAAATCTATCTTGGATTATGTTTTCGAATATTCTATAAGTAGATGTAATTCTATATGTAGATGTAGATGTAAAAGGTGTATGATAACAGAAAATTGTGGTAAAGATTGTTGAACGTGACAAGATGATGAACTTCATTAGCCATATTACTTTATTTCCCCTCTATAATTAAAAACCATTAGTAACCTAACCAACAGCGTTAAAAACCTTATAAGTTGAACCTGATATATATTAAAAAATAAATAAATAAAAATGTACTATTTACGAGACTCTAACGTGTTTTTAATGATTTTTATTCGGTTTTAATTACAATTTTTATCATTACAGATAACTTGAAAGGAATAGTGATATGCCGAAATTATCACAAATCATTTATTAATGGATATGGTATAAATTATATAATATTTTAAGATCAATTCGACCATCATGAAATAAAATTATCTTATAGATTTTTCGTTTTACTCAACAATTTTTGATTGTTTATTTAGCCATACATAAAATTTGCTCGAACCGTACAAATATTTACTTTGTATAAATCGCACATTTAATACATACAAATATGCTCGAACGATATTGGTCCGCATTCTGAATATACGGCAGCGAAAGCAACAATACCGCAATGCTTGACGGTATTGCGGAATAGTGTTAATAAGGTCGGCAGGCGATACAACTCAACAGGACCAGAAATATTTTTTTATCTACTGGCTTTCATCCTTCAGCAGGCGTGTTATTTCTAACGTGGAATACATGTGCCACACACAAAATGAAATAATTTTGTACCCTTTTTATCTCCTAATTATAAAAAATTGTTTGTTAGGTATAAAAGAATACACTGAAAGTGAAACAAACTATTACAATTTTTATATCAATAACTACTAACTATTAATATTTTTATCAATTTAGAATTTACATTAAAGCAGTTGGTGATTGATATTTTACTTATCTTTTAATTCCTTTTCTTCTTCAAGCTCTTACAGCATTTTTATTAACATCAAATGTCATCATTTGACATTAATAAAAAATAAAAAAAAGGAACATATGGCAGGTATTTCTATAAAATATAGTTTGAGCTAAAAGAAATAAAGCCATTAATTGTTATATGATATAATTAATGGATTAAATTTTAAAAATAACATGTTAAAATTAATGTGAACAATCTTTTCTTATTTTATTTCTTTATTGAATAACGATAAACTAGAATCTGCCACACTCAATGTCAATTAGTTAGAGAGCTCAAAGCGAATGAAAAAGTTATCTATTTATTTATATGAATATTATTCAATAATATGAATAATTCAAATTGGTATGCAAATATTACTTTTTGAGAAAAGAAGAAAAAAAAGAAGTAATGTTGTGTAACACGGAGATTGCTTTTTGGAGGACACCCCACGTGCATACTCCAAGATTAAAGACCTGAAAGATCCTTTGGTATCTCAACCAATTTCGTTCGTCTCAATCTACCTTAAGAACTATTCCTTTCAACGTATGCAGCTTTATTAAAATTTGATGAATGGACGAAAATTGTTGATAAGATGATGTCAACAACTTCTTCAATCTATGCTACGAATTGTCTTCTTCTATTTTAAAGTTTATTATTCAACTTTATTTTTGAGCAATCGATTCGTAACCAAGATTCAATTTGAAAATAATCAAAAAATATACGCGAAATCGAAAAAAATGTATGCAAAAAATATTAAGCGACTGCATAGGATATTGAATTAAAACAGATTATTTATTATCGATCGAAATAAGCAAACAGAAAATTGTAAATATTAAAAATCAATTTAAAAAAAAAACTTCCTTACAGTATCATTCGGGAAAACTGAAAAACAACAATATATACAAGTATATGTAAAGATGTGGTTTACGTGTTGAGATTTCACTCATGACTGACCGGAGTAAAAAATTCCACGATTCTCAAAAGTTTGGAAATCTAATGACAACTGTAGAGCCATGATCCCATGAACCACTCAATAGCCATAACCTTGAAAATCGAAGCATATTGACATTGATCCTTTTTGAGTTAGTTCAGATCCTGAAGCTAATAATCGAGTTAAGAACAAGAAGGGGAGCCGTGCTAAACGAGGAGCTGATGCTATCGGACGGAAGGCGATTAGGAGGAGCAACTGTAAACAGGAGTGGAAGGCCCTGTTTGCTGGAATTAGGAAAGGAAGAAGGATCGTGGTCACGTCCCCTTCATTAGTTCCCTTTGCCCGATCAGAATCACATTTCGGCCTGGCTCTGTCTTCATTAAGCCCAGCCTCTTATTTTTCGAACCCCTCCCCATCCCACGTCTTATGCTTCATTGTCTTTTCTATCTGTCAATTTTCTCTCGATTCCACTATCCTCATTGATTACCATGATACGGATCATTTGAGCCAACAAATAACTCGAAAAAAGTAGAGAAAAATTGTATTGTAAAAATGTAATGTTGGGAGAAATATCTTACTTTTTTTTTAC
Source organism: Rhaphigaster nebulosa (assembly GCA_948150685.1). NCBI lineage: Eukaryota > Metazoa > Arthropoda > Insecta > Hemiptera > Pentatomidae > Rhaphigaster > Rhaphigaster nebulosa. The sequence goes on from OX411310.1 coordinate 34,983,637, forward strand.
TATACAGAATATTTCAGACTGAGAAGAATCTGTTCGTTTGAACAAAAATTTTGTCCGGTTTCCTTCATAAAATACAAAATAAGACTCGATCTCCGAATGCATATGTTATGGTCGTTACATCCTCATGACAACCGTCCTGCAACTTAGCGGGCCCTACCTACTTTTATAGCCTACCTCTTTGGGGCTGTGATCAGGTTAGGTCTTCTGGGAATTTTTCGCCGGAAACACATTTCTTTTCTTATGCTAGTATAGTGTTACTATTTAATGAGTTACTTAATTTGTAGTAACAACTGTACGAAGGCCTGTTAGTAGAGACCTCACCAGTAGGTTGCATATGCTAGTAGTTTATTTTTCTTTATTATGCCTGGCATGCCCCTTTGTAAATATTAGACTTGTAAATAATGATTGTAGCTTTTGTTTTGGTAGTGTATGTTATTTTGTAGTTTCTATTTTTTATTTTTTTGTGTATAAAATTCTTGCTTAAGAAAATTAAATATTATTTTTCTCTGTAACCTGTGTTTATTGAATGAACCTGACAGAATTATAAAAAATATAAGAAAACTCCCCCACGTGACCGGCTGAATTTTCCATTAAGCGTCATTCTTTATTGTTTCATAATGGTAATAAGACCCTTTTATCTCGTTTATCACCAAAAAAAACGGTATGTTAAGTTTTGTAGAACTCCAAATTATTGGGTATTTGATGTTGTGAGAATAGGTTTACATTTTTTTTCATGAAAATTGAATCAGTGTGCCACTGATCTATTATTAATTTCATCAAAATCCATGTTATTATCTATATATATATATATATATATATATATATATATATATATATATATATATATATATATATATATATATATTAAAATGAAATTTTAGTCACAGAAAGTAACCAACAAAAAAAAAAATTCTTTAAAAAATGCATCTCGACAGAACGAATGATGCTATCAATGCCCGTAGCGATTTGGTAATGTTAAATAATGTTTATCATAATATTCTGAAATCATTGGGCTAAAAGTTGTAGTGGATGCCATGTACATAAGAGGGTTTATTTTTGTTTGTTTATTGAAGCTACAGTTTAAAAATATTTATTATATATGTGTACATTTTTATAAATTTTATATTAGTTACGTTAGCCGCACCATCCTAAATAAATTTGTTTGTTTTTCACTTTTATAGAATTTTATACTGTTTTTTAACTTTTATGGTTTTATATTGCTTTGGATTTTATAACTTTTTTATATGTTTTTGCACGAATTGACTTTCTGTGATTGTTTTATGATATAGTTACAGTATAATTTATAGTATAAAATTTAACAAAAGGTACATTGATTTAAATATATAGAATAGAATGATAACAAAAAATGTAAAACAATTATAATAATAGTAAGTGTGAAGAGAATGGGTGGGGATGCCTCCCCATGACAACAGGTATTAGGTAGTACAAAGTCCCTTTCCAATAATAGTACAGTGTGTGTGACAAGGATTAAAAGAAATTTTTTTTTAAAAATAGTAACTAGATATATGGTAAATTAAGGTGTGAATCTTTATTAGTTTAATAGTTTGATGTATTGTACAAAACAAAGATCCTAATGACGAAGAAGTACTTCGAAACGTCGAAACCAATGTTATAAAAATGTTTTTTTTTAAATATAAAATTAAAGATCAATGGGAAGTTGTCCTACACAAATTAATTTATCATAATATATTAACTTCCCTAGCAATTGTAAATTATGTAATATACTAAAAATAGTCATGTATATTTAGATGAGATATTTTATTAAAAATAGATAATGAAGAGGTGGAACATAGTATCCTCGAAACGTCAAAGAGAAATAGATAAATTAATATTGCTGTGTTTTATTGTATTTTATTTATTTATTTATAGTAGGTTGGAGGGACAGTTGTTAATTGTATTATTTATTGTGTTTTATAGCGAGGCAAAATAATGGAAGAAAACTTAAACAATGGAAGGTAAAAAATGGAACTAATTAGTCAAAACATATAATTTATTTTATTTTAATAATATTTAGTCGTCCTAATGATAGTTAATTATTATAACCGTTCACAATCTGGGCACATAGATATGGATAGATCATACTGACCTGTAGTTATAAGATAAAGAGAAACGTAAAGTTTACAGTACGAAGAGGTTTTATAGCGAAAGAGAAGTTGTGTATAGCCTAGCCTCAGACGAGGAACCCCGAAAATCCATTAGGGTTGACCCTATAAAGTAGACCACCTCCTGCCCGCTTGTATTAATTGAGTCCAACCCCCTTCATTCGTCACTCACAACTGTCCCTCCTATCTACTATAAGAGTCCTATTTTAGGATAAAACTAATAGTATTAGTTCACAAATACATGTGCAGAAAGTACAAGCACTAATACTTTTTGTTTCATAATGGGGAAGACTATTAGTGATTTCTACATGTGAAATAGTATAGAAAGATTTTTTCTTAGAACAGGTTACGTACAAGGTCTAGAGAGTAGACAACCCTCAACATGAACAAGCTCTTCAGCTCTCACTCCGATATCTGGTTTTAAGGAAAAAGGCAAAAGAATAAAATCAAAATCCAAACGTACCTGGAGTTTTCAATGTGGCTAAGTTAATGAAAAAAAAAATTCAATGCTATTCAGATTAGTAGATATCAGTGAATTCAGTTTTAAAGGAAAGACGATTATTGCCACTATCTTGTCTTATTTTAGATATTTATTTACATTCAACAAATTTCTGAGCTCTCAGTTTATTATGAGACCCCGTGCCGCTAATTTGTTTGATTTAGAATTTTTACATTCAGTGGCACTTTGTAAGCCTCTCTCTACCGAAATTCGTTCATCCATGCTCACATTACATCGAGGATGGCTATCCTTCTGTAATTAAGTTTTAATTAATTAAGTGTTTATAATTAATTAAATATTAATACTTATTTTTTCCCCAATGTTGCGGACTGTAGACCTTTCTCAATTTAACGTGAGAATGGCTGAAGGAGTTTACGAAGTGAGAGGCTTACTACGGGCCATAGCACAGTGGTTCGGAAACCTTGATTTTGTGGCCAAAAGTCAAAAAATTATTTCGATGTAGTGCAAACTTATAGTGATGGAAAGCGTTCTATATTAAGTCGCTTTTCTTCAAGTTGCGAAAAAGCCTCTTTAATTGATTTCTATGACCTTCCTATGATGTCTACGTCATTTGCTAGGAGCTACAAAGATTTATTGGATATTGTATCCCAGGTCTGTATTTGAGAATACATCATCGCCTTTTCCAATGCCGAGTTGAACAGTAGGCATGCTAACGCATCATCTTGGCGGACACCTTTCATTGACTGAAAGTTTTTAACCGATCTCTCTGGACCTGCGCTACACACTCAAGGTGATCGTCATGGTCATTCTTATTAATCTGATAAGCTTCTGTGGAATCCGAAGTTCTTCCAGTGTACTGTAGAGAGCCCTCCGATCAATTCTATCACATGCCGCTTTGAAATCCAAGAAGTGGTAATGCGTCTTGTTATAGTACTCCCGACCCTTCTCTGGCTCATGCAGGCCTCTTTCACTACAAGACTGTTGCTTTATGGATTTTTGTAAGGGAAATGATTAGATAAAAGAAAATATTAAAAGAAAATAAACTAATCAAATTGTTTAATAAACATTCAAGATAATGAATTTTTACGCAATTCAAGGTTCTCAAGCCTTGACGAGAGGCACGGAGTCCATTCTATCATCTGCATCTTTGTTTGTGGCCCTACCGCAATGTTCTATTATGTAAGTGCGAAGGGGTCTGGGAGTATCCATGACTGAAAGGTGCTCCGTTATGGATCATTGTACGGAATAATGGAAACGCAGAACATTTTCCCTAGATCTAGATGAGAAACACTTTTTCCACGACTTTGAGACAGAGCATACTTCATTCTATAGAAAAAAAGTAAATTAATAAGCAGGTAACTGAAGCGAACTGGTCTCTTCAATGCTGTATCTCCCATGGGAGGTGAGGAGGGGTCTCCCCCCTATACCGCGCTAGACAACGGGACATTAAAAAAGTGCCGAGAAGCTTAGTTTAATTCAAAATGACAGTACTCTGACAAGCGTGGTTCACCTCTGCGCTACTTGGTAAATTTTCGATTTACTTGTTCAGAAGTGTTTTAAAAGTAAAGTATTTCTTATCTTATATTTCAACATTTTGTTAGTTTCCGCCGTTATTATTATCGGTTCAAAATCTGTCTTAAGTTTCAAATAATTTTTAATACTTTGGTCGATAGTGATAGTGATCTTTCAAGTAAAAAGAAAATGCCATCTTGGAATGAATATTAATAGGAGATCAGGAGGTTTCTGTGGCCAATTCTCTACCTCAAAAGCTACAAAAAAGTTCCTACGGACCATCGTCCGATTCCGCACAGTAAGATGAGGCATGCGACATATACATAATGTACCGCAGTTGATTGCAGCCAGAATGTCTACTGATAAATTATCGAGCATGGAAACGGATGAAGAGAACGCCTTCTCTGAAATTAGCGAAATTGATTCTCAGTATCTGAAAAGACGAACTCCCCAGAAACGTCAAAGAAATGCTGCTCCTGGCTCCACTGGGAACTCGCCAAATAAAAAAGGAAAGACTAAACTGGATTTACCATCACCTGAAACTCGCAGTAAATCTGCAGCCAACCAAATTGAAACAAACCAACAATTGAAACAAACAAAGTGAATTACGTTTTTCAAACCCAAAGGCAGCAAGTGACCACAATGGCCGGTACAGTGATGATATTAATAACAAAGCCAACTTGCTTGGAAATTGAAAGTTAAACTAAATTTACTGTGAATAAATGAAAATAGCAAATAGTAATTTCCATAGTAAATGAATAATATCAAGGAAACTAAAAAGTTCAAAAAAGAATCCCCCAACGTTTCCAGCCTTTCATAATTCATAACGTCATTAGAAGAGCTTGCAGTAAGTGCCTTCAACACAGAACGTGTTGCATTCAGTTCGTTCTGGCCCACGAACACCGCTTATATTAGACAAAATAGGAATCTCAGGTGCGTTAACTTATGGCGGCCTTAATATATGGCTTCTTACTAAAGTTGATGAGTCAGTTTCCAAAATCATACCATTTGATCAATTAATTTGGTCACAAGAACCTTCAACTTTTGCAAATCTTTCATGGGGAAGAACGGAAAGCAGATCAAGATTCCTTAAGTTTCTTTCTATATCTATCGCCTCTTCTTCTTTTTCCCAAGTACAATATTTAGGCTGCAGTTCAACCATGTTAGCTGCCAGCATATTACTGACCTCAATCGTACTTCTTGCATTCGCACTTTCATTACCAACTAAGACTGTATCATTAACTTCTATGTTTCGATTTAAATATGTCAGTCTCAGTAGGACTGTTATAAGGACTTCAACAGCATCAGCAATTACTTTGTCAAAAACGCACTGCTGACCTATAATTTCCAGGCTGCTATGAGCACTTTCATCAGCCAACGTAGAATAACAAAATAACTCGTGAATTTTTGACCTGGTTTCTTCATTCAAAACAGCTCTATCTCTCTCTTTTTTTGTAAGATTTATTTGGTAGAGCACAGTTGGAGGAATTTTAGCATCTTTTATAACTTCTTTAATGTTTTTCAAAATTTTACATCCAGGGACTTCCCAAACATCAGGAATAAAGTCATTAACTTTCAAAATTTGTCCAAGTTTTAAATATTTTCCACTATAATACAGATTTCTATTGGCAATTATTTTCCATTTAATACTGTTCAAGTTCTCTTCAACCTTATTTCCGTAGTAAATGAATAATATCAAGGAAACTAAAAACTTCAAAAAAGAATCACCTAACGTTTCTAGCCTTTCATAATCCATAACGTCATCAGATCTTTCATAGGGAAGAACGGAAAGCAGATGTAGATTCATAAAGTTTCTTTCTATATCTATCGCCTCTTCTTCTTTTTCCCAAGTGCAATCTTTAGGCTGCTGCTCGCTCATTTTATCTGCCAGCATGTTACTGACGTCAATTGTACTTCTTGCATTCACACTTTCATAACCAAGGCAACTTCTAAAGGATTCCAATAAATAAATCCCTACATCAACTTCCATCCCCTCCACTTCTACTGTCATTAGTTCCCCATCCACGGAGATGCATGCATCTCTTTATCAGTCCGCTAAAGTCACGGCCAAGGCCAAGGACTCCACTTCTTCACCCCATGAGCTTCATCTAATTCCGAAGATTTTATCTTCGGAAAAACCGACTTCCGTTGAAGTCACAACTCCCCTCGGTTGTCCAGATGATGATCAGGGCGACTGGACGGTAGTCAAAGAAAGGAGAACTACAAGTAAGACGGGAAACAAATCACCTGCTCGCAACAGAGTAAAGATAAAATGCAAAATAACTAAATGATTCTGGTATATTTTTGCCAAGCTTCACATCTTATTTCTATTATGATTTATCTAATATATATACGCATGTGTATGTGTGTGTGTGTGTGTATCTATATGTATGTGTGTATATATGTATGTGTGTGTATGTATGCGTGTATGTGTATATGTATGTGTGTATGTATATATGTATGTGTTATATATATATATATATATCATTTTTTTTTAATATTTAAAAATTAAATTAATAATTTAAGTAATTATAATCCCTATTCATTTATCTATTTCTTATATTTTTCTATCTATCAATTTACTCTACTCTTAAAACATGACTTTTTCTACTAACATTATTCAATGGAATTGTTCAAATGAAGGGGAAAATATGAAGAACTAAAAATTATAATTAATATATATCAACCGATAGCCTTGTGCATTCAAGAAAGTAAGCTTCACTCTAACTAAATTTTAGCTTGAAAGATTATAAGAAAAAATTTCGATAACAGTAATAGAGCATGTGGTGGTGTGTTAACTGCGGTACATAAAAAGGTCCTATCAGAGCTTCTATTTATCCATACTTCTCTACAAGCTATAGTGAGTAAAGTATTCCTTCATTTTCTAATCTTTCTTTGCAATATTTATCTCCCTCCTGAAAATTTAGTTCAAACGGATTTGCTTAATCTCTTGACAAATCTCCCTTCTCCCTTTATAATAATGAGTGACGTGAACGGACATCACACCTCCTGGGGTTCCTCTTACTGTTCGGCACGTGGAAACATCATTAGGCGAATTATAGATAATACGGATTCCATTATTCTTAATACGGGACAGTCGACGTATATCAGCCATGCCTACAATACTTTTTCGTGCATAGATCTCATATGATCCTCACCAAATATTTTCACGCATTTAAGCTGGTAAGTCTGTCAAGATCAGTATTCAAGCGACCATTTTCCAATAGTTATTGGCTTTCTTTATAATTATAACCGAATCACAAAAAATCCCAGATGGATCACGGAGAAATCCGGAGAAATTATAACCGAATCACAAAAAATCCCAGATGGATCACGGAGAAATCCGGAGAAATTATAACCGAATCACAAAAAATCCCAGATGGATCACGGAGAAATCCGATTGGACAGCGTTTCAAAGCAGAATAAAGATCACAAAATCCGATATTTCACCAACTAATAGCAGTGATGAAATAAACCATTTAATCACTTCATCGATTCTGGCAGCAGCGGACCATTCCATACCAAAAAGTTCTGGCTTCACTAATTCCAATAATGCTAAAATAATCCCTGGTATAACAATGAATGTAAACTTGCAATTAAGAAAAGAAGAAGGGCCCTTAAAGCATTTAAAAAAGGAACCGAATTTAAAGAATCTTATTGAATACAACAAAAACCGTTCTATTTATGTCCACTATATCAACTAACACCTCACCTAGGTTATTTTGGAAAAAGATAAAGAGCATTTCAGGGAAATATATTGACTACCAACCTAAGTTTCTAATCAACGAACAGGTAGAGTACGACCCCGCTGTGTTGGCTGAACACTTCGCGACATTTTATTCAACTTTCTATTCTCCCCCCACACAATTGAATTCCGAGGATACTGTATTTGATTCTTTAGACAACCAAATCGAAAGCTTATACAATCTACCGTTTACTATCGCAGAATTAAATGCATGTATTAATGAGCTAAAACCTTCCTCACCAGGCGTTGATGAAATTCATAATGACATGCTAAAAAATCTTTCAAAACCCGCCTTGGGTGCACTTCTTGCACTGTACAATCAGGTTTGGCGCAAAGGAGAATTCCCTACCATTTGGAAACGATCAATTATAGTCCCGATTCTGAAACCAGTTAAAGATAAACTTCTCGCTTCTAGTTACCGGCCCATCTCACTCCCGAGCTGTATGTGTAAGCTATTGGAGAAAATGGTGTTTAAGCGATTCACATGGACATTTGAGCAGGACAAGCTTCTATCGGAAGCACAAAGCGGATTCAGAACTGGTCGCTCTACGATTGATCACTTAGTAACCATGGAATACGAATTATTGAGCAGCTTCGCCGATAAAAAAGAGTGCGTAGGTATCTACTTTGGCATTGAAAAAGCGTATGATAAAAACGAACTCATCACTCATCATGACGCAACTACGGGAATGGTGACTCAGTGGTCGTCTTTTGAAGATGATAGAGAATTTTCTGCGAAATCGTACATTTCAAGTTAGGATAGGAAGTCATCTATCATCAGTAAAAGTGATGACTAGCGGGATACCTCAAGAAAGTGTTTTAAGATGTGCTCTGTTTGTAATAGCCATTAACAAAGTCACATATATATGATTCCTAAATCCATCAAGACCTTTTTATTTGTCGATGACTTAGCCCTGTTACTGTCGTTTACCAATAAAACTAGGATGCGAACACTCCTACAAAATTGCTTAAGGAATTTAGAACTATGGTCCGCTATTACTATTTTCTCAACAGAAAAAACGAAATGCCTTCTTTTTTCGAAACTCAGAACACCAACTTCTCCTCCTGAATTAACCTATAAAGGCACACATTTAAGTTTCATATCAAATGTTAAATTTCTAGGATTAACTTTCAATAATAAGCTGGACTGGAAAGAACATATTAGATGGTTAAAAGAAGAGTGTCGAACAAGGCTAAATATACTCAAGATTCTTGCTGGTTGCTCGTGGGGAGCGGAAAGATCAAAATTAAATTATGCAAGCATTGTTTATTCATCCGCTAAACCTAGACTGCTCACCGTTTTAGATTCAATACACCATTCCGGTATTCGTTTAGCAACAGGAGCCTTCAGAACTAGTCCTGTTAATAGCTTGTGTGTAGAAGCTAGTTTAGCTCCACTAGCTGTAAGAAGGCAACAGATTGCATGCGGATATATTGGAAGGTTGAAATTTAATAGTGATAATTCAGCATGGAAACGTATATTCCAACCAAAAAAGAGAAGATTCGAAGAAAACCAAAGATTGCCTGCACCACTTGGAATTATAGCAAGAAGACATGTAGAAGAAATTCGCTCTCTTACAACAAAGACCAATGATTTTAGTCACCCACCATGGATCTTAACACTACCAGCGCTGGACTTGGCCCTCAATAAACATAAGAAAAATAGTATATCAAACTTCATATACTATCAGAATACTTCAAGACAAATACAACAATAGCAAATACATTTACACTGATGGCTCCAAATCAAAATGTGACGTCGGATGTTCAACCGTAAATGACTCTAATGCTATTAAGTACAAGCTCCCACCTTTCTCTAGTAATTTCACTACTGAATCCTACGCAATTAATGCAGCTCTGTATCACATTATGCAATGTGAAGAGGAAAGCTTCGTAATATTTACGGATTCCCTTTATGCTATAATGGCACTTGGTGATATATACTCAAAGGACCCTGTTATACAGAAAGCGCAAGCGTATTCAACGATGATTGAAATCTTGAATAAAATCATAGTAATTGTCTGGATCCCATCTCACGTGGGGATAAAAGGAAATGAAATGGCGGGTCAAGCAGCCAAAGAAGCAGCGGCATCATCAACATTGGAAATGATTGATGTTCACAACCCCATCAGATATATGCAGCTATCTGAAGCCCCAAGCTAGAATGACCTGGGACCATCTTTGGGAAAATGCAGAGGAATCAAATAAGTTAAAAAGATTAAAAAAGTAACGACAGCATGGCAGAGCTCAGACCGAGGTAGCAGGAGGGAAGAAGTAGTCATTACAAGACTAAGGATTGGGCATACACGTCTAACACACGACTTTCTTATGAATCAAACTATACCATCTAAATGCGAAATATGTGATGTGCAGTTGTCAATCGTTCACGTTTTAGAAGAATGTCCAATCTATGAGAATCTTTTCCGTGCCGTAAAGATGGAGAGAAGACTCCAAAATGTACTCGGTGATAGCAGTAGCAATATAGGGAGAACTATAGACATCCTTAAAAGGATCGGGATACTTAATAAAATATAGGGAATGGAAGGTAAGAATGTAAGAATTTACATAAAATGTGTTGCAGGGCACTTAAGACAACAGTTGAGTGTTCCTAAAAGGTCTAACCTAACCTAACCTTGATGGTAATGAAGTAACCTTCAACATATAAACTGCAGAGAATTCTAAAAGTGTGCACAGTTCAGGCACTAACTTCTTTTCACGACTTTTTTTACTTTTTTTACTTTTTACGACTTCTTTTTTACAGTTCACGACATCTTTTTTTACCAAAGCAGTATTTTCCTCTTGGAATAAACACTTGTTTTTTCCTGAATGGCTCTCAAATCAATCAATTTCTTATTTTTATTGACAATAGGTTTGTTGTAACGTTTGAAAAAATTAGAGACCATGAACCTCCTATTATATACTTCTTGCTATTGTTGATGATAATATTATAATCATTATATTATAATACCTCTTGATTCTAGAGGGAGCATAGACCTGACAAAAAATAAATACCTCAATAAGATAGTTATACCATGGTACCGCCCAACAGGATACATGCTAAAATGATATGTTGTAACAAGAGTTTGTGATGGGCAAACACCTGTCACCCTTTCCTTAGCAATACCGTTCATATTCTGATTATTTTTTCAAACGTTACAACCAATCTATTGTCAATAAAAATCAGATATTGATTGAAGTGAGAGCTATATAATGAGAAAACAACTGTTTATTGACATGAGAAGAATATTGCTTTGGTAAACCCTTTCCTTAGCAATACCGTTCATATTCTGATTATTTTTTCAAACGTTACAACCAATTTATTGTCAATAAAAATCAGATATTGATTGAAGTGAGAGCTATATAATGAGAAAACAACTGTTTATTGGCAAGAGAAGAATATCGCTTTGGTAAAAAAAGACGTCGTGATAAAGAAGATTTTGAAGAAACTTTAGTGCCTGAACTGTGCAAACTTTTAGAATTCCCACCACTATACTACTGAATGCCGAAGAACTAGGTCCGAAAATTGCGCATGAAACACGATTAGGAGTTGTAAAGCTTCCAAAAGGTGTTTATTGGAATGCTTTAGAAGTTTATGATACAGCCTTGGTTATGAAAGTGTGAATGCAAGAAGTACAATTGACGTCAGTAACATGCTGGCAGATAAAATGAGCGAGCAGCAGCCTAAAGATTGCACTTGGGAAAAAGAAGAAGAGGCGATAGATATAGAAAGAAACTTTAAGAATCTACATCTGCTTTCCGTTCTTCCCTATGAAAGACCTAATGACGTTATAGATTATGAAAGGCTAGAAACGTTGGGTGATTCTTTTTTGAAGTTTTTAGTTTCCTTGATATTATTCATTTACTATGGAAATAAGGTTGAAGAGAAATTGAACAGTATTAAATGGAAAATAATTGCCAATAGAAATCTGTATTATAGTGGAAAATATTTAAAACTTGGACAAATTTTGAAAGTTAATGACTTTATTCCTGATGATTGGGAAGTCCCTGGATGTAAAATTTTGAAAAACATTAAAGAAGTTATAAAAGATGCTAAAATTCCTCCAACTGTGCTCTACCAAATAAATCTTACAAAAAAAGAGAGAGATAGAGCTGTTTTGAATGAAGAAACCAGGTCAAAAATTCACGAGTTATTTTGTTATTCTACGTTGGCTGATGAAAGTGCTCATAGCAGCCTGGAAATTATAGGTCAGCAGTGCGTTTTTGACTAAGTAATTGCTGATGCTGTTGAAGTCCTTATAACAGTCGTACTGAGACTGACATATTTAAATCGAAACTTAGAAGTTAATGATACAGACTTAGTTGGTAATGAAAGTGCGAATGCAAGAAGTACGATTGAGGTCAGTAATATGCTGGCAGCTAACATGGTTGAACTGCAGCCTAAATATTGTACTTTGGAAAAAGAAGAAGAGGCAATAGATATAGAAAGAAACTTAAGGAATCTTGATCTGTTTTCCGTTCTTCCCTATGAAAGATTAGCAAAAATTGAAGTTTCTTCTGACCAATTAACAGATCACATGGTATGATTTTGGAAACTGGCTCATCAAATTTAGTAAGAAGCCATATATTAAGGTCGCCAAAAGTTAATGCATCCGAGATTCCTATTTTGTCTAATATAAGCGGTGTTCGTGGGCCAGAACGAACTGAATGCAACACGTTCTGTGCTGAAGGCACTTACTGCAAGCTCTTTTAATGACGTTATGAATTATGAAAGGCTAGAAACGTAGGGCGATTCTTTTTTGAACTTTTTAGTTTCCTTGATACTGTTTATTTACTATGAAAACAAGGATGAAGGGAAATTGGGCAGTATAAAAGGAAAAATAATTGGCAATAGAAATCAGAGGAAAACATTTAAACCTTGGACAAATTTTTAAGATAAATGACCTGATGATTGGGAAGTCTCTGGATTTACAATTTTGAAAAGAATTAAAGAAGTTGTAGAAGATGCTAAAATTCTTTCATCTGTGTTCTACGAAATAAGTCTTACAAAAAAAAAAGGAGGATACTGCTGTTTTGAACGAAGAAACCAGCTCAAAAATTCATGAGTTATTTCGTAATTCTATGTCGGCTGATGAAAGTGCACATAGCGGCCTGGAAATTATAGGTCAGCAGTGCGTTTTTGACAAAATAATTGCTGATTCTGTTAATGCTCTTATAAGAATCCTACCAGAGGCAGACATATCTAAATTTATTGAGCTTAATCGGTTGTTTTTCATTATTTTAGATTTTCGAACTTATTCTCGAAGTGTTTTGCTACTTTCATTTATTCTGAGTAAATTTTGTTCAGCTTTTAATTTCCATTCAAGCTGGTTTTATTGTCACTCCTTACCGCGCGGGTTTCCCCCTGCTGCCACGTACCGCGGAAATCCACTGCAATCTATTATCTCTAACTCTGAATTCAAGTCAACAATGCGCCTCAATCATTATCAGTTTCTGGTGGTAGGGTACACGTTATCATTGATGAGATATAACTTTCTAACTTCTTTCAACATATGGATATTTTTTCTTAATTTTAATTAACAAGTTATAATAAATAATTATTTCGATCTTTGTATACTCACTGTTTGAAAAATTGGGACTTGTTCACATTTAAATTGGCTTAGGTATTGATAAATTATTTGCCACTTCTATAAATTTGTTTTATTGAAAACTAGTTTCGAATGTTATACATTCATCCTCAGTTCTAAAAACACACAAAAAATTCGAAAATAAGCAATTCAAAATATAGTTGGTATTATTATACATATTAAATTAGATTATATGTATTATTAAACATAAGATTATTATTATGTATAATAATACCAACTATATTTTGAATTGCTTATTTTCGATTTTTTTGTGTGTTTTTAGAACTGAGGATGAATGTATAACATTCGAAACTAGTTTTCAATAAAACAAATTTATAGAAGTGGCAAATAATTTATCAATCCCTAATTAGATTGATCCTTCTATACCATCATGCGGATGCCAACTGATTTAAATTTGCTTTACTAACCACCGTTCTTTAGTGGTATTTTCCATTAATTTTGACAAAATTTAATTAATTTATTTTGTTTACTCATTGTTTAAACACTTGGGAATTGTTTACATTTACATTTGCTTTAATTTCATTCTCAATTTAATTTCTTTGTGAAATTTATTCCGATATTAAATTCATTTTATTTTTTAATAGCAACGGCTCCAAGAACGTCTTTGATTTAATTTTCACGTCTTGTTGCTTTAACCTCTTCTACTTTAGAGTCAATTGTTTTGTCAATTATAGGCTCTGGATTTTTCAAACCCTCAATCAATGCCGGATGCGACTATACTTATTGCTCGATTTAGGGCAGAATATCGACATACTGAGGAAAAGTTTGATGTTTTTAAGCTCATTATCTTTTGTCACAAGTTGATTTGAGTTTAAAGGTACTATTAAGGACCGCGATAAAGTACCGGAAATTCCGGAAATTATGTCCTTTCTAACACGTATGGCAGAGCAAACGGAAGGTGCTGATTGCGAATCTGCTCAGGTATCTTTAGTTGATAAATTAAAACAAAAGGGGAAATGTACTCCAACTAATAAGCGTGTTAGTTTTAGCTATCATACAGTTCAAGCAAGTTTGAAGTGTCGTCTGTGCTATAGTTCGCATGAAATACTAGAATATCCAACTCTTTTAGGAATTTCACCTGTTGAGCGTTATAAACTTATCAAAACTCACAATTTATGCCCAATTTGTTTGAAATTTAAACGTAGAAGTTCTTATTTAACCAAGCACTCTTGTACTCATTGCCTTTCAAATCGTCATCGTTCCTTACAACATTTTGGTGGGGATTCATTGACACATTCAACCACTACATCTAAACACAAAGTGTCAGTCACACCTCAATCCAAGCTGAAGATCAGATTTCATCTGCATGTGTTTCCGCGCACTCGTCGGCACCAAGCAGTATTTTACTGGCCACTAGTCTTATGTGGTTGCAGGTTAGTCCTGACCTTTATATTATTCTTAGAGCCTTGATGGACAGCGTATCTCAAGACTGTGTAAAACAATTAAATATTAAACCATTGCATGATCCATTTGTAGTTAGTGGTATTGGTAGGACTAACACTCCTTCATCGTCCTCCTATTATTTATCAGTTGCTACGTTGAAGGGTGAACTTGTTTCTAGAGCCCATTGTTTTCACATTTTACCTCATATTAAACGCAGGACGCAGATTTAATAGGATTTATAGCGGTCCTGTTTTAATCTATGATTAGTTAATTATTATAAATATTTTAAAATCCTAATTTTAAAGAAATGAACAGTCTAATATAAGATGTAAATCACGAAAGTAATTACTGCAATTTGAAACGGCTTACTTTTCGAACGATAAATTCGCCCATCGGTGCTATCTACTATCAGTATTTATCGTGATTAATAAATAATGAGTAAATCAAAGCTATTTGATTGCATAGTAACCAATTGAAAATTAAAAAAAATAACTCTATTATTGTTATGCAAACAATAAATCGTAGCAGCAGACAATAATAATTATTTGACAATAAAAATAACTCAAACCTTCGTGTTGGATAGAAAGGGGGCGTTCCTTTGTGGGATACATGAAGACATACAGATCCGACGCTGACTAAACAGTACTCCAGCCAGTGAGCCTATTCAAGTATTTCCACTCTACAACCGGAATCGATAGATCGCATTTCCTCTTCTATGCCTGATAGGAGAAGACTTAACAAGTAATATATTCATTTTCATAATAAGATGATAGTAATATAAGTACCCTATGTATTTTGTTCAAAACTACATGGTCTCAAAGAAAAAGAGAAATATTTTAATAAGAATGCTTAATAAAAATACTAAAGTTGTACAGTAACATATTTCAATTTAGAGACTGGTCTATTCTGCCATCTAACTCCAAATCATTTTATAAAATACATTGATGTATTGTACCAGAATTTCTCTAAAAACTAAACCTTTTAAGAACGTTAAAAACCCTTGAAAGCTCTAAAATCAATTATCAGGATCTAAACATTGGAGTTAGGGCTTCTTATGTCGTAAAAGATTGTAGTTTTCATTCACACTTCGGGTACAATATAAAGAAATAAAAAAAAAAAAAAAAAAAATGATTTGGAGTTTGTGCATTTTAGCTTACCACAGCAGACAATTTATGTTAATTATAATGGAATATATATATATATATATTTTTTTTTTCAATCCTCAAACAGTCCTCAGTTCGTATCAAAGCATAATACATATGAGATATTTAAAGTTTAAAAATAAAAAGTGTGCCTCCAAATAGATGTGTTACATTCTGTCCGAAGTGAATTCCGAAATTGTTCACTGAATATACGGGGGCCATCGCATAACTGTAACTAGTCCTAATAGGTAATAACGCAAACAAACTTGAGAAAAATCAAGAATTTTTTATGGCATAATTCTCGTGACACGAAATAGTTTTTTATTCTTTAAAGTATATAGAAAAAAGTCGCAAGGCAAGTCATATTTTGCACTATTCGAAACTAATATAACACTTATATGTTATTTTATTTTCTATTCTATTTAGTTAACACTGGTCATCTCTCTGTCTGATACAGGGCGTTCTGCTACCGGACTATTGCCACCTTGTGTTGTAGCTGTCCAACTATCTGAATGTTAATATATAGCTTGTTTCACTATCTCAACTATTTATGGTTTAACTAATAGGAAACAAGGCTACTTTCCGTGAACGTTTCCTTTATTTCCAAATTTCGAAAGTGGCAGTTTATTTGAGAATGGCCCATAGAGCAGGAGTATGAGAAGCAGGTGGCAAATGCACGACCCGCGGCCCAAGGGTGGCCTCAAATCGGCCTTTATTACAATAAAATCAAATTATATTATACACAGTAATAAAATTAATAACTAACATTGTATTGTTATGTATAACATTCAGCAACATCTTCAAATTTTGAGTTACTACAATACAAAGCGTACTGATCAATCCTTAGTTGATTATATATATATATATATATATATATATATATATATATATATATATATATACATATATATATATATATATATATATATATACATTTTATATTTATTTTTTTTACTTCCTTTTCCTTTATCATGTAATCATACATCTACATTATTCATTCAATTACATTACATTTTTTATTTTAAACTAACCAATTACCTTCTCATTTCTCCCCAATTTTCTCTTCCAGTTATCAATCAACCCTTTCCTAATCTACAACTTCTAGATAATTGGAAAACTTATGGAACTAATCCAATGTCAAAATTTAAACGCACACATATATAGAACCAAAGTATAGGGAAAAAAAAGATATACATGTACAAAAAAAATAAATAAAAATATATATATATATATATATATTGTTTATTTATTTATCATATATAGATAATACAACTTATTGTATGAACAGATGGTGTTCATTGAGAGAGCCCGGTATCCTTTTTCTATCAAATGGAGCAAATAAGCGATAAAGTCCAGTTACTTCAGTGTTACTAAAGTAACTGGATTAGTGGTGGGAGAGGTGGGTATATAGGGAAGAACAGTAAGTAAGATAAGAGCAAAAGTTTCAGCATAGCATTAGCGGCTCCTAAGAGATTTGTCTTGAGTTGTTGCAAGTGTCGAAAGAACTGTACAAGTTTATTTATACTCCAACAGGTTTGTTATATGGTCTGGTATCTTATTATGAATTTCCATTCGCATTATGAGTTGGAATCGTGTTTAAATAATAAATGGACTCGAAATTTATGAGGTCTTAGTTGGACAGGCTAAAATTTGACTAAGGTATTTTTCATTTCGATGATTTATCTCACAATGAAGATTGTATTTATCCCCTGATAAATAATCCTGTCATAATTAACTTTTTTTCAGGGAATAATAGATTTTTCATCAATATATTTAACCAGGTTGTTTAGAATAAGTTGTTTCGGATTTAAAAATTTATAAAAGCTTCTAATAAGTTATAATGTGGAACAGGACATCAACTGAAGTTAAGTGTGGATATTGAAAATTTGAAATATGCTTCACCGAAACTAAATAAAAGAAAAATAAGGCATAAAAAACCTAATATATGAATAACATAGGAAAGAAAAACAAGTCTAGAACTACGAAATTCAATCTATTCAAACAGTTGTCTTTTAAACTGTGAAAAAATAATTAATTATTAAACGAAAAAAAAAATCTAAAAAATATTATTTCGTTTTGAAATATACGAATTTAGGTTTTAGTGCCCGTTTTAAAATGTATAGCATTCTTTATGTTCTCTGTGATATGAATTTCTTCACTAATTATTTTTTTGTTAATTTGCCTCTATCAAATGAAAAAGAAATAGGTTTTGTTAATGAAAATACTCAATGTTAAAACCAGTAGGATTGAGTCGGAAAAAACTCCGACACGTTGGCAAAGAAAATTCCAAGGAAATTTTAATAAAGGAATGGGAATAATGGAAGAAATTTGTCCACAAGATTACTCCTGATAAATTCATTTTAGTCTCATGAATCCTTTGGGATCACAGCAACATTGAGAAACATTGATATTAACCTATTTTGTCTTCTTTCTTCAAATAGTATAGAATCATGCCGATATGCTAACTTTAAAGGTTATCTGATGGTGTACATCAAAATATCATACTCACGTAGTACATCAAAATGTCAAATCCTATTTGACTAAACCTTTGAAAATAGATTAGAAGTTTCCCAAAGTTGCTGTAGTCCTGAAGGATTCATGGAACTAAAACGTCTTTATTGAGAAGAAATTTCTATTTCTTTATTAGATTATCCCTGACATTTTATTTCCCAACGTTTCGGGTTTTTCACTTATTCAGATAAAACCCTGTGTTATAGTGCAGCAATAATTATTAATATTCATAACTCATTCAAAACATGTCCAAACAATGACAATTAACAATGAACAATTGATTTTTATTACTATACCTTATATACGAATCTTCTAGTACAATTTTGCAATATTGATATTCACTCTATTTGTCATGATAATATACATAAACTCGTTTAGAAATTATTTCGTCTTACTTTTCACACTATTAAAATCTTATCGTTCATCAAGATGCCATACCCAAGCGTACACCAATATGCCATAAAAAAAAAAATAGTACAAAAGGTCGCTTATCTTTATCTTTTATCAAGGTCGCTTGTCTTTTATCTTTATAATGGTTTTTATTAAATCTGTTGTAAAGGATCAATCATATATTTTTTTTCCCGACTGCATTGTGTTATATTTACCCAATACTCCATGACAAAATTATAGGTCATTTCCCTTATTTTAGTTATTATTATGAAACTCAATACCTTAACCAAAATTATTGTAAACACTCAGAAAATACTTCTTGGTATGAAGTTGTGATTGTTATTATTTAACATTGTTTACGGATTAGCTAAAATGTCAATATTAGCCTCCGACAAAAGTGTAGGCCACACTCAGTTTTCATCTTAATCTCGTCCAAAACGCAGTATTAATTTAAATTTTTAGAAAATTAAATCATTCAGTGAATACTAATTTGCAATAATTCATTTAATTAAACAATGCCATGAAGAAAAGTGCTATCGGAGAGTTAGAGGGACGATATTAATGCATTACTTAAAAGAAATAAAAGGGCTATGTCGAAATTTTTTAATAACTTTAAATAGAAGTAAGCAAGTTAGGAGACATTTTGTTAGGACGGATGATTATGGCCAAAAGAAGTCTGCTCTTCTGTCAGGCCCATAGCAACAAACGCTCGAGAACGGAGAGCTTTTCTACGAAAAGAATCCAACTCTTCAGCCACTGTAAGGGGAAATTTGTGAACCAAATTTTAAAGCAATAAATTTAAAAGCAATGTTAAGCTCCTAAAACTGATGACGACATCACCTCTTTAAAACCCAACAGGAAGCAATCAGCAACGGAACATGTCTCATGCAAAAACAGGTGTAAACAATTATTTTTAGTGATTAAAAACGTTTAAATCTGGATGACCCCGACGGATTTCGATATTTTTTCATGATTTACGCATGGGAAAAATATTTTTAAGCAAACGTGAAATGAGCGGAGGAGGAGGGGTGCCATGGTTTGGGCCAGGGTAGGGTACAATGGAAAGACTGAACTAGCATTCCTTTCGGCAAAAATAAATCCAAAAAAGTATAAAGAGATTATTAAGAAATCGATTGATCAAAGAGGAGAGGCTTGACCAATCATTAGATCTCAAACTTTTTGAGAACTATTGGTGAATACTTTCTCGAGCAGTTTATGCATAAGGGAAACAGTTCAACTCCATAGAGGAACTCAAAACTTGCAATGCAGAAAAGTGGAACAATATTCGACCAAAGTACACTAGAAACAATTTAAATCTCTTCCAAACAATTGGCGGAGGTCTTGGATAACAAGGGTGGACCAACATACTACTCAACACCTACCGAATCAACCAACAACTCAGGTAATTAGTGTAAAAACAGATAGGTCGGCCGAAATTTTTTGTCAAGTTGGATTTTTATGTTTTATTTTATTGTATTCAGAAATAAATTTGTTTCATGAAAATGTTGTTTTTTATTTATTATTTGCAATAATATAATAACCTAAAATATTTTTAAAATGGTTGGCATCTACAGTAAACGGTTATTAAAAATTGGAGTGGCCAATAATTTTGTCGCAGAGTGTAAATAAATACTTTCATAGCGCTGTTTTCAATGGTTATCCGATTGTTTTTATTACAATTTTCAATTCCTTATTATTTTAGTAAAATGAAAGATCTCCTGCCCTCCTTAGTAGTTTGATTTATCCTTGTCTTCATGGCCATTATTAGATGATTAAGAGCTCTCTTAACGATCATTTAATGTGAAAAAACAGATTTCCTCCCCTTTTAATGGACTCCTCCATTTTTTCTCCTTTAGTTTTTTCGCAGAGGATCATTAATATTGTAAGAAATCTCATTTATTTTCTGAGAGGGTGACGCTGAAAAAATATTTACGTTGGCAAATATAATAATTTTTATTAATTAGTTTTTCTTTAATAATTAATTTTAGTAATACGAAAATGATTTTTATATTTAAAAAATGACTATAAAATTAAAAAGAAATAGTTCGCACTATGAAAGCAAATATATAAGTGGTTGAAAGTTGACCTTGCATAAACGTATTGGTCAAAGAAAAAATCGGTAGAGTGGGGGGAAAGTGCTCACTACAATTTAAAAAATACGACTTTAAAAGGACTGTACAAATTTTTTTTGAAGCTAGATTTTTTTAAAAATGTTCCAAAGACATTTATGTATAAATATTATATTCTAGCTTACGTTTCAACCACGACCATTTTGATGAGATTGATAATGTAATTAAATAGTACTTAGCACTCACTTTCCCCTGCCTCAAGGGTAGTACATAAAAGATATCTGGAAGACTTTTGGGGCAAGTGAAAAATATTTTGAACATTATACTGTTGTAATCACCGAAAAGTTAAAGATTGCCTGATATTTACGTTTTACAATCTTCATTAAGTTATGATAGCGGGATTTGGAATACAATTGAATAAATGTATTGAAAAAAATAATTTATATTTTAATTCGCTAGTCCGTAGTTGGCTCGACGAAACGTGGTAGTAAGAGTAAGTGTACGTCACGTCACACAACAGAGGTCAACACTTGCCCCTACTATCTTGTTTTGCTGGGTGACCCCGGACAAGCGCTTAAAAAATAGAAAACTATTAAGGAGAAATGTAAAGCACAAAGTATTTTGAAGAACAGCTTCTGTAGATAAACATCGACACAGCTGTACTGCAAAACTTGAAAGACACAATTTTATCAACAGGCTTTAGCAAATATTTTTACAACTAGTTATAGTTCACCTTAGCGAACTTTCTTGATTGATCTCTAATACATTAGTGTTTAGGATTCATGATCGTAAAGGAAAGCTCTAACAGCTGAAGGTTTGGAAAACAAACTTACTCCACATCACTAATAAAAACAATCACTACTAGAAATAAACAATCAACTAAAATTTAATTTTCAACGTACTTAAATATAAAACTAACGAAAGAAAAAAATATTAAAATTTCGGTCTATATTAATTTTAATTAACTTGGACAAAACAGTATATTTTAAAATTTCTGAATTGGTTAGGAATATAATTTTTTTTTTCTTTGTGCTAAATTTAGTTGAATTATATGAATTTAATTGAAGTTTTTTTTTTTTTGGTAAGTACATAAAAATATTTCACTTGGACCAATAAGGATTAATAGTATAATTTTAACATTGTTAATTATTATATTAAGTTTCATTTCGATCAAGTTTAATCAATTCTGTCAGGTTAAACAATAACTGCTCAGTGTGTGTAATTCGATAGTCAATATACCCCGCTCAGCCGTGATGAATCTTGCGCCATAATATATGATATTTTTGACACATATTGGTTGGCGGAGGATATTAGGGGAACATGAATTGGAAATTTTCTCCTATGCGGGCACCAGGGTTGGTTTACACACCTCTGACAGCTCCCACTATGGGTTATTGAAGGTTTAATGCATCATCTACCTTCCTAGCTATTGCCTCACATTGTAAACCTACAGTGTATGTAATAATTTGCGTACAAATGTTATAGAGTTTGGGTAATTGGAGGTGGATGGAGCCATGGAATGAACGAAAAATAATTTTATTCTGGAACATCAATCCCCTTAGAAAAACAAAAACTGTACTACCAGTCGTTTTATTAATTTTCTGTGCCATTTTATTATGAGTCATGCTTCAATCAGCACACCATACGGATGCAGTGATGCATTGACTCAATAAGGGAAGAAAGTAACAAAAAATGGAAAGAAATTGTACATTGGTGACGTTAGTTTTACATATAAACAAGTAAATGAAGTACGTTTTACATGACTTGAGAACGGCCCAAAAGTCGATATAATATCAAATAAAATTAAAAAAACTTAGTGACCGAATGGACTTTTTACTTTCCAATTACTGATCTAAAAAATGTACAATACCAGTAGCAATTATGTGGCTTGAAATGAGTTTTATAAAATAATTAATTTATAAGTTTATAAAATAAAAAAGAAGCATATAAATGTTTACAAAATATAACATAATTACACATCTTGTATACCATTTTGGCCTAATAAACAATAAAATAACAAGAAATAAAATAAACATTGTGATAACCTTAGTTCATACATGGAGGTGGAGAATGCGAAAAACTAATCACACAGTAATTCTTGGGGAAGTTAAAATTTGGCAAAAGTAATGATAACAAATCAAAATCGAAATATTTACCATTCGACATTTTTCTGCATACAATGTTTTTAACTTTGGCATCTATTGTATTTATAGCATGCATTATAATAGTGCATTAATTTTTAAACTGGTATCTAACGTTGATGTTTTAATTTTGGTATTTTTCAATAATGGTGCAGATTTCGACACATAACTTAATATTAATAATTTATTTTTAAAATAGCAAAATTATAAAATACATATAACAAAAAAAAGTGGTAAATTTAAAAACCGATATGGAAGGAACACGTAATAATTATACTGACATACTAAACACGATAAATATATAATGAAATAACAAGGTAATAATTTTAATTAAAATAGTAAATTTTCAAACAGTAAAAATAAAAACTGAAAAATGACATATAAAAGGTAATGCTAAGAAGAAAAATGTAGTGGAGACAGGTGTCAGTCTACACCAGGATAGAAAGGAGACACATTAAATACGGTAATTGTTCAAAAAAGAGGTAAAATATTCATGAATCATTAAGGGCAATTTATAATAATAATATTATAAAAAATACTATTACAGATAAATTACAAACTAATATAAAATTTTTAAATAAAAGGCGTCAAATGAATGGTATGCAAATAAACGTCCATCGTTTAGCATATAATAACAAATCTCCAAATAATAAATAAAAAATAAATCACAAAAAAAAGTATTAATAATATTGAAAAATTGATAGTTTAATAAACGAAATATATTTAACTAATTTTTCATAACACATTATAGTTATTAAAATAGAGGAAAATATTTAATGATTTATTAATTTAACCATTGTAAAATAGAGTATCGGCTAATGAATATAAATAATATAGTAACTAAAAGAATTTAATGGACAAATTAAAAAGAGAATAAGATCGAGGTACAACATTGATTGACAGTAAATAAAATAAATAGGTAATAATATAATGGTAGTTATGCTGAAAGAATGTGAAGTTGTATGTTTTTTTAGATAGATATTTAATAACGGACAATGTAAGTCCGAACGTCAGACAAAATGAAATAAAGGCATCAGGTATATGAAGTTGTAGTCATTAAAAACTTCCAAGAGAATATTTTTTTTTTTTTTTTTTTTTTTTTTTTTTTTTTTTTTTTTTTCGGTTGGCTCTACAGACCTTGTATATCCCATATCGCTCCGGTTATCGTGCGGAGGACTTTCCTTTCAAATCTCTCGATTCCGCTTTCTTGGGTGACGGTTAGAGCCCAGGTCTCGCAGCCGTACATCAGAACTGGTTTTATCACAGCATTGTACACCCTTAATTTGAGATTTCTGGAGATTTTTCGGGATTTCAGTACTCTTGAAAGAGAGAAGAAAGCTCTATTTGCGCTTGTTATACGCTGGTCTATCTCTGTATGCTGGTCATTGACTGAGGTTATTGTGGAGCCGAGGTATTTAAAGCTGTCTACTTTCGGGAATGTTCTGCCATCCACGCAGATACTATTGTTCGGGTGGATTTTTCGGCTAACTATCATGTATTTTGTTTTGTCTTCATTTATTTTCAAGCCGATTTGCTCTGCTTCTCGTAACAGAGTCTTAGCAAGTCTCTCAATGTCCTCTTCATTGATTCCAAGGACAGCTATGTCGTCCGCATACGCTAGGATTTTGTGTTTCATTCCGACGTGCACCCCTCCATTTTCCAATGAAGTTGTTCTAATCACCTTCTCAAGGGCTAAGTTAAACAGCATCGGCGAGAGTCCATCCCCCTGCCTCAGACCTGTTCTAACTTCAAAGGCTTCAGACACATCTCCTTGTATCAGGACTCTGCATTTGGGGTCGTTTGTACACGCCTTCGTCAATCTCACCAATTTCCCGGGAATACCCAGCTCAGTCATGATTTTCCATAGGCAGTTTCTGTCCACGGAATCATAGGCTGCTTTGAAATCGACAAATAAGGCGTGTACATCCTGCTCTACTTCCCAACGTTTTTCGAGTACCTGTTTTAGGATAAAGATCTGGTCTAGCGTGCTCCTTCCTCTTCTGAATCCTGCTTGGTGGTCGCCTATTATATTTTCATAGTGGGGATATATCCGGTTTAGCAGGATATTAGTCATTATCTTATAGGCGACCGGAAGGAGTGCTATGCCTCTGTAGTTACCACATTTATACATGGACCCCTTCTTTAGGATAGGGCATATTAGACCTGTGTTCCAAGCCTCCGGTATCCTTTCCTCCTCCCATATTTTCTGGATTAGTTCTAATAGCTTGGTTCTTAGAGTTTCGCCTCCATCTTTAAACAGCTCTGATGGTATGCTGTCCAACCCTGGGGCCTTTCTTCTTTTAAGCCTGTCGATAGCTATTTCCACATCCAGAATGTCTGGTTTTTCAACCTCTTGCGGGTCGAGGTCTTCAGCGTGGTCCATGTCTTCTTCGTTTGTGGGGTTCCCTTGGTTGAGAAGCTGCTGGAAATGTTCTTTCCAGATGCTTAATACCTTTTCTTTTGATGCCGTCAGTTTGCCATCTTTTCCTCGCATTTGTGTGTTTCTCGCTTTATATCCTACCCTTTCTTTCCTGATGTCTGCGTAGAATTCACATATATTCCCGGCCTGCCAGTTGTCCTCAATAGTTTGCAGTCTTTCTTTGAGGAATTCTCTTTTTGCTTTTCTTATTATTCTGTTTGTCTTTGTCCTGGCGGCGGCGTATTTTTCCAGCGTGTCATGATCAGCTTTGGCTACGGAGAGAACTTTAATTTTTCTCCTTTCCTCTACTGCCTTTTCACATACTTCTGTGAACCACTTCTTGGCTTTTCGTTTCTCCTGAATACCTATTACTTCCTTAGCTGTTTCTTTTAACCCGGTCTCTAATGCCTCCCAGTGTTGATCAACCGTGAGGTCTTCTGAGTCCAAGGGTTCGAATTTATTCTTCAGTTCAACTTGGAATTTAGCTTTTAATTCAGGATTTTTCAGATTATGGACTTCGTACCTGTTTCTTTCCACATGGTCCCCTACTTTGTTGATTCGCTTCAGCCTCTGACAGAATTTGATCCTAATCAGAGTGTGGTCCGAATCACAGTCTGCTCCACGGTAGCTTCTTATGTCTTGGATGGAGCTCTGATGTCTCTTATCTATCAGCACGTGGTCAATTTGGTTTTTAGCACCTTTAGGGCTTACCCAGGTGTACTTGTGGATGTCTCTGTGCGGGAACATCGTGCTACTGACCACTAGACCCTTAGCTGCTGCAAGACTAATACATCTGACTCCATTGTCATTGCTCGTTTCGTGAAGGCTTTGGCCTCCGATAATGGGCCTGAATTGGGGTTCTCTGCCTATTTTGGCATTGAAGTCACCTATGACTAATTTGATGTCATATTTTTGAGCCTGGTCCACTACTTTTTCTAGCTGATCGTAGAAATCATCCTTCACCTCATCATCTTTGTCTTCAGTTGGTGCATATACGTTAATAATCGTGGTATTAAACCAGCGACCTCTAATTCGTAATACACTTATCCTCTCGTTAATCGGGGTGAAGTTTATAACTGATTTCCTTGCAGCTGGACTAACTATAAATCCAGTGCCAGCTGTTCCGTTTTTGGCATTTCTCCCGGTGTAGAACAGTGTGTGGCCATCAATAGTGGTTTCACCACCTTCTGGCCATCTCACCTCTTGTATAGCTGTTAACGGTATGTTGTACCTTTTTACTTCATTCACTACCGTTTGGGCGGCCCCTGGTCTGTATAAGCTCCGAACATTCCATGATCCAAGATGGAGTCCGTTATACAAAGCCGGGGTCGTTACCATGTTAAGACAGTCAGATTTTCCGAGGCTAGTTTTAGGTTTCGTAATATTTGTTTTTTGACGGGATAGGGTTATTAGCCCTATGCCCAACCCCCAACCTGGAGGGCCAGGAGCTATGTCAGACACAGGGGTCGCTCACCTCCCTGTGACTCTCAGGGTAAGGACATTACTGTCCCTATGCGGGAATCGAACCCGCGCCGTATTGGCCTGAGTAATCGGGCACCGTTATTTCCCTCCATAATTAATTAATTAATTAATGTCTTTTTTATTTTTAATTATTTTATTATTGCCTGTGGAATCCCGGGACCGGGATTCGAACCCACAACCTTTGGGTTTGTAGGCTGGTGCATTTTTGCATTTTTGCAGGTGCTTTAACCCACTCGGCCACCCCGGCCCCCTCCAAGAGAATATAATAATTAATAATTTAATTATTTTAAAAGTATATTAATGTTGCTGACTACTCGTTTTTACATTTTTCGACAAATATGGATTTTAATACCGAGAATTCTTTCAATAACTCATTTCTTTTTTGTTCACTAAAAAACACGTAAAGGTTTTTAATAATATTATTAGTAAATTACTTTCTCTCGATATTATTACAAAAAAAAAAGTCCTATCAGATGATACGTAAGCTTTTACGACAGTACGTTCCCAGACTAGAGGAAAAATTGACAGGATTTTCACGAAAATTCAACATCAAAATAAAAAAAAATATCTAAATCTACGAACAGATATTTAAACAGATTTTCTACAAAAATCCTTCGCTAGAAATTTTCTTACGGAATGTAAATTAAAAATTGGTGATTTTGTGACCAATGACATAACTCGCATTGCACTTGTGTATAAGATAATCTCAATAAATTAGCACAAAAATCGGAAATAGCATTATTGTAATTATGAAACGCTGAAATCTACGTAAATTAGAAATGAAATACTTGAGAGTAGGTAAAGAAATTAGTAAGATAAGTCATTAATATGTACATTCCTCAAAGTCTGTAATTATTAAAATCGGAAATGACAAAAGCCTTAAGTAGACAGAACCAAAGAAGTAGTTTGCTTTAAACAATATTATGCAAGTCACGTAAATCCTGTTTATTCTTTTATCATGAGTTTGATTTCTTATCAAAAGTCAGTGCTAAAATTACATATAGTATAAGGATTATTCCCAAATGAATCAATAAATGACTGTAAAAACCAACAAAAACATAATAAACTTTTTTCAAAAAATAGTTAAACCTGCAGTTAGCTTATTAACGAAATGGTAGTTTTCTACTAGTAAGTGTAGTAAGCAAAGGATAAGTAACTTTTTTAAAAATTAATAGGCTCTATTATACCACTATTAAACATCTTTCAATATACGAATTCCAATAGATAACGATATAAAAGAATTTCCTACAAATGGTAAATAGTTTTCAATATCTATACGTAAGTAAATGTTTATTATCATTTTTTAGGCGGTATTAAATCTTAGTCAGTAAAAAAACATTGAGAACAGTGTATTTTCAAAAGTTCTTTGGTTAACATAGGTAATTTTTATTACCATAATTTTTAATTAATATTTGATCAATATTTATTTATAACAGGGGCTTTTCGTAGCGGCAAATTTAATTAAGCATTTAATTCTGCATGCAAGCAGAATCCGATTTACTAAGACCATGAACCATTGTGAAACACATTCCAGTAAATATTGCTGTTCCCATTGCCTTCGCACCCTCCTGGAGAAAAGTCCATTCCTCCAGATCCAGACGGAGATCGTTTAAATATGACTTTCCTTAACGCTACGCTCCGTGACCGGAACATAGCTGCGTAAGTTCCATTAGCAATTGTGCAACTTAGTAATTTCTGCAATGCTATAACGATCTTGTATCGGGGTTAAACGAAAGGATGTGATAAAAGTGGGTATATTAAAACATTGCTTGCAAAAATTAAAACAGTGAATTTTTTTTACTTTCACTGACGTATGTATGAAAGAAAAGGTATTGCAATCGTGAGAAAATATACATGGAATCCCATAACAAGTTCATCTGTCTTGTTTGGGTGTGAAGTTAGTTCATCTATAGTCTGTATATAAAACTATCGACTCTCGATAAATAAATATGTTATTTATATATATATATATATATATATATATATATATATATATATATATATATAAATATATATAGGTATTATTTAAAATTGATAAATAATTTATAGTATCTTTTTTTTTTAAAATTAAATGTAATGAGAAATAAGAATTGTCTTAAGCACAGTTCAAATATTTTTTTCAATTAATGACTTTTGTAATATGGAAATAATTAAATATCAACAAACTAATGCAATCAATGTAAAATAGCATCTCTTTTTAATTGTTTATTTGGCCTTTAAATTTTATTTTATTTTAAATGACAGGCTTAAACATGGGCCCGAAACATTATCAAATCTAATAAATGAAAGAAAAGGGTTTAAATTTCCCGAGAATAATAACATAATAATTTAGGTACCGCTTTGAGGAAGAATTTTTGATATAAAAAAAATAGAACTTGTTAATAGTAATTTTTTTTAATTAATAAGTATAATTGTACAACATTTCAACATACAATTATTTCTATGAAGGTAACGAAATAAAAAAAAATCCTTGCTGATGGTAAATATTCAATATCTATAAATATATGTTAATTAACATTATTTATAGAATGATTTATTTAAAAATATTGTTATTAATATTATGATTATCCAGGAGTTGGTTGCCTGTTAGTTAACCAAGATCCCATGGGAAGCCCTCCTCCTAACCAGAATAAGGCTATAACATTACAAAGACAACCGACCTCATAATTCTCTGAAAGCTTGAACATCTCCAACTGAAATATTATCCCACCCAATGTATAATAATAATTATCGTTATTGAGAAGTAAGATATCTTTTATTATTTTAATAATAATTCAAATTGCAAAAAGGCTAACAGAAAGGATACCAAGCCATAAATGAAAGTATCCTACAAAGTTAATATTAAAAACACATGTTATGATCATTTAAAAAATAAAAAATAAATAAAACCTTTTATAAATTATTTTTTTAATAAGTTTTAATTTCTAAGAGTAAAAAAAAAATGTGAAAAGAATACAAAAATTAAAATTATTATGAATAGGATTCTGAAAAAAAGTGACTAGTACTGTTCCTACACTACAATATAAATACAAAATTATAAGAATGACAGGTCTTGAAAATGGACAAAATATCCAACACGTGGAGAAAGGAAGATGATATGGAGAAGAATTTAAAAAAGGCTTATATTATATTTATAAATATAATTTTATAGATTAATTTACTATCTCTACTCTCTTCGATATACTAGGTTCCGCATCAATCTATCTTGGGCTATCTTTTACAATTACTCTATTTTTACCTGTAACTCTATTTTATATTTGTTTATTCCTTTGGTATATATATATATATATATATATATATATATATATATATATATATATATATATTGAACGACGATTCGAACTGTTTCATTTCATCAAAACCGATGAAAAACACAATTATCTATGTGATAAACCGTAAGTTTTGCTGGTGTTCTAAGAGACCTGTGGAGGACAGAAAAATATCCGTCGTTTTGGAACGATGGCATTCAAAATTGCTCGTGAAAGGCAGAATCGTTCTGAAACGTCGTTTATTTTATATTATTTATCTATTTATTTATTTTTTGCTGTTTCGAGTATTATTGGTTCGATTTTAATAATTTTTTATCAAAATTTAATCAAAAATGTTCTCACTAAACCAAATTCATAAATTATGAATACATAAGCTTAAAACAAATTATATATTTTATTTAGAAATCCTCTTCGCAAAGGTTTATTCAAATTTATTTGTTTTTTATGATAAATTACTATTTACTTTATATATATATATATATATATATATATATATATATATATATATATATATATATATATATATATATATATCAACATATTTATATCCTCAACATATCAACATTGGTCCGATTATTTTAGATAGATTAAAAAAAAGATCGATCAAATAAATGAATAAAATAAATTAAAAAGGATGGATAGAAGATTCGGATGGATGAAAAAGCTGATGGTATGAGAGAAGATCGGAAGATCGTGCCAAACCGACAGTTTTTCCGTCCACAATTTTTCATTGTGACTACCTAACTGCCACAGTGACGAAGGAAATTCGTTAAACTGTATTGTACGATCGTATCTACTATCAAATATGCTTCCAGGCATCCAAGAATATCTTAAATTTTCCCAACACAAAATATTTACTTTTATAATTAGAATAAAAAATCTATCGATTTAACTTTAACAACTCCTTTTCATATGATAGAGGAGAGAAAAAAGTAAAACAATTTAAAAATATAGCGTATGTGGGGGTAAAAGTATGCAATGAAAGGTTTGGAAAACTGCGATATCCCTGTTGATAATTCTACAATTGAAGCAGCTCTAGCGGATTTAGTACACAACCTTCACTAAAACCTGCCCAAGAGCAGCTTGGATTGGAGAATCTTTTAGAGAGACATCGCAGCTTTTCCAAATCTTCCATTGCGTACTTTAAACCCCACATATCCTATATGAGGGATCAGAGGAATGCCTAGAGGTGGATTGTTGATATAAATGAATATGGGGTAGTGGGGTCGGCACCCAAGCTCAATCGCCAGGTTTTTCTCGAACTCATTAAAGCGTCAAGTGCTCAGGTTATAAAGGCTGAACGATCCAAGTGTCTGTATAATCCAGTACCTAACTAACCAACTGAGCTAATAAACTCCAGATAACTATTTATAACTTTAGTAAAAGATATATTGTTATGCATGTTATGTTATGATATATAATTTTTAAAATCACAAACAAATTATTAAAAATTTTTTTGGGGAAAGGATAAACGACATGATGTTATCTAAACTAAAGCAGTTCTAACGACCAGGATACTTGTAAATCAAGCTCCTTGTTGAAAATTCAGATAACTATTTTAGTTTATCACTTGACCTAGATCGAAGAATCCTGCAACTATCTCCAATCTCAAAGACGGACGGGTATCTCTAGCATCAATGGCATGCAAAATAATCCCAGTGAATGTTTAATTGCTAGTTAAATTGGGAACGACTTTTAAATTTATTAGCCCAGCTTTCTTTGCATATTAAATTTCTGACTTCGAATAAAAGGCATTATCACTTTCGATTTGTGGTCAGTATAGTAATATAGATAATTTTTAAAACCACAGATAAATTAAAAATTGAATAGTTTCTCATTTGAACATTAAGGATGTAAAAGAAAAGTCACTCCCCAGATAATTTTTATAATTAAATGATCAATGATTGAAAGTAAAATTGTACTGATGTCGGGACATAGGGAGGGAATTATGCCATTTAAAGAAAACAAAGATCCTGATGACGAAGAAGTACTTCGAAACGTCGAAAACAATACTATAAAAATGTTTTTCTTTTAAATAAAAAGTTAAAGATCAATGGGAAGCTGTCCTTCACAAATTAATTTATCATAAAATTAAAGGTAATTTAGAGGAAGCCATTTGGAAAATTCGGCATTTAAGCCCTGCCAAATTATTTCAATGAGGATAAGACCTAGGCAATATTAAAGACAATTTGATTGTACATTGATACAACGAGTTTAATAAAAATCGTTAGAATCCATTTCGAAAAAAAATAATTGTAAAATGGATGATATCCAGCGGCACTTCCGGTAAATCCGATACACAATATCTTAGCTAATATTGGTGAGATTTATATATATATATATATATATATATATATATATATATATATATATATATATATATATATAGCTGTTTTCGAGAAAATTATTAAAAAAAAAAGTGTACGCGGTAATGAGATCCGCATGAGGAACGAATAGGTTGATACAGGAAAATATTAGCAATCAGCGGTTTATGATACAGAGTAAATATGGTGGTTCGTTGAGGGATCGAGAAACCTGCTAATGGAAACTGATCCTAATGGATGCTTATTAATGAAATAGAAGGCTGGGAAGAGAAGAGATAATTGCCAACCTCGGAGCTTGATAATTGGCATGGCCTGAGTCAGAGCATACGTGACCAGCATCCTTCTCAAATTCACTAATAAGCTGGATCAACCTCCACTTCTTCTCTCAGATTCCTGCCGCAGCTAAACCCTACCAATGATAGATTTTTTGGGATAATTTAATACAAAAAAACTGAAAAATCGTCAATCTAACGCTAAGAAAAAGAGCAATGTATTAAACAATTAACTATATTTACAAATGAATTAACCATTTTACTCATTGATATAATTATGGCTTCTGATGAATAATTCGGTATGATTTCCGGTGAAAAACCTGTCCTCCAAAACCGAAATACATTATACAAAATTGGATACTTGCTTATGTTTATCCTTCATAAAAGTTGCCAATTACCATTTTGCTGATTAATTCATTATCTAGCTAAACTAATTTTCTTCTACATTCTTCAGTTTTTTATTTTTTATTTGTGCCAAATATTCTAGCCAATACTTTATCGAATAATATTATCGAAATATAAATAAAATAAAATATTATTAAAAATAAAGGCAGGCTGTTGCTATTTCACAATTTATTTATTCCAATGCAAATTTTCGGCCTACAAACCATCCTCAGTCATCTTAAAATTATTTAAAATGCATATAATATCATATTTAAGTCCAATCCGGACCAAGTCGAAATATACAGCGTCATATTTTAAAAATAAAATAACAATAAGAGAACTATCACAGGTGAACCTCCAAAGAAGTTTCTCGTAATAAATAAATTGGTGAAATAGCAACAGCCTGCCTTTATTTTTATATATTAAAGTATTCACCTAAAACAACAAACAAATATAAAATATTATTTATATTATCGAAAAACATTTTTCTTAACCCCTTCGTCTCTTCATTCGTTATGATTATTTTTATGCTCATTTCTTTTTCTTTCCACTGTGAAAAGTATTTCATCGTAACACCTTCTTGTTCTTAAGCATCGATTTTTAGTTTTATTAAGATATTTACAACTCCAGGTGATGTGGTTCAAACTCTATCTCTATTCTCCACTAAAAAGAATAAATTAATTTCTTTACTCGATTTTGCCATCGTTGGGGGCATGCCTGAGCTCGGTTCGATTTTGTTAAATATTTAATTTCCCGATAGTTGCAAGCTATCAAAGAAATTTTCATGTCGTAATTCGATCATTTCTTTAAGTTTTAATATCTTTACCTCGTCTGTTTATCCCGTTTAGTTTATATTTGTATTTTGCAGTGTAGTTCCTTATAAAAACTTCTAAGTGCCATTCTGGAACTATTTCAAGCGTTTATATGCTGTTTTTGCTAAATTCTTGAACATAGGTGCACCGTATAGTAGTGAATTAGGCAATTTTAAATCATCAGTTTCAGCCGAAAAGAAAGGTTCTTTAAACCTAACAAGTGACTGAGCCTGTTTGCTTTAGCACGGACTGATTTTAATTTTTAATCAAAGTGGGCCGAAAAAGTCATGTGTTGGTTTAATTTTACGCTTAGATACGAGATATCAAACACTTTGAGGTTATGTTACCCCAAAATAATGGCCCTGTAAATTCATATTATTATGTTTCTGGACTGAATGCTGCGTAATTTTGTGAAAAAATAATTCTGCTTTTGGACTTGATACTTTATTTGGACTTGATATTATTTTAGGTATTTGGAAATAGTCGCTAACTTTGAAGGAAGAACAACACGTTAAGGTCTTCGAGAATAAGGTATTGCGTAGAATATTTGGTCCGAGAAAAGATGAATCCATTGGAAAATTAAGGAGGCTTCAGAATTTACACCCTGTCAGTATAATTCGTCACGAACGAATTCCTAAAAATTTAATAAGAAAACAAGTCCGAGGAATGCTATCCAACATCTTCCACATCCTCGAAGATCATCCAGAGGGTGAGAACAGAACGGCCATGAAGGAAGGTCAGCCACACCCGCCATTAGCCAGAAAGAGAACCTCTGAAATATGGCTTTGTTTCGTGTGGGCTCGCGTCACTGCCGAGCCATGTCATAGCGTCCACTGATGGATCACAGCATTGCATGCTCCCTCCCTTAATTCAATTCCCTTTAAGGGATAGGTGTCATATTTCTTAACTAGTCATCGCTCAGCGGACTGAAGCAAATTAAAAAAAAAAATAAATAAAATGGAGTACATTATCTTTACAACTTTTACATTCAATAATAATAACGATAAAATCTGTTAGCTTTTAATAAACCTCTTGAACGTATTTTGGCGACTCAGCATGAAATAATGTGATATAAGTATTTTCTAAAATAATATATTACACAATTGCAAAACATATTTACTTCAGATTATTTTAAACCTTGAATATAGAGATTGTTATGGCCCCGCTATTGCAATCACTTTTCTTTATCTAAACGAACTCGCTTCATCCGTAGTATGAATTTGGTATACCATCATCTCGACCGTGGATTTAAGGACAATGCAAATAGGTCTAGATCCAAATATAACGTGAATTAGGAGCCGGGTAAAGTGGAACAGAATGTGTGGGAGTTATATCGGCATTTCTCTCATTACCATATGGTGGTTTGCAAAAAATGATGTCGAGCTACAATATAATATTACAATCATAGAGGAGAAATTAATTGAAATAAACGTAATCATAAAAAAGAACCTCACACTGCATAGCGGGAGACAGGTCTGGAATATGATGAGGAGAAGGGAAAACAGACTATTTTCGCACTAAAACTTAAAAATTATATTATAAAATCAGTTTTCCATAATTTCAAAAAAATCACTTTTATATATATATATATATATATATATATATATATATATATATATATATATATATGTAAGTATATATATGTATTTATTTCCCTTTAACCGGCTCATGAATTTGGTGCTGTAATTTTTTCATGTTTTCGATAGAATTGCTAATTGATATTGGAAACAGGTTAGTTTGATTTATTTCAGTAATGAATTGTGAAGGAAAAAATACCATCCACACAAATTTGTTTTGTTTTTAAATATTAAACAGATATTTTGGGCAAACTTCTTTATTATTAATCAGTCTTTTTTTTAAATGTATTAGAAACGTTTATCTCAAAACTAATAAAAAAGGCATTTAATCAAAAGTTAACAATAAAATTATAAAACACTAATACAACAAGAACATAGAAGTCTAACATTTGGTAAATTCACCATAGGAATTATAGACTAGAAACTATTGTACATTATTCAAAACGTTGAGACCAAAAGAAAATTTTGAACTATGTACATGTACGCAAAAGTAAAAAACATATAAAATTAAATGGAAGCATAATACAAAAGAAAACAATAAAGTAGGCTAATAATGTTTGGTAATCACAATAGTAAATAGAAATTAGGAATTTAATTATTACATTCGTTGCATATTGTCTTAAAATGGTCCGGACAGACAGGTTTTACGCATTTTATGCACTCATCTTCTTCATTT
Source organism: Rhaphigaster nebulosa (assembly GCA_948150685.1). NCBI lineage: Eukaryota > Metazoa > Arthropoda > Insecta > Hemiptera > Pentatomidae > Rhaphigaster > Rhaphigaster nebulosa. The sequence goes on from OX411310.1 coordinate 35,019,934, forward strand.
TGACCCTGTAGGCCTGCCATAGGTCATGATGACCGCCTTGTATTTTACGCGTATAATATCAGCTCAAAATTTTGACCGCCACACTTTTACGATATTGTAATATGACGGCAAACAATGAGCACATGTGGAATCCCTGATGCGTTCTGCCTCCGAGTCCATGCCTCTTCTTACTCCTGCTCCACCAGTTAGTTCTGCCGCTACAGATAGTTCCGAAAATGACCGATGGACCGTAAGGGAAATATGGAAGTCGTTTTTTGAATAAGACGTAAGCGCCGTTTAGCAATAACAATATATATTTTTAAAATTGCATCCTTTATAGTATACAGTGTGAGATTATTAAGGTGGGAAAAAGTTTTATAATTAAAATATATTTTAAGGTTTTTTCGAGCACTGGTTAAAGCCAGCGTGACGACTGAGAGTCCTTCGTATTTGGTACTTACATCACCAATACTCAATTTTTACACTATTTCCAATTTTTTTAATAAAATTCGACACAATACCATACTTCTAATTAAAACGTATTAAGATTATCGGATTAATTAATTTACTGTATTGTGAAAGTTTTCAAAAAACATAATTTAGAAGTTAAGAAAACAGTTTAAAGTATTTATAACCACAAAGTACTAATGGAATCCGATATTAGTATTGTTTAACTCTATAATTTGTTAGTGTGTCTGTCATGTCGGCAGTATGAGATCCGTCTGCTTTGTTTCGTCTTGGGAGTAAATAGCTGCCGTAACTTCCAACCAACAAACTTATACAACCAAGTTCTTGATTTATTGGAGCAGACATGCTTGCTAAACTTCCCAGGCTTCGAATTTACTTTGCTTTGGTTTTGGTTTATGTTGTTGTTATTGGCTTAAGGGTTAAGAACACTTGGGGCGAACTTTTTTTTTTCTTTCTTTCTTGGTGATCAAATGAATGAGTTTAATCACTGATGAAAATTTTGGCCATATCCGGAACGTGCTCTCGAGCTTTGACAGCTCTGAGATAACAGTGTTTATAACTGCTTTTAGACTCTTCTCTCTGTTATTGTAAAGATTGAATAAACATTAATGCAGGCATCGAAAAGTATCTATCAAAAATTATCGTAATTCTGGAGAATGTGAGCAACTGTAATGAAATCTTTATGATAATAATAATATTTATATTAATTAATTTATAATCAGCCCAAATGAACCAGAAGGTTCAGTGAAGGTTATATGCTTGAAGAAATTATTCAGACTTCAAACAACTGGATTGAGCGTTGAAACATGAAATGGAAAACAAAAATTAATTAGCTGGTGCTTAACTAATTTAGGTATTGTTAAATTTCCTAAAATCCTAAAAACCGGAAAGACAGCATTGGATCTAACAATGCGATTTGAGACTAATGACTTAGATGAGTCAGAAAAAATATTTATGAGAAGTGCATACCTTCTCTAAAAGAGAAATTCCGCGAGACCTACGGAGTTTAGCAGTGAGAGACCTCTGGTTTGGATCTCGCGGGACAATCCCTAACAGAACAACGAGCTTTCTGGAAAACCTAGATGTTAATTATTAGGATTGTTGGCCGAGAATATTAGTCTGGATTCTTGCGGGATTATCCACCATCACTTGTATGGCTATTAACAATAAGTAGATATTTATTTAATTATAAATATATTTATTAGTCTTTATCTTATTATTTTTTCCGTACCTATGCGTGCACGCTTTCTTTTTAACATTAGGTTTCCTTATTAATTTATGCATTTATATAAAAGTTTTATATTAAGTTAAGAAATTGCGTAGTGTAGAATCTCTGGGAAAGAAAACGAAGGGAGGGATGAGAGTGTGATTAGAAAGATTAAACAAAAGAAAAAACACACAGATATAATTTAACAGAGAGAAGATAACAATACTGTATGTAGATAAATAGTTAAAATGAAAAAAAATGTTCTTTTTTCTATTAAAGCACTCTTAGGAAGTCTAATAATTATTTATTAAATGTATTTATATTATGTTGAATCATAGATAAATAATTATTCGGTGTATTATAGCAACCTAATGGAGTAATGGAGATTCTGTAGATTAATCGTATAGAGATTCGGCTGGTTGTCTAGGCTGTATCACCCATTCGGAAATCGTAATGGCATTTTAAACAATCATTTTATAGTTCTTGCTTTTAAAAGCTGTCCATTAAAAATTTTAAATTGACATCTCTCTAATTGTCCTCAAGACCAGAAATACAAATATATTTAGTCAATAATTTTGATCCCTGATAACTAAAAAGAACCTAGTAAAGAAATCAATAAACAAAGAAATTAACTTTGTAAGGAATAAGCTTTGGGTGGCCAATATTCACATCTATCCTCCAAGAAATCGATTTGGTAGGCCTCGTCTCTTTCAAGAAATGTTGAGTCACAGATTTATTTAATAACATCGTAAAATCAATTTATCACACTGATCAACATATATTTACTTATTTTAATCCTTTATAACATCAAAAGGTAATAAGGGCGAGTAGAATTAGTTGTCAACCATTTGAAGTTACATCTATTGTTCCAGCCTGGATAGAGCACTGTATTTCACCGGGAGTTGGTTAATTTATTTTTATTGTAGTGCTACTCCAATGTCTCCTTTCTTCCGTTCTTTTTATTTCTGTTCCCACGAATTTATCGCGCACGGCCACACATTCATTATCGCCCTTTGTTTTAATATAAGCTGGACCAACATTTATTTCGACAACGTATAGGATCCCGGGGTCTCCTTTGTTCAAGCTGACCGCTGAAAAATGTTGTGACACGATTTAAAAAAAGAAAATAACAACAAAAAAAAAACAACCAACATGTTATCTGAGCATGTTTGGAGCTCATGTTTACCGTTCTGTAAATTACACACCTTAATAATTCATCTCGGTGAATTTATTCCATTTTTGAGAATTTATTACGGACTCAGTAATTCTCAGAAAAATATAATTGGAATTCAATTGTCTCCACTGAATAAAGAAGAGGACTAAAAGAGATTAGGTAAACGGTTTCATGCAGCCTAATATTTATAAAAGTCAAACTTTATTTGTCCACTTTTTATAAATATTCTTTTTAACGTAATTTTTATTATATATGAGTGTGGCACTGTCCATTTTATTTTTTTTCTTGTCCTGATGTGTCCACCTTCAATAATATCTAATAACTGAACATGAACATGAATAAGTAATAATGATATTTTGAAGATAGGTATATAATTTTCAGTTAAAATACAAATATATCTAGTAATATATTAACCTGCCTTCGAATAATTAAGCATTAATATACAACTTTATACATTTTTCTCTTTCTTATGGTTTTTGTATTTTTTTTTTAACAAAAGTTATTTTTAGAAGAAAAATATTTTTATTTTATTATTAACGTATTTATTTGTTAGCAATTAAAACTTTTTTTTTAAGATTTTTTATTTTTTTAATGTTCAATAAGTATAAGGATCAAAACCGATGACATTTTCATCAACCATCCTCATTGGCTTCTGGAACGCTTCCTTGCATTTTCTTCCTAATGCCATAACCTCACAGATGCCAATTTTAGTACTGACTCTAAAAAACATGCGTAAGTCCCAGCGAGGTATTTTTACAACACAATAGTCTAATGAAGGTTCGAAGCCCGCTGTGGTGATAGAGTTCTTGATGTCAATAAGTGAATGGCCAAGAGGTAATTTGGCCGGGACATAAGCGAGAGTAAAACCTGCAGCCTTAATGGAAAGTGCAAAAAAAAGGAGAGCATTAATCTCAATGGTGTAATACTCATCTGATGTAGGACTAAGTACATATTATATATTGCACTCTCCGACGGTACCAAAGTGCCTCACCACCTTTTGAGCTGTTGACCGCAACTTGTTGTACTCATGGATGATAAGAGTCGGAGTAACAACGACTCGCCTGTATGTTTGCCCAAAGGGTTAAAATTTTCCTGTTACAAAAAGTTATATAATTGTCGAAAGCATCTTTCACGACTTCATACTCAACTTCCTTCCAATCATGAATGAATCATCTGTTCAACATTGTTGGGTAACAGTGGTAAGAAGTAGACCATGTCAGCGAGTCCCTTCGATGTCTGCACAGTGGCTATGCTTGGATAGCCACAGGAATGTTTGTATCTTCGACTCTTGAAGAGCTTTGAATGCTTGTGAACCTGAGTAATCTAATTCATATGCCTGGCCGATTGACAAACCTCCAGAACCAACTATTAGCACCTTTGAAGGTTTTAATATTAAAATTCTGTTTATATCATAAAGTATCGGAGATGTAACTATTTATGATGGTGGGTTTTTGTAATTCTTTACTGCCGCTATGAAATCATCAAATAGAGTCTGCAAGTCCTCTGGTCTTGACAAGTAATCAGGATGAAACTGTAAGCTGAAGAAAGGTTTATTTGCTTGGATTAGGCCTTCAATTGTTAAATCGTTAGCATTGGTACACAATCGTTCCCTTTCTTTTGAAAGACTGTCGGTGAGGACAGCGAAATCCTGATTCTGAGAGGTCATAAAGCAGCGACGGGTATCTTCATGAGTAGGTTGGTTATGAACACGGTTAACACATTTTATCTTAAATGCTTAATGGGTTTCCTGGCCCATTTCTGATAAACAGGCCATCGCAATTATCGTCTCCTAACTTGCTGTTCCGTGGGATGATTTCAACCGAAACTCGTCTCCTCAGAAGACATATTAACTGATTATATTTTATACCTTAATCTAAAGCACGGATCTTGAGCGATGCATCATTGCCAGGAAGAGGTTTGTACACAGTACCATCCTGATCTGACACTTCGCTAACTATGTTCATCCTGTAAAAGTTATATAACATAGCCTTTTTGTATAGACTTCCTTCATAAAATATCTTTCCAAACATTGATCCACGCTCTCAAAGTTTCTTTGTCAGTTCTATCGTATCAATTCCAGTAATATCAGGTATATTAGTATCTCCCTGGGGTAAGAAGGATTTGATAGGGATTCAGGATAACACACCATGCCAGTTTGAAAAACAACTTCTTCATCGCGAGACCTCTTGGTCCCGAACATATTACTGGTGAAGACTGTTCCATCGTCTATTAAGAGACTACAGAGCACATATTTTGAAAACACAATAGAAAAACATTGCCAAGTCACCTAGTCTTGTATATTTAGATTTTAACGGGATTCAGTAGAGGAAGGTATGTTGGTAAATAATTATCTGCTTTGGAAATCGATAATAATTATTAACATTCACAAAGAAAATAAAACATTGTTTATTTCGCAGAGGCAAAGATCAATTTTATAATGACCAAAAATCTGACGATTAAAGTCTCTGAGCCCATTAAGAAGACGAGAACCTTGTAACTACACCATCCCTCCCTCTCGTCTCTCTTTAATTTTTAATTAGAAGTAAAGAGTTCACTGATCAAAGAGAACTTTTAAAATGTTTAAAGTGTCAACAATTATTAATATCCTACTTATTAGAAGATGAGGGACAAATAGTTTATGATCTTAATTACATCTAGATTCAAAAGGAACACGAACCACTCAACCACAGCAACAATCAATTTATTATTAAAACCAAAGCTGGTTTTAGAATGTTCTTCAAAAGAAAGGTTAATTATTTGGAATGTAAATCAAGGAAAAGAACTGTACTAAAATCTGAAAGAATTTCTGTCCTCCACTATAACTGCTCTAAATGTTGACACATAACATATAAAATGCATATCTGTAACTTCTCTTTGTCCCTTATATGATAGTGTTAGGCCTGGGAGGATCTAAGAACTGACAATTAATAAAATATTCTAAGAAATTTATTTTCGAATTTTTGTGGATTTAAGATGCTCGTCAGATTTGACATGCAAAGGTTCTGACGGGACACTTGTACGTTTATGGGTGCATTTGATTTATTACTCAGAAATAAAAGAACAATTATGTGATCGATAAGCTTGTGATTCCCAGATAATTGAAAGGGAGATCCAGGTGGGATAGCTAATTTTCTCTGCCTATCTGTTTGTGGCGCGATTACGACCAAGCGCATTGCTCAGCTTTCTTAAAAATGTTTCTTGATGTCAGGAAAAACGATTTATGTGTAAGAATTTTTAATTTTTAATTCCGATTCAAGATGCTGGTAATTTTAATGACCCCTTATCGTCAAAAATTTGTTTGTTTCGCAGTCACGATCAAATTTGAATAAACAGACACAGTAAAATTTGAAGAAAATCAAACTACACATGATTTTATTCAAATTTGACATGAATATTCCTTGAAGGCATTTGATCCATTTTCATTTTTAATGCGCATCGACACGGACGATGAAGAGTAAATCACCTAATAAATTACATTCATTATGAAGTGATTAAATTATTAAAAAAAAAAAAATTATTAATTCTATAATGAGTTCAGTGAATAATCTTATTTAAAGATTATTGAATTATTTGTGAATTATCTGTGATATCTCTTGCTCAAATCTTGTGGAATACTGGATATTTTATGACATTAGGAATTGCAACTGTATCACTGATGTCGTCGTTATTACAAGAGGACAATGTGAACTTAGGCGAAAGAGGTTTATACAAAGTCACATCCGTATTAAGCAGATTTGCGTTGCGATTGGAATAGGAATAAAATATAAATCCCTTAATTGGTTGGGGAGGTCTACTGTTCACATAAATACTAGAATAGAGTAGGTGCACCAGTAGTGGAGACAGTGATCCATTAGTAGATACTATGAGTTTAGACATTAAAAAAAATAAGGGAATGAAATGAAATGAATGACTGGTGCCAACATGAGTGTGATCTTGGATGTTGCTAAGAGAGATTACAACCAAAATCCCTTGCAGAGACTGCTAATGTTAAACTTTAAAGGCAGTGTGTTGAGTCCTGCATCCAGAGCCAGAGAAACTCCTTTACGAGGTAGGTAGATCTTGACATGTTCAACAATGTTATTTCACAATAGTTTTTTTGGTGATAACTTAATTTAGAAGGTTCGGTGGATGATAAAAATTAATTAAATTGTCACCTTAAACATAATTTCAATTCTTTAATTACAAGTCTACTTCAGGTTAGAGATTTGTTTGATTTCCTAGAAGTAGGCACTTGTGTCTAATTTTGGGATCTTACTTCCAAGCCTGTTTTAACTTAAATTGACTTATTTAGCGACAATAAGCAATCCAGAAGTTTGATCATTGCCATACTAGAGCCGGATCCAATATTGGACATGGGTGTCTACTACTAGATTAAAATGTGTCTATTAATGCAATTTAATATTAAGAAATGTCGAACAAAAGAAAGGAAAAAAGCAAGAGTTTTGTTGCGATGGAACAAAATGGAGAAAGTAAATATTAAAAAAAAAAGAAGAAAGAGAGAAGAGTTACCCTGCAAGGTTTTGTGAGATTAAATCTCCGTGATATAGTAATTAGTAAGACTAATATTGTACAATATAAGACCCACCGGTTGTCAACGAATAAATTCTACAAATGCCCAATAAAAATGAAGTATAAAATCTTATTTCGTAATTCAAGTTAAGAAAAAAAAAAGATAGTTGCAATATCCGCAATGCAGTTGCTAGAACACTATAAAGATTGCACGAGATAGCATAAGGGAAAGAAAACAATTTGAAGAAGAGAAAACGATAAAGGAAACACGAGAAGGGGGGAGTGCTTTGATAGGTACATCTTGTTCTTTGAAGGGCCTGCAGATTAAATAGCGCTCCGTTTGACAAATGAAACCGCCCTTTCCATCCTCGACCCTACGGCATTACTTTTCAATTAGACCTTTTATGTGCATGTATTATAATAGTAATTGCATGTATTGTATTATAATTTTCACGGAAATTAAAGCCAAATGTTAACTTGAGGACTCTGCATGAGATAATATATTTACGTTTAGGGAAATTTCATAATACGTAACTTTTAACAGTATATAATTAGGAAAAGATAACGCAGGATATGAGAAAATTGAATGGCGAACGATCTGAACTGACTGATTCGGTAATAGAGCTTCTTCAAAACGGAGAAGATGAATTATGTATATTTCTAACACTCGCCTAGTATTGATGGCTTACTGAATCTATACCGGCATGAATTGCTCAAATTTCAGCACTTAAATATTTGCGATGTAACTGGAAGAAATGAGAAAATAAAGCATTCCAAAATATATGTATAATAGATTATGCATAAATACCAAATGCATTCATTCATTAAATATCAATAAACAATAAATGAAAATAAGTTTTCACATTGATTCATACAAAAAAAAAAAAAAAATGTAAATTGCGATGTTAAATTTTTGACTTCAATATGAATAATTTAAGCGATCACCTGCATACGTAGTTTTATGACGTCACTAATCAAATTGTCTAACCATCTTAGAAAAATATGCGTCTTGCTGAAATATGAATCATGAAAATATAAGTCATAAAAATATGAGTCATGCTAGCCGAATCCCCAGATTAAATATACTTGAGTGAAAAATAGTCTTAAACCTATTTCATAATGTATTTATTTAAAGAAAGGTGAGACCATTACAGACATCCACTATTTGTTCAACTCGGAACCAATAGCTTTTAGAGGTACCAATACTGCATCGCATTTTATTAAAACATTACAAACTGAGAATATTTAAAAACTAAAACTACCGATGAATCCACAAACTGACTCGGAGAAGAGAATCAGAAAGACTTAACCATACTATCGTCTGTTTTATGAGAAGCCTACAATTGAATGGAGATAAAATGCGGGACCATTTTAGAACTATTACTAACTGGTAGGTATAAGGGGGCCGCACATAGCAATTGGAATTCGAGATACTTCTTCTCGTTTTTTTAAAACATAAAATGTCTCGTTATGACAGCCATTTATTCGTGCGAGAATTAGGGTAAGACGAGAAAACAATCGATGTGATCCCGAATTCTGAAGAAATATACAATAAATTTATTAAATATGCCAGCGGTTAATTCAAAATCCTATTTGTGAAGTCATATTGATTCTTATCCGATAGCATCGATTCCCTGGAAAAAATAGTCTCCAACATCCCAATGATCAATGTGTTGTTTAGGAAGGAAGAGGTTGAGGTTTTGAAAAGAAATAGAGCATTTCCAAATTGGTATCTTCTTGGTGTCTTCTTCTTCATAGGCTCCTTGGCCTGCTCAATCACTCTTGCCCAGTCTTTTCGGCCCGTAGTAAGTCTCAGAGACAAGTTAAGATTTCGAAGGTCCTCTGAGACGCTGTCCTTCCATCTGTTTCGTGGCCTCCCTCGAACTCTCACTCCTTCTGGACAATCCTTATATAGCCCTTTGACGGTTCTGCCATCATCCATTCTATAGAGGTGACCCAACCACTTTAGACGTTGTATTCTGACATAGTCGGAAAGCTTCACATCGTCATATAGGGAATATACTTCTCTATTCTTTCTAAGACGGTATACCCCATTTTCTTTCACAGGTCCCAGAATGCGCCTTAATATTTTGCGTTCAAAGATGTCGATCTTTTCAGCTGCTGATTTTTTTAGTACCCATGTCTCACTTGCATATGCTGCCACTGGTCTAATGAGAGTCTTATATAGCCTTAACTTGGTTAAGCGGCTAACTAATCTACTTCTCATAAGATGAGCTATAGAGAAAAAAGCTTTATTGGCCGAGATAATGCTTGCCTGGATCTCCTCCTCCCAATGCTTCATTAAACTATGCACCAAGATACTTAAAACTAGTAACACATTGTAATGTGTAATCTCCAATTGTATAGCACATCTGGGGTCGCATGGGTTTCTTTTTCCTCAAGATCATAATTTTTGTTTTCTCTTCATTAATTTCTAGGCCAAATCTCCTGGCCTCCCTTTCCAGCTTCCCAATAGCATCTTTGACATTAAGAAGAGATCATCCAGCTATCATCACATCATCGGCATATGCTAATAATCGTAGCAGACATTACCTCTCTCATCCAGATAGGCTATCTTGCTACTATAGTTTGAGGTATGATGTTGAAAAGTAGCGGGGCTAGAGTATCACCCTGCCCGAGTCCATCGTTTACCTTAAATGAGCTGGTTAACTTGCCATTGACACTAACTTTGCAGCTGGTATCGTTCATTGTGCATATTACGAGTCTGATAATTTTTAAGGGAATATTCATCTCCTTCATTGCCTGTAACAATTCCTCTCTCAATACCGAATCATATGCCGCCTTATAATCAACGAACAGTAGCCACATTGTGTTGTGAAATTCTTTCGTTTTTCTCACACATCAGTCGCAAGGAGAAAATTTGATCGATGGTTGATCTGTTAGGCCTAAAACCTCCTTGATAATCTCCCAGCTTACGCTCAACATATGGCAGTAGGCGGTTGCAGAGAGTTAAATAGAAAAAATAGAAAATATGTATAGAAAAAATTTTGTACGCTGTGTTCAGCAGGCTTATGCCTCTATAGTTCTTACAGTCCATCCTATCCCCCTTGTTTTTATAGAGTGGAACGACTGTTGCTTCTGACCACTCTTTCGGCATCCTTTCTACTTGCCAAATGTGTGAAATTAGTCCATGCATCTCAGGAAGGAAGAGGTTGAGGTTTTAAAAAGAAATATAGCATTTCAAAATTGGTATCTGACTAGTCCAAAAGAATATCTAGAAACAAAGTCATACCCTTAGGGATCGTTTTTCAATAGTATAAGATGTGAACAGATAACAGACGGGGAATATAAGCTCTAAGTGTAGGGTGCGTTCAAATGTGAGACACTGGGGAGTTACAATGAATGATATTTACATGAAATCCAATGTACTTTTATTACCAGATATTTTCGAAACTTTTCGAGATATAACTATCAATTTATATAGATTGGACCCTGCTCACTTTTTTTTCCCATTGTGCGCGATGTTAAAGTTTACACTAGTGAAATTAGAATAACTGAATGATTATAATATGATTTTAATGTTCCAAAAGGGTATAAAAGGAGGACTTTGCCAAGTCTCACACAGATTCGCCAAAGCGAATAACCGAAACATAATTACGTAATCATCCTCAAACACCAGATGAAGGAGCCGATTTAGTCATAACAAATCATTAGTAGGTAGACAAGAAACTTGTTTAACAAATTTTATTAAAATCGGCGAAATCATATTGAAGTGTGAAGTGAAGACACATTACATTACAAACCACCCTCGAACTTCCGATGATGGCAAACTTTATTACATAGAGGCACGTCAAATTCTTTGATAGTCTCCAATATTAAGAAAACACACTTCTTAAGACTCCAATATCATGACGGCCACATAGGTAGCAAGCATATAAAAAAAATCCTCAGACTAGACTGAGGACAACTAACTACTGTACCGATCCAAAAAAACTAGAAAGCTAAAAACCAATTTATTATTTATTAAAAAAAGAATAATAAATAATAAATTGATCCTCCAACTTTAACATCTCTCGTAAAATATATCTTGTGCAAAGGAAGAGTTCCTCTCCAATCCATTTTCTCTATCCACTGTATACGAGCATCCTATGTGGTTTAGAAAAAAATCTTAGGAACAATTTATATATAAACTAAAAACCAAAAATACAAACCCATCACCATTCTCTCTGGAATTAAACATTTCTTCTAACTAGAGAAATAACAAGCTGGATCTAACTTGAAATGGTTAGCTCACAAGCTAAATATGGAAATGGATTCCGTTTATAAGAACTCTACCACAGCCATATAGCCAAAACAGTACACAACGCCAAGACCGAGCAAGGTATTTATTTTAATATAGAAAGATGGTCTGAAAACATTGCAGAATTTCTTCAGAGCCTCTTGATATTAATTATTCCCAACTGTTAGCCTAATTAAACCATTGGCTTTGAATTACAAATTATTCGAGGGGAATTTTAATGAAGGTATGTATTTTATTAGAGTAGAACTCCAGTAAAAGAAAAGGGGGATTTCTTAGTGCAGTAATAACAATGGTGAAAAACAACGGGATTAATTTTCATTTCATGTCCAGGTTTTCCTCAACAAAAGTTGATTGTAAGATCTCAGCCTATTCATTTTATGAGAATCGATTTAAAAATCAAATTATTCTCAACTCAAAATTAGTCTATCCTACTTCATTCCTTCATAATTTAGACGGGCCTCGGCTTAAATAAAAAGGAAATAAGTTATACTTAATGAACTAATCCAGCAGATTGTTGTAAGCTTAAATGTTTGCAGTAAATAATCCATAAGGATGATTTAAAAAAAAAAAACATTCAATTATAGCTTAGCTCGAGTATTCCTTCATTTGTCCTATCGATAATTTTTTTTAAAATCATTACATTCTTCTCATTCCTGTTTACAATATCTATTAAAAAAATTAATATTTCCTTTAATGAACATTTTATTATGTGGTCTTAAAATCCTCGAATATCATATCTATGAAAATTCAGGATTTTTTCTACTTTGCCAAACCAAAAATTTGCGGACGGATTTTTTTTTTTTATTCGATATTTGGATTCTACGTATCTTGAAAGGTAAAACCTCAAATTTTCAGGAGGGGTTTCACTAAGTTTTATAGATATTCAAATAATTTATACTTTATATGCATAATAAACGATAAATATAAATAGATAGATATGTTCAAAAAGTTAAATAAAATTATTTACAAGTATTAAAAATTTTAAGTCATGATACGACGATAATGGGTCGTGGGGAGACCCCATCTGAGTCAATACTTTGTCAAGCCAAAAATTTACGGACGGATTTTTTTTTATTCGATATTTGGATTCTACATATCTTAAAAGATGAAATCTCAAATTTTCAGGAGGGGTTACAAAAAAATTTTTCTTGGTCCTTGGTCGATGGGTATATAAAATCTTTCATCGGCAATTATACAGATTTTCCCGGGATCGTCCCGGGGTGACCTGAGACATTGGTACCGAATCTCAAGAAAATCGGTCCAGTCGAAAGAAAATCGGAGAAAAGCCGCGGACGGCGTACTCAAATCTTCAAATCTCTCATATGAGATTTCAGGATTTTTTCTTTTAATGGGAAAAAAGTTATAAAAATAAAAGGTGCATAATACGCTCTTTTTATAAATAAATTTATAGTTATTTTTAATGCAACTGATAATATCAGTAGGCTATCCGAAAGATTATTACACAAACATTTTTCATTACCGCGCATCTATCGATTTTCTATTCGTGAATCACCGAGAGGAAATTTTATACAACCTGATTGATAACGTTGTACGGGCAACTCTACCTAAGCGGAGAAACCGTTTTACTGCCGCCTACCAACAATCAATGTTCAACTTTCAAGGTTTAAATGTACTTGTAAGGGAAGTATATAAACATACTCTCATTACCGCACTGTAATCTTTCTTTTAAAATATATTTTTTTAAATTTATTTTCCCCCTCCACTCCCCACTGTTTTGCCTCGTACTAAAGGCCTTTAAAAGTGTGCTTTGGTTATCGAAAATCCTCCTAAATAACTAGGGTAAGCAAGCTCGAAAACTTCAAATTCTCATCTCCGTTCATCAACCATGAGCGGGAAAGATCCAACTTTCAATCAACAGATTGGAATTGATATATTTACAATATTTATTTACAATATTTACAATACAATATTTACTCGTTATACTTCACCTTAGCGAACTATCGAGGCTGATTTCCGATACATCAGTGTTTAGGCTTCTTGCTTTCTAAAGGCCAACTCTTACCAGTTCAAAATTTGAATTTAACGAGGTGATTACTCACTTATCCCATATTGTCTTATTTAAGTTAAGTTATAGTATATTTCACCGTTGTTAAGAATATTTTCTTCTTTTTTTCATGAAACCATAAAAATGCGGAGCTATAGCTGTGGCGAGATCAGCCAGTAAACTTGGACTACAGGTGAATGAGTCCAAAAATAAGTACATGGTTACAGAAGCCAGGTGAGACGGTGACCATAGGACATAATAAGTTTGAAAAGGTCTCTGAGTTTAAGTACCTGGGATCTATAGTGACACAAGACAACAGCCCCGAGGTAGAGATCAGAAAGAGGATTGCCTCAGCTAATAGATGTTACTTTGGTCTAGCTAGGCAGCTCAACAAGAGAATACTCTAAAGAAAGACTAAACTCCACCTCTATAAAACCTTAGTACGCCCTGTACTCCTGTATGGATCAGAATGTTGGGCAGCATCCAAGGTAGCTGAAAAAGAACTAATGATTTTTGAGAGAAAAGTTCTTCGACGAATTTTCGGAGGCGTAAAAGTTGGAGAAGAATGGAGACGCCGGACAAATCGGGAACTGTAACAGACTTTGGAGAGGCTGAAATTGTAAGAACAATGAAATTAAGACGGCTGAGGTACGCAGGGCATATTGCCAGAATGGCTGATGGGGAAATGCCAAGGCTATTGCTGACCCAGCCAATCCATGGAACAAGGAGGAGAGGAAGGCCAAAGCTGAGGTGGTCGGATGGTGTCTCTACAGACGCTAGAAGAGTGAGGAACTGGATCGCGACTGCATGGGACCGTGACGATTGGAGGAAACGGTTGGAGGAGGCCAAGATCTGTCACCGGGTTGTAGAGCCGTAAAAAAAATAAAATAAATAAAAATAAAAAAATAAAAATTCGGAAGAAATTTAAATTTTGATAATTTTATTCATTATATACTATATAAACTTTATTTTATATGTGATTACATAATATTCTGTTTATAAGTCATATAAGTAATAAGTTCTGTATAAATATTATTTTATATGATTTTTTTAAAAGTTATAGCTCTCCAGGAATAACCTGTGAATGAAGACACTCGTTCTATGTTAACCACTATCACGAGAAGTATTTTCTTAATCCGCAATGATGAATATTGTGAGTCAGGCAAGATTTCTCTCTTGGTCCTAAGGACTCAACAAAGAATACTGAGAGAATTCTGCGACAATCTATTTGACCATTGCAAGAATCTATTTGAATTTACCCGAACCAGTATAGAGATCAACATTACAGGAAAAATATATATATATATATATACACATATACAATCAAAATAAACTTAAAAAAAAGAAAAAAAAATCCCAAATGATAAATAGACCCATCTACTTACCATGCAGGTGATGGTGGATAATCCCCAGGGAGACCAGAATAATGTTTTCGGCCAACACCGCAATCTCCCCAACATTAGCACCTAGGTCTTCTAAAAAGCTCCCCGTTCAATTCGGTATTGTTCCGCGAGACCCAAACCAGAGTTCACACTCTCTCTCTCTCCGAAGGTCTCGCGGAATTTTTCTTTTAGGAAAGGGATACATTTATAATAGATGCCTTTTTTTTCCCTTTTCACTCCACCTGCCTGATCGGGATTGTTTCCCTCAAATATTTGTTTTGTATAAATATTGAAATATATTTTTTGGAGAACGAAAGTTTAAAAAAAATACCACATTCTTGCCAGGGTAATCGATGATCATATAGGAAAAGAAAAGAAAAATATCCGAGTTCATAAATTTGACTGTTCAAATTATTTGTTATGAAGTCGAAGGATTCACATACATATTCAGTGATTTTAGTTCATTTGTTGAAAAAATATTTTTTTAAAAATATATTTTAACAGAAATTTTCAATATAACTAAATTGCTATATAATTCAGTCCTATTGATATTTGACTGAACTTAACACTTTCGGTTTCCTAATCGTATTTAAGTAAAAGGCAAGCAAACGAACACTTGTTTGATATTTCTGACGGACTTGACAGTTCGGGAAAAAGCAAACACGCTCATACTAGTGTCAACAGGAAGGGACTAAATCATATACTGGAGCCGGAAAATAAACAGACACAAGAATGTTTCCCAGGCAAAATAAATAAATCTACTTCAAATAAAATCTAGCTCAAATAAAATGTGTTTTATCAAGCCCAATGTTTACTCTGGTCTTCATGTCTCTAGCAGGCCCGAGCTTCCTCTCATTTCTATTTAACACATTTCGATTTAACACATCCAATATATAATAATGTAATGCGTATTGCTATATTACAATGAAACTACTATACCTATTAGAGGAAACCTATTCGCCAAACAATTCATGCTTTAAAGTGTGTTGAAAAAAATTGTATCCATAGCTTCATAGCAGAAAGGCACTTCCAACAATAATAAAACCAATATCTCGAAAAATATTGGACTATATAAGTTCACAGGATGTATGAAAAACCTTTGAGAAGATTTATTATTGAATCAGGAGTCAGACATGTTTCTTGCTTATTTCAAATTTAACCTTCATTTGAGAAAGCTGCTAGGGAACTCTGTTTCTGGTTTGGAAGCAGGGAACATCAAGTGCCAACGAGTGAGGAAAAGACCATGGCATGCAATAAATGCAGGAAACTGGTTCACATGGGCAAGGTTGGTCTCCGAAACTCTCCAGGGAAAATGGTAAGCGCCAGGTGGTCTAAATACACCATCAGATTGTTCTGTAAGGAGGTCGAACCAATGACAGGAATATAGTGAATTGTGAAAAACAGCATAAGAAGAACCGCTGATCAACCCGAACGCTATTAGAAGCTCCTTTTCAACAAGATTTTATGCCGACACGTATAAAACTACGTACATAGGTATACAAATACGTTTGTAAATTGGACTTTACTGATTTATATAATAATACAGAATTGGGTAAATCAACTTGAACAAACGAACTTTGTTCAGACGTCTCCGTATTGAAAGCTAACATTTAGATAATTGTCAACGAGCGATCATATTCATCTTTATAAAAAGCATTGTTAATCCACACAAATGGTTTAGCGCCTCTAGGAAGACATGGCAGCAGGTATAAAATGCATCTCACCCATAATTATGGAGTTGAGAATCGAAAAAGTGCATCGGACGAATCCAGAGGTAGAGCTGCTCTAAAGGGGTTGGGCCACCACCGGCCCTCGATATCAGCAGATGGTGCCGGTGGGGCCCAGATGGTTTACGGAACCACCCAAGCTCAATTCATCGTAATTGTCGGAGTAGGTACCTATCATACGATTTTGAAATTTAATTATGGACAGATATCTCCAATTATTATATGTAATTTAATGAATTTAAGGTTAACAGAATTGCACCTTGCAAATTTATATGTGTTTAAAATTTGCCAAAATAAAGATGGCCGAAACGTTCCTTAACTTTTTTATGCAATTTAATAAAATGTATTGATATATAATATTAATAAAAATGTTGGAGCTGCAATTATCTTTTTTAATCATTATAGGTTAATGATTATATACTTTCAATGTCCCAATTTAAATTTTTTAACTTACTAGTGGGTGAATGATATGGTTTTATATATACGTATATATTGCATATTATATTGTCAACCTTCTGTATTATGTCAAAGATTTGAAAATTTAAATAGAGTTCTTCGGGGCTCAACAGATTAATGCTAAACAGATTAAGCTTAAGTTTAAGATAAAGCCGATTATAAAAATATAATTTTCAATTTCGCATATAGATTTCTTTTTTTTTTTTTTTGCTGCTCAAACAATAAATTTTATATAATTATGCAATTATTCAATAATATTTAAGTATTTGTTAAATTACCATGATGTACAAATTGCAACATCCTGTCGGAACCAACTTAAAGAAAGAAACATCCTAAAAGGATTAATAAGGAGGGAAATGCTCAAAATGCATGTTGCTTATATATATATATATATATATATATATATATATATATATATATATATATATATACACACTTATAACTTATATATATATATATATATATATATATATATATATATATATATATATATATATATATATATATATATATATATATATATATATATAGACACTTTAAATTTGGTTGTAAGACATACACTGTTTTCAACTACTTTCTTAAGCTACTTTTATTGTAGCATACAGGTACATATAGCATATAGGTACCAAATTCGAAAATTTGGTTAAAAAGTCATTTTTTTTAGTTTTCTAAAAAATACATAAATGATTATAAAAAAATGGTGAATTTATAATTGAATTATGTAGGAAAATTTAATATTTAAATGTATCTTCCAAAAATATGTAAGTATTTATCTTCCTACACAGAAACACAGGACTTAATAGCGCAACACTCTGTGGGGAGTTTTTTTAATAAGGAGCTAAAATCATTGAGGTAATATATCATTTATTATGGTAACACATTTCCTTACCACTGAGCTACTCCACTCACTATATTATTTATTAAGTTTATTTAATGATTCAACATAATATGTATCGTTGATGTTATCAGAATCTTACTTTAAATTTATTGCTATATTTAAATTTTCCGTTATCGTTATCACTTATAACAATTTATTCTCCTTATATACAATCTTGGAGTCGTTAAAATCGAATTTATGCTTCTCGCTGAAATGATCTCTGAGCTGATCTTTGTTTTATTATTTTTATATTTAGGGTTATCCATACATTTTACTCATACATAATCTGATTTTTACATCGATGCAATTAACATTTGAAATAGATACACTACAAAATTTTCATACAAATAAATTATATCAAGATATTTACGACAAAATAAGATAAAGAACAAATGAAAACGCAAAATAAAATTCATATCAAGCAAAGTTTTCTCTCAGCGAACATTTGTAATAGGCTATTTAGGATTTAATTGATGTTAAAACTGATTGGTAGAGTTGCCAAGAGAAAGTTATTCACAGAGGTTTCTCGTCCTTAAGAGGTAAGGTAGGACACATTCTGGGTTCCAGTTTTTCTCCCTTTTTTCCGTATTTATCTCAAAGATCGCGTTGTTTATTTAGCATCTCACAAACAACTAAAAATGCGAAATTAAATTTACACCAAATAAAGGTTTCTCTCAGCCAATATTTGTGATTGGAGTATTTAGGATTTAATACTTTAATTAATGTTAAAACTGATTGGTAGAGTAATATATGAGACAAGTCTCAACGAAATAGAGTTATAGGAAAAATATAAACTTTAACAGAGTATAGGCAACATAAAAACTATGGGAAGACTAATATCAAGGACTAGTGCACTCCAGACCCAAAAGTAATCCGTATCCCATGTGCCTATGATACCGATCGACGTTTCATAGAACATTTCTAACGTTTTCTATTCTAATCGAACCTTAAAGTAACGTCCAACTTGTAATATTTTTTTTTTTGTTTTACTTCGTTTACGAGAAATATTGACTCTCTTATATCGAGAGAAAACTGTAAGACTGATGGACCATTCATGAAGGAAGCTGTGCAACGTTTTTCGTTGAATATAATTACAAAGAGAAAGTTATTCAGAGAGGTTTCTCGTCCTAAAGAGGTAAGGTTGGAAACATTCTGGGTTCCAGTTTTTCTTCCTTTAATCTCTATCTATCACAAAGATCGCGTAGTTTATATAGCATCTCACAAACAACTAAAAATGCGAAATTAAATTTACATCAAGTAGAGGTTTCTCTCAGCGAACATTTGTGATTGAAGTATTTAGGATTTAATACTTTAATCGATGTTAAAACTGATTGGTAGAGTAATATATGAGGCAAGTCTCAACGAAATAGAGTTATAGAAAAAATATAAACTTTAAGAGAGTATAGACTACATAAAAACTATTGGCAGACTATAATATCAAGGCCTAGTGCACCCCAGCCCCTAAAGTAATCCGTATCCCATGTGCTTATGAAACCTACCGGTGATTCAGAGACCATTTCTAACGTTTACTACTTAAATCAAACCTTAAGGAGTGATCTTGACTCTCTTATATCGAGAGAAAATTCTAAGACTGATGGAATATTCTTGCTGAAAATGTACACCATTTTTCCTTACTTGTAATTACCAAGACAATTTTGTTAGAAGAGCTTACTGTCCTGAAGAGGTAGAGTAGGACACATTCTGGGTTCCAGTTTTTCTCCCTTTGGGACATATCTACCTCAAAGATTCCTTCATTTTTATTTAGCTCTCACATACAATTACAAAGTTTTTGTTTTAAAAATATGCCTTAAATTTATAATTTCTAAATAGTGATACATAAACTATTACCTAATGACTATATCGATGGTAGTATAAGAATTACTATAAACGAGGTAATATATAAAAAATAAGCAGCGTGCATATTTTGAGAACTGTAATAACACAGCTACTAATGATCCTTAATTTATTCAATGTTTCTAACCTTTGATAACAGAGCGCAGAAGTTGACTTGGAAGAGAGAAGAATTGATGGAATGGAGCTGAAGGCTTGAATGGCTATGGCTTTAAGGAATTGAAAAATTTCATTTCCTTCCACAACCAGCCCATATTTTACCCTCTCCTCCTCCCCCCATTTAACCCAACAGTCTACTGTTGGAGGCCTCGGAACCAGACAATCATTTACCACTCACAGCCTGGGGTGGAATCTTTTCAATTTGTCCATATTCTAGAAAGCGAAAGAACCATGTTCAATATGTGAATTCAAAGCGAAATGACTTTCTCTCTATGGGAGATTCGGAAATTTCGAACTTTTTATTTTTTAGGTAATATATTATTGAGTATTAGTTATTAACTGTTACTCATATACAATCTGCAATATAGATTGCTAAAGGTAAGATATATACTTTCCATACACGTATGCACTCTATCTTTTAATTCCGATAGTTATTTATGTTATTTTAATAATCTATTTGGAAATATATACATCCATCTGTTGAGAAAACAGATGTGTCTGCAAGAGCAACCTCGCCTCCAGACCAAAATATGTGGAAAGCTAACACCAACCCCGGTGGGAAGCAAGATAGCAAAGATGGCAAACATGGACGAAACCACCCATCCAATACTTAAGACAAACCTTCAAGACATTTTCTTTATTTCTAGAGAAATTTGTAAGAATGAAGAACCATTCTTGAAGAAGTGCACCGTTCTAGGGTACTTATAATTACCAAGAGAAAGTTGTTGAGAAAGGTTTACTGTGCTGAAGAGGTACGGTAGGACACATTCTGGACTACTCCTACACTCTCTCACTAGCTCTCATACACAACTATAAAACGTCAAATAACATTTACCAATAATTTCAGTCAACGGCTTTAATCCTCGGACGAGACCCCCGGACCATCCGGGCTTCAGGATGGTGAGGAGGCTGACGAAGGTCATCGACGGCCGGCGGCAATCAATCGAGCTAATCCAGCTGATCTCGGATCAAAATGTCCGGCAAGAGGACATCGAGAAGCTCTATGATTCGATATTCACTTAGAGATACATTTTAATTTAATGCGAAAACATATAATAAAATAACGACCAATACGAAGTTACATCAACAGTTAGCTAAGACAGCTTAGAATTCATTAACATCAAAAACCAATTCCTTACGTTTTAGGTCTAATTATTATAAAAATGAAGTTTTAACGATACATTTTTATTGTTGAATAAATCTATATTTCTTAATAGAAAAAACAAAACAAACAAATTTAAAATCAAAGAGAAAAAAAAGACCTGGCTGCCTCCAAAAGGTATAACGCCGAAAGATACAAAGATCAGCTCAGAGATCATTTCAGCGAGAAGCATAAATTCGATTTTAACGACTCCAAGATTGTATATAAGGAGAATAAATTGTTATAAGTGATAACGATAACGGAAAATTTAAATATAGCAATAAATTTAAAGTAAGATTCTGATAACATCAACGATACATATTATGTTGAATCATTAAATAAACTTAATAAATAATATAGTGAGTGGAGTAGCTCAGTGGTAAGGAAATGTGTTACCATAATAAATGATATATTACCTCAATGATTTTAGCTCCTTATTAAAAAAACTCCCCACAGAGTGTTGCGCTATTAAGTCCTGTGTTTCTGTGTAGGAAGATAAATACTTACATATTTTTGGAAGATACATTTAAATATTTAATTTTCCTACATAATTCAATTATAAATTCACCATTTTTTTTATAATCATTTATGTATTTTTTAGAAAACTAAAAAAAATGACTTTTTAACCTTTAACCTTTAACTTTTTTTTTTAGATTTAAAGTGTCTATATATATATATATATATATATATATATATATATATATATATATATATATATATATAAGTTATAAGTGTGTGTGTATATATATATATATATATATATATATATATATATATTTATATATAAGTTATGTGTGTGTATATATATATAAGCAACATGCATTTTGAGCATTTCCCTTCTTATTAATCCTTTTAGGATGTTTCTTTCTTTAAGTTGGTTCCGACAGGATGTTGCAATTTGTACATCATGGTAATTTAACAAATACTTAAATATTATTGAATAGTTACATAATTATATAAAATTTATTGTTTGAGCAGCAAAAAAAAAAAAAAAAAATCTATATGCGAAATTGAAAATTAAATTTTTATAATCGGTTTTCTTCTGTAATTTAAATAAGCACCTCTCACCACCCACCATATCCTGTTTATCTGCTTTAAACCCTTCAATAAAGCAATCCCTTCTCTAGATTAGACCGGTATTAGAAGGTCCTCTGATTTTTTATCTAAAGAAGAACCGCCCCTTGGAAAATCTTCCGTTCGAAGGGCGAGTCAATTAAATTATTTTAAATCTTAATTGAACAAGGGAGATCCTTCCAACTACATAATGAGGTACTCAATTTATTCCAAACTCTGGAAGTCCTTTCTCTGCTTCTTTCTTTGCTGGTCAAAGATGAAATGGAACCGACTCGGGGATCCTTATCTCCAAGAGCCAAAGGGCAGGAGTCGTAATAAGATGAGTAATTTCACTAAACGTATTCCAAAGCCGCACTTAAGTGGGTAGCTTCTTATACTGGCGATACAATAAAACGTACTAAAGAGCTGTAGAAGAATGCATTAATAGATCATATGATTCGGGCATTTTCTATTGCATAATCAATTTTGATGTTTATATGTTTGATGTTTATGTTTATATCCGTATGATATGACACGATTCATAGGGATCAGCTGCATGTCCTAATCTGACCCAACTGAAAAAGATGATTCTGACAGGTGTAGAGCGCTTCGTATGTCGTATGTGGTGAGATATGTCTGTAGCGTTCTCTTTACAAAGAGATGCTCTTGCATATTTAGTCTTTAACTTCGTCCTGTAATAAGCGGTAAGAGACTCCGGTATTGAGAGCACCAATACTATCTTCCACAGAACATTCGACAGCTCCTAAATGGCATTAATACTATAGGTCGCTCTTCTAATTGCAGCAAAACGTGTGTGTCTGATTATAAACAAAGAAAAAAAAAGTATATGGTCTCTGAAGAAGCACACAGGCAAGTAGTTACGGAGTTTTCATTCGGTACTTACATCCGAATTTAATCTTAAATTGTTAAGAATAGTATCCAAATTATGGTACTGGTAGATACAAACTTGAAGAAAGAGATATCCTAGATTAATAAAGAGGGAACTGTTCAAAATGCATGTTTTAATTTAATAAATAAAGAGTAATTCAATTAAATACATAAAGGGGCAGTACATCTTCACTCAGACTAATTGTTAATCAATGACCAATACTCCTAAGAATGTTATTTATTTTATTTTAAAAAAACGTTAATATTAATGAAGTAAATTCGAGAAAGAATGTTCTGAAGATAGAGAAGTTTTCCTCGAAAAAAAATATAGGAGACAAAACAAACCAAAATAATAATGACCAATTTGGATAGATGCGGATGGTTATATAATAATAATATGAAACCCAGTATAATTGCAATTAATGAAAGTCTAGGGTTCAGTTACGTACCTACATGATTATGCACTGATTTTTCACCGAATGTAACGTGATCAGTATCACGCTCAACCTCCAGCCCCATCTTTTCCCAAACGATTGAAGAGACAGGGAACCACTTTACGGAGGATCGGTGTACCCCTGAAGGAAAGGTGCTATGGATACTAAAGTGATACTAAGGTGCTAAAGAGCTAATAATGTTTTTACGTATTATAAAATTTCACTAAATACACACTACCAGTCTTCATTAAATAAAAGTGTTTCTAATTTAAAATAATTAGCTAAAGTGCTGTTAATATTCTCATAATGGTAATAATCTCACCAAACGATAGTATATTTCTGGATAATTTTTCTAAGAGCTAAGAAGCAGTTCAAATCCCATTTTACCGTCGTGTAGAAGCTCTGAGAAAAGATTGTGGGATCTGTTAGAGTGGCAATAACCATTGGAGAGGCTTATCGTACAAGTGCTTAACGTAGCAGGTGCTGCTGGGAACTACCTCATTACAGTGATAACGGAACCGCGTAAAAGCCATTAAAGGTAAATCATATAATATGACAGCATGGTGTTTTGAAAAGATTGGCAAGAGTAAAATTGGAATAAGCATAACTATCAAGTTTCAGAAGAGACCAATCAGTAACAGAACAATGTTCAAAATATTATCATATCCTCAATTATCAATCCTTAGCCCACAAGGATTGTCGAAAACTACAAAAAGATCGTCCATGAAGAATTAGTTAATTTAGATATCCATAGTGATATGCAATACAATATTTTTATTTTGGTAGCATGTTCAAGATTCCAGAAACAACAGAACATGCTACTGTCCCTAGAATTCAAGATAAGATAATAAAAGAAAAAAAAAAAATCTGTCTTTCCTTAATATTTTATTTGGTCGGTTACCAACCGATAAAAGGCAGATTTAAGAACCTCAAAATCTATTAATTATTCGGTTAATTTTCGAGACTCGGATTCGAATCGACAAAATAGCCATTTTGATAATAATCGACTAAGTCAAATTTTTTGTGTTTTTAAAAAAATTGCTTATATCAAAATTATGCTGCAATAATTTACAACTAGCCTTTTTAAAATGCCTCAGAACAAACCGTCCGTCAATCAAGTCACAGCGAACAAACAGGCTTTCGCCCGACTAAGCCACTACCCCTCAATCTCCGAGTTGAAAAAGTAAGAAACCTTGAGCAACAACAACCCCCTTCAACAAAGTAACACATCAAAACGAAACTCAATATATACGTTTTTATAAATAAACAATAGTTAAAAATAATGAAGGCTATGACGGGACTTAAATAAAATAAATAACTAACAATACCCTTCACTTAAAGTAAAAAAACTTAAATATTTTAAAATATCAACTTCAAAGTAACCACCTGGCAAAACAATCAAGGTTGAAGTGCCTCTAATGAAATATAGACAAATATTACATCAACAATATTTTTATTCCGAAACGTTACAGATTTTAGAACATTTATTATTTAATTTATGCTTTCAATTTAAAGCATTGGGCGATTTGACCAATTACATATAATTGAAAAATTCCAGAATATAACATATGTTCAAATATACAAATTAGTATACATATATGTACGTATTTAAACGTATTCATTTATACATTTATTAAAATAGGTATACTTTGATGAATGAATAACTTTGACGTAAATTTTAAATTGGGTGATGTGGGACAAATGCGCACTAAATTTTACTAAATTCGACTTTACAGGACTGTAAAAATTCTATTTTTGAAGCAAGATTGTGCACATGATTTTAAAAATGTTCCTTAGAGGATTATGCTTAAATATTATATTCAAGACTATGTTTCAACCACGTCCATTTTGATGAAATTTATATCATGATTTAATTGGATAGTACTTAATACGCACTTACTCATATCTTAGGGAATAAGTTCGTACAAGGTATTTGGAAGACTCATTATTCAAGCAAGAGCGGTTTTGGGGCTAGTGGAAAATAGTTCGGTTTCCGGAAGATTATAAATTATAAATAAGATTATAAAAGTTAAAGCTTGTCTGAGATTCACATAGTTGCCTCGACTAAACATGATAAGGGTAAGAGCACGCCATGCACACTAGTCACCTAGTCACACAACAGAGCTCTGCACTTGCCCCCACTATCAAGTTTTGCTGAGTGACTGCGGACAAGAGCTTAAAAAATAGAAAACTGTCAACGAGAAATTTAAATCACAAAGTATCTCGAAGAACAGCTTCTATAGGTTCCTCTCACGGCAAAAAAAAAAAAAAAAATAAGAAAAAAAGTCAGCTGGCACGTAAACACCGATGCAGCTGTACTGAAAAAGTTGAAAAACACAACTTTATCAAAAGGTAAGAACTAATATTTTTGGAACTCGTTTTACTTCAACTAAGCAAACTTTCGAATTCTGATATATCAGTGTTTAGGCTTCATTTTCCGTAAAGGACAGCTCTTAATAGTTGAGGATTTGGATTTAAAGAGACAATTATGCACTTACCGCGAAAACGTATTTACCCAGCATCACCCTATTTACATTTAGACAAAAATGCAATGTAAAAGTAAACTACATATATAGATGAATCGAATAATACCAAATATTTTCATGGTAGTTCAATCTGCGCTGTCAGAATGTTAGGGTTCAAAACACGGATAATAGGTTCCCTGTAAACAACCGACTTATAACCTTGATTCACTATTGAAAGGATAACAACTGAAAGGATATTCAGTTAAATAGCAGGTTTTCAAATTACTATAACGTGAAGATTTTAATTTTTTAAATTGATTGAAAGCGCTATGAAATGCCTAAAAACGACCAGAACCGGCCTGGGCCAAGCAGAATAAAATGTATTCACGACAAAATTAGTCATAAAGAAAACATTTCGGTCATTAAATTATATGAAGATGGATTTACAGTGAAAGATACTGCTTTAAAATGTAAAATGAAATTAGGTCCAGCCAAAGTTTTTTTTTTTTAAATATACAGATAAGTATGGTGAAGTAGTAAACAACCTGAAGGAGGTTCACGCCGAAGTCAGACAACTTCCGAGATTCTTGAAACAATCAAAAAGTTAATTAAAGAAAATTCAGGGCGGTCATTCCAAGTAATAAAAAGGTTTGTATTTATACAAAGTATTAATAATGGTTTAAGAAATCTGAAAATAAATCTTTACCAAACGTCAAAAGAACTCAACGGAAACAATTGAAAGAAAATATATGCCATTTCATTTAATGAAGGAAAACAAAACTAATTTTTATAGTCGAGTCCGGGTTCGATTCGCATTTAAGAACTCAGGCAAGCTCTAGAAGAAATACGCGGGATATAATGAAACGGGGGGAGAAATATTTACTTAATTTTATTAATAAACACTGAAGGCAAATTACAATTAAAAAAATATTCCTTCAGGATTTTGTAATTTGGCCAAATTTAATCAGGTTCCAAACGAATTCTCAGTAAATTTGGCGGACCCGCAGAATGATTATTTAATTATGCATAATGCAAAAGCTCATAGATCTAATTCTGAATGGTTTCATAGAATAATTGAATATGACTTTAAAATATCTTTCGCCATACTCACCTGTACACTTTTCCACAATCTGCGCTAAACCCAGTAGAGAAAGTTTTCTAAAAAAAAAATATTTGCTGCAAGAGCTATGCTTAGTGGAGGTGGAGAATATAATTTATTTGAATTCATCACCCGGAGTTTTGATGAAATAACATCTAACGACTGCACTATTTATGCCACGGATATGATTATTTTAATTTAATTTGTCTATTTCTATGTTTAGGTATAATTGTGTTTATTTTTTGTGTAATTACTTACATTTTTAAAATATTTAAATTTGAATTTAATAGTATTCAGCTTTATTTTTTATTTTTACTTTAAACTTAATTATATCATTTTTCACTTTATTTTAATATTTGTAAATTATTTATTATTATTCATCCATTTAGGGCCAAAATTGGTTTTCTTTTCTGTATTCTGAATAATTATTTATAATTTTTAAATATTAAACATAATTTTTTTTTAAATTATTCAAATTCTTTTTTACTTCGTTTTTTTTAAAATATTTGTATATTATTTATTATTTATTTTAGTTAAAGAGGCTTTTCTCCATTGATAAGTTAATAAATAATATATTCTTCGTTTTTCTGGGTGATCGTCTAATTTTAACAGGTGCAGTTGAATTGCAGAAAATTCTTAAGATGGTGTTACAACCCCGATACGTAAATTGCTTAAAAAGATCAATTAAAATTATCTGCTAATTTTCGAGAAAAACGAAGAATATAATATATTTGTATGTTATGATATAATGTTATATATATATATATATATATATATATATATATATATATATATATATATATATATATATTAAAGCTAATGGCCATGCCTCAAGATCTGATGACCAGGATTCTCACGACTGACGAATCACGGCGAACCTCACGACCCTGATGATGTAATGAATTATGACCCTTTCATTAATGATCCTGATTTAGTAAATTACGACCCTGTTTTAGCGGCTAATAGCTACAGTCCGAGTCTCGGTCCACGTCCGAGAACTGAAGAAAAAATAAGAGCTTGGAGGGAACGTGTAAGAGAAGCAGAGCTAGAGATTCAAAGGTAAGAAATGAGAATGAAAAATGCAAGAGTCATCGATAGAAATTTTTTGGGGCATTTCAAGAGGTCGTTGGCCAAGTAATGCAAGGAATCTACTATTCGACACTCCGCGATGGAAAGTTTTGTTTATACCGTGGACGATACCGTGTGACCTGCATGAAATACCTAAGGAGGACAGAGATTAGCGCTTTAAATACGTAGGTGCTCAACTCAATGAAAGCGGCTACATTGACGAGGAAGTGGTCCAATGAATTGGAAAGGCAGGAAAAATGTTCAATATGGTCGGACAAATAGCTTTCGTTTTATTTTATTTATTGTTTATGTCAAAGTTATACCACAATGTCAAAATGTCAAAGTTATAAAAATGGTGCTTCAAAAAATATTGATGAAGCTGTGCAAGCAGTTTTAAATCGCACAATAGGTAGTTTTATATCGCACTGTAAGGCCTCAGCAATATATGAAGTTTCACATACTACACTAGAGAGACGGGTAAGAAAAAAAGGTAACAGAGGAAAATCAAAAGAACGGGTAAATGTATGATGACAAAAAAAAATCTTTGACGAAGGAAAATAATAAAGAAAATCATTTGAAGTATTACCTTGTAATCGTATTGCCCACAGGATTTTTATAAAATGAAATAGCTCCTCTTATATTGTAGTTTTCCATTTCTTTTCCAATATATATTGCTTCGATTTGTGTTAATAATTAACGTACACCCACTGAAAATGTTTATTAAAGTTGTAATAAACAGCTTTGCTGATCAGTTATTTATTAACCTAACATCATAGCATTTCTTTTATCAACAGAGTCTATAGAAATTCTCCAACGTTATATATTTATATAACAAAATATATATAGCTAAAAACAACTAGAATCATTAAAATTACTAAACCCACTCATGAAAAACACAAAATTTGCTTTAAAAACGGACTATTACAACTATTACAAAAATTTATGTTTCTTATCAACGATTCTTTTAAACTACAGTATCAGTTCAGAAGCAAACAGCCACGTAATTCTTAAGGCAATTGAGCTATTTTATGAAGGGAATAGTTTCCTTATCCGAAAGCCATTTTAATAAACCTATTCCATTTTATAGACTGTCATCTTAATGTTTTTTAATGAAACGGCCTTTTAAAATCTGCCAGGAAGTGAAAAGTGCCGGGGTAAAGAAGGGTGTAGGAATGGGAGGAGGGGGAGGAGGTTTAAGAGTTGTAAAGAAGATTAGAACTGTGACGGGTTAGAGTGTTCTTCAATTAAAACGTTACGGTTGAGCTGGCAGGGAGGTATTTAACCCTAGGACATGGCGGCTATTCCTAGAGCAAGAGGGATTTGTCCAATTACGTTATGCAATTTAAGTGCGGCCAGCCGTGTTACGACCTTTCCTGCAATCAGAGTTTACCCCTGCGACCACCCCAGCTGCCCTGCCTATAAGTACAAGCGGGAATCCACTCCAAGCAAATGTCAGTCTGCCATTGAGTCCTACAGGGCTACTCGATAACCTATTCAAGTACAACTAATAACAAACTTGTAGCCAACAAGACGACTTAATCCATCAATGGGCCCATATAGAATGATTTCTCAATTCTCATTGAATTTTTTTCAGGAGCACTGCTGAAGTTTCCAAGCATAATTTTGATATTGAACATGTACAAATTTCAACGACTAAAAGTAATATACATAAAAGATATATATTTTTTTATTTTATTTTACAGAACCGCTGCAATTAGGTAACTCTCTTGATGATAAACAAACAGGTGTGAGTGTGGATATAACGCTCATGGAAGGATGGACACTTTAAAAATTCAGTTACACAGTGAATAATTATAAATATTGAAGACACATTCATTAGTCTGTCAGAAATAAATAAAAAAATTATAATATCATTAGTATTTGCGATAGCAACATTACAAAAGTAAATTAAAACAATGGACTTAATTATAATAATGAAGTTATAATTAAATTAATTCACTGATTCCTCAGCATAATAATTGATTTTTTTTTTACTATTGAAAAAAAATTATTAAGTAGTGAATAGTTGACCTGTTATCAATAACCGAGGTAGCAATAAAATAAAAAAAACAAAAATAGAAAAAAAAAATAATTTATTGAGATTTCCTGTGATTGTGAATCAGAATTAGATAATTCTGAATATGGAATTTTTAGAACTGACTGTTAAAAATGACAATTTATTTTTATATACAATATGTGAATGAATAAGAAGACTTTGATGATTAATGGAAACTAGTAAAATTTATGACTGAATGATAAATTAGGAAGATATTGAAGATGAGGAAAAACCGCCTCTAATCGTTTAGAATAATTGAATGAAAAAAAAAACAATAAATAAATAAGGAAGATCCGTTCACATATTAATTATTAATTGACTATTTACTGAATGCCTTGAAGTAATTAAATAAATACCTTTCTGTCTTTTTTTTTAAATATTCTTGTGTATATCTTGGCCGCACACAGCAATGGACAAATAATGCACTCAAAATTAAACTGTGAAAATAAATTGGGTTTTAGCGAGATTGAGTCTCCCTCCACTCTGTGTATCTCTATAGCTTCGGGGTGGGATAACGTATCCCCAACTTGAAATAATTTAAAATATTAATAAATAAATTGAATTAAAACTTGTAGAAGAGATCTTGGGGCCTAGTTTGAAGAACGCTACGCCAATGGGTATCAGCATCGAGTCTCAGGGTTCGATAGGCCCAGCTGAGTTAAAAGGAACTTCTTAAGTTAAAAATGTTGAAATTCGAGTATTCAGAAATAGCTCTCATGTAATGTAACTTTAAAAAAAAAATAATAGTATATAGTATTACAAATGGCAATGTGGAAAGCAATGGAGGAATTCGGAATTCCGCGGTCACTTGCTAAGGCATAAACCATCACATTTTCTTTCTAAGATTATCGATACCTTTTATTTTCAGTATTATTATTTTTTATTGTGTTAAAGTAGTTTATATATATATATATATATATATATATATATATATATATATATATATATATATATATATATATATAATTATAACTATAAAAATTCAACTGCCTGTAAATCTGGTCAAAAACACGTCATGTGATCAAACACGAGCCATTATATCCATAAGTCGTAAAATTATCTGAAATTCAGAAAAAGAAAGTTTATTCTTCTTATGATATGATGAAAATCAATTACAGACGATCTGTAAAATATAGTTTCCTTTATGCTATCATGACGTAACGAGATTTGCATATTACAGCGTTCCATCATCGTTGCTGAAGCGGCTAACACAAGAAACGAGCCACTTCATTTAGTCTCTTACAAACTTTATAACGATATTACTCCCATCATCTCGCTATTCAAATTTTCATTAGGCGCCCTTTCAGAAGACCTGCCTAAAGCTATTCTGCGTGTGGAAGTTAAGACGCTGTCTCATCTCACATGCTTGCCAACTATAATTAACTTTCATCCCATCCAGTATTAATAATAAAGTACTAAAAGAAGTATTTACCAAGTCGTATAATTTTTTTTTTTAATTTTATATTTATTGGTTATTATAAAACTAACTAAATAGCTTAAATAAATCGCTTTAGTTTGGAATATGTGATATTTTAACTAATTTTAAGTATTTGAAGACCGACGTTACTTTATTATAAAAACAGGAGCTTTAATACCTGGTTCCTTTTTTTCCAAGTTAGTTCAAACCTAAGAGTTAGTTTGACTCCTGAAAGTCACAGTTAACTGCTACTCCTTAAATTAACAACCCTAGAAATCGACTGGCTGATATTTGCTTTCCTGTTATATACGAAGGGCATAAAACCGTTTCGAAGTCTGGTTTGCCTATCAATATAATTTTCATAATCCATTTTTATTTGATGTGATTTTCTGTAAGGTTTCTTAGACTCATTTTCTTGTCTTGATATACTTGAACGTTTTATGAATTCCATAATTCTCTTTGTGTGGAGTGGAGTTTAAAATTTTAAAACTGTTTATTTCGTTTTAATTTTTTCGACATAGCAATAGATCTTCTACAGTTTGTAGAAGTAATTTTTGCGGGACTCCAACACTAGTAGAACAACAAGACTCACATGATGATAAACAAACAGGTGTGTGTGGGTATAACGCTCATGGAAGGATGGACACTTTTATAAATTCAGTTACACAGTGAATAATTATAATTTCAACAAGAAATGTCATCAAACATTAACTAGATCATTAGACAATATTATTGTTTTGAAAGAAAATAATAAAATCATTTTTATAGCTTTTTATCACAAGGATTAGTTGCTGGCACTACAATGCTGAAAACTATAATATATATATAAATCGTAATACTTTTACGTCTTTTATTGTTTCTATCCCTTAATTTTAGATATTTGTTTAAAACGATTAATTAAATTGTTTACTGGTTTTTCATATTTATATTCAATGGCCCATTCAAAGAAAGTCATTCCCACATTACGTTGAGAAAGGCTTTCAGTCCATAACATCGGGAAAAATTAAATGTTTGTGCTTTGACGGTGCTGTGTGTATCCACACACACACACACACACACACACACACATAAATTATCATTTTATTTATTTACTGTTTACATTGCTCTTATCCCAACCATATTTATGAAGATTAACTGGATAACTCTTTTTGTTTATTTAATGTTATGGGATAAAGGTGTTTTGTTATTGGGTGTCGAGTCTTTTCGGGATAAATTTTGATTATTAACATAAAATTTAGGCCAATATTAACTATATTATACAAACAAATCAGTCACCCTCTTCCGCCATTTTGTTTTAATTAGTTCAAATATAAGAAGTAAAAAAATATAATTCTTTCACCGTAGTATTTTTTTTTTCTTTTCCGTTTTTTCTCCTTGATTCTATTAAAACCGTCCAAAGTTCACCAGGAGAAAATTATGTGACATCCTGAAAGATTCAGAGGGATGAAAATAATTTATCAAGCTTGATGAATTTTTGATTTAGTGGAATTTTTCACAAAGTTCTAGAATCGGACTTTTTATCCGGTTTTAAGGTTCAAATACTCCTATGTGCACGAAATATAAAAATACTTAAACAAAGAAGATCCCGCATAGTAAGGCCGATTATGAATCTAACGGAAGAAAAGTAAAAAAAAAAACTTTGAGATTATGATGAACTACCTGTTTGTACCATTAGGTAAGATGTAAATAAGCGAGAAAACACAAGAATAATCCGAGGATAATGCCAATACAGCACTTGGGTAAACAATTAACTTATACCTTTTCAACTCGTTCATAAGTAGATAAGTGGTTCTTCAGTCTCTTACCAATGAACAATATAAGGATGCTGTAGTTATTTTTTTTTTTTTTTTTACTATTTCACGATGGAATGAAATGAAAGAAGTAGATACTATACAGAAAATTACTTCACGTTTTAGTCCAACTTTTTATGAGTGACTTAAATTTTGATTCATTGTGTCTAGCAGCATGTTATATTAGCAAATATGTAAAACTTGATTGCCCGTTCTTGGCCGTTTAAAATCAGTAATAATAATTGTGTTTCAGCTGGAAAACTCGAGTTTTTGAAACGGGAATTAATTGAGGCATTGAAAGCAACAGGTCATCGTTTTAACAATTCTCTTGAAGAAAAAATGTGCTCGTTCTGATAAAATCAAAATTTAATCAAAATATTTTGATACCTACGAAACTGATATATAGTATACTCTGAATATTTCTACCTGTTGACTATATCCAAAATCCCATCGGGCTGTTCTATGAAGATGTTCAATTTTAAAGAATTTGCTCAGCTTCTTTCAGAGAGCTTCTGCCATGGGTTTGATGCTGCACTGTGTATGAACAAGTAAGAGGTACTGAGTACCACCGACAGGACGTAACATCATGGAAAAACATATTTACAGTTAAAACATAATAGAAAAACTAGGCTCAGGAAACTGAAAATTGTTATGTTTCATATTTCGCCCTGAGGTGACTATCGATCTATGCAGAGATCCTCTGTCACAGAAGTTATTCTGCAGAGAAGTGAAGTAGCCTCTGGTGTCAAAGAAGGCACTAAGACTCCTCGGATTTCTATTAGCTTGTCCTGGGAAGGATAGTGCCAGTATAATGAGGGCAAAGACGACCTGACGCTGCCGTTAATTACGACTCCTTCACTTTCCCTTTGTAGCCTTCTATTATCCTGCAGAGGAACAACCTCTCATTTTCTCCCACCCGGGCTCTGCAGACTCCGGAAAGCCTTCAGAGCTCTGAATAAATTGATACTTTAGTAATCATCATTTTAGGACTGGAAGTTTTGTATTATAAATTAATGTTAACATCTTCATTTTCGGTTGTTAATTATAAATTAATGTTAACATCTTCATTTTCGGTTGTTAATTATAAATTAATGCTAACATCTTCATTTTCGGTTGTTAACAATCTAAAATTGTATAATCCACGAGACAATGTGCTTTCAATAAAATGATAGTTAAATAAATTTAATAATATATATTTAAATTCTTTAGATAACGGTCAATAATGTACATTTATGTTTTTAATTAAATTGAAAAATATATCAGGTTTTGATATGGAAGATGATAATTCAGTAAAGTCCCTCAGAGACAAAACTCTATTTAAACAGCATTAACGTACACAAATAAGTCACACCATATCATCGCCGAAATATATTGATTAAAATGCAGTAATATCCACCTGCATTGGCACAGCAGTTACTGACCCAGTCATCTACCACCGCGACGAAAACTTTTTAACAATCTTCCATCAGGACTTGCAAGAGTTTCGAAACCAGCGTTTCCCCAGAAATCCTATCATTTAACGCGGCTACACTATTTGTCTTAGTTGTTTTAATCCCATAAACATTACTCACTCAAGCGTTAGTACTGCTACTTCTACCAAAAGCCGACTTCAAAATCTTGCGGTTCCTAACATCCTCAACTACACAGACTGATTTCTTTGGTATTAAACAACAATAAAGTTCGTCAAATAAAGAAAAAAAATCATTATTAACAAGCAAGAAGTGTATATAGCGCTATGGTCTATTTATAAACATTACTAACTCCTTTCTTGCATGGCATGGCGAGGAAAAAACTGAGAACTGTAATGGCCCGTGTAATTACATGAGTTTTATTCTTATTGTGACCATCTGCGACCTTAAGAGGGAGGGGAAAAGAAACCTAAATCCTCAGATAACAATAACTGGGCACAGGCATGCGAGGCTAAACACAATAATTTATATCGGATTTCGTGCATTCGACCTTATCACGTAGTCTCGCCGGTCTTGCTTGCTTCATTTATTCATTTCATATTTTACCAGATGTGTGTTAAAAATCCTACAACTAAGCATCTACCACTTTCAAAAGTTTATTTATTGAGGACAACGAAAATATCCCGCCCCTATTACTAATATTTTCTCTCTCTTTCTAGAAGAATCTGAACAAATTGTTTAATATTGAACATCTTCATATATATATATATATATATATATATATATATATATATATATATATATATATATATATATATATATATTCAGGTACTTCAATACACATAAATCTAAACATAAGATCTATATGTTCCATTAAGCCTGGCTAAGAGTGTTGATTCACCCCAACGTACCACGCATCTGTCCTCAATGCCGTCCGCAGGGATTGGGAAATAAATCTCCTCCGAAATGTACGGTAAAGATATAGTTTGAATTTTAAGTTACATTTTTGATAATTTTGTACAATAATTTTTGATCAAAATATCATGCTCATTATTCCTATTTTGGTGTTTCTAGACATTTAGGTGATTACTTGCCTTCTTCTTATTAAAACTCTCCCACCGAAAAAAAATATTGCATACGCTCCGGTCTGTTCCAGTCAGCTTCGAGAACTTCTTCTGAAGAAGCAGCCCCGCTATAAGAAGAAGCAGCTTTGAAACCCTTATCGTTGAGTGTTCACTTCAGATTAGATTTACAGTAAATAAGCGCAATATTGTACTTGTTTAATAGTTATATTATATGTCCAAAATTAATTAGGGATTCTTTCAGTATAGCTCCTAGAAATTTGATGATGTTGCCAGACCAATTGTTATGAACTCCAATTTCAGTTGAATTCTTCTTTTCATTTGACTAGCCAAACTATACTGTATTGATTTATTTTTCATTCCAAAGTTTTTGAGTGTTAGAATACTGTAATCTTTCGCTCAAAATGCAATATGTAAATTCTTATTATTTCGAATATTATGGTTTATATTATATCTGAAGAAGAGTTATTGAGCAGAGATCAAAATATTGGAGAAGGACCTGAAGCGACATAGAGATAGAGCAGGATTGTTCTTGAATAAAATTCCTTAAATATGCCTAGTTATGGCAAGATTATTTAAACCAAATACAAGAAATGCTACCATATTTCAATGTTATACATCGACAGAAACTATAGAAATAGATAAGAAAGATGTATTCCATCACAAGCTTAACGAAGAAATTGGATGAAGTCCGAAACGAAACATGTAAATTGTTATGGGTGATATGAATGTTGTTGAAATTAGAAGTAAGTAACCAAATAACTAAGTCGTTAAAATTATCTTATTGTAGCTAAAACAAATCAGTAATATTTGGGAACTTCTGTATAATGAGCAATAAATATTTTTCAATTGTGATTAAGTCAATCGGGATTTTAAATTTGAACTTTTTAACCGAGGTCATTGTTGCCGCCTTCGGATAAAGACAAACTAATATTAGAAACTAAACGAAATGCGTTTAGAATGAGCCCGCTTAAAACGTTCTAATTTGAAATAACGATTTACTTTAAGTTACTACGTCTGTCTTTAGCTACCATACTTTACGGCATGTAATAATAAATAGAACAATGTTTTTCGGACGAAAAGGAATTCACACCTCTCTTGTTATGTTCATCCAAACAGTGTAACTTATTTCAAATTATTCTCTGACGATACGGATTATGCTATTCAAATATTGTAATATAAAATTTAAATTGTCTCAGGTGGAACTACCACGTGGATAGTAAAGATGTACGAAATGATGAGTGTTATCACTGTGTTCACACTCCATCATGGTTCATGCCCTCAGGTGTATTTAAAGAATGTGCCAATTGCTACATCTGAGGAAGTATACTTGGGACTTCATCTGGACAAGAGAAAAAAACAAAAGAACAAACGATTTGGACTATTCCTCAGATTACATGACAGACGCTCCAAATTTTCCTTAACTAACAGAATTAAAATCTACAAAGTAGATTTACTAATTTAATAGGTTTACTAATTAAACCTTAATCGGTATACGGGATAGAACTATGAGACTGTGCCAAGACTTCAAACATCCAAAGAATTCAGTCGTTACAGTCAAAAGCATTGAGAAAAATATTGGATGCGCCGCCATTCTGTGTGACAAATTACTTGCAACACAAGGACTTGGACAACCTAACAGTTTCAGATATTGCCACAGAATACAACAAAAAATTCCTCAACAGACTTACTTGCAACAAGAACCTCTTAGTACTTACATCCTTACACTTACATCCTCTTACACTTACATCCACAACGAACCCGTACAACCGAGCCCGACGACTTTCGAGGCGGTAGCCAAGTTGAGCGTAATAAACCGAATGAGCACAGATTTGCTTATTGCATAAATGATTTGCTGATGGCAAATTAATGCACTGCCACACTATGGAGATAATAATAAATTGCCTCATGTATAATAAAATTTTATTTGTACAGCTCCGCTGTAAATTATTATTATTTTTTTAATATTGATTTAAACGGGATAACGTGAAGCTTACTACAAGGCAGAGGAGAAAACGTCCAGGTGGGGCGGTAGTCAGACTCTCCTCAACAACTTAAATCCTTCCAGTGAGCTGCCTCGGTTTTGGGGCAAATTAAGTTCCGGGACCATCCAATTAAGTCGCTGATCCCGGGGAGTCAATGGAAAACTATGGGCCCTCTTCTGCCCAAAAACCGGTGGCTGCGGGGATGAGATCTCATTTCTACTCAATGATAAGTTAAAAACAAACAAAAATATTTCTTCAAATAATGTTTTTTTAATAATAACTACATATTCATAAGAAAACCCAATTTTAACTCATTGATCTTGGATATAAAAAGTAATAAAAAAATATATTAAACATGTATATTTGCTCATTTAATAAATCTATAAATCAATTTGTTTTCATTCATTTCCGATGGGTTCATATGGACTATATATATATATATGGTCAATTTCATCGGTATTGTAAGTGCAAACAGTTTGTAAAAAAAAAATACGAGTAGAAGATAGACTTTGAACAATTTTGGAAAGGTGGAATGAAAAGGTGATAGAAGACTTAAAGGGAACAAGATGTAAATATTTATTCTTCTTGGGGATCCTTTCAATAATGTTTCAACAATCTTAACAAATTTTCTATACAGATATAGACAAATTAAAACTCCTTACCTTTATTCTAGAGTATTTTACTGTATCTGGTAAAATTTGTAGTAATAGATCCTTTCCTTGGTATAAAATTCACAGAGATAAGTCTAGTATTGACCGGAGCGTGCCACAACGAATTTTTTGCTAATCTCCTATGACTTACGACAGTTTGACTATGCGCCTTCAATAGATAATGACTGGCATTGTATGTGTCTGTGAAGAAAATTTATAAAGATTGTTGGCACATAACCCAAAAGATCGCAAGATGGCTTGATGATGGACGATGGGAATCCGAACCGTCGCATTTTTTTTTCTCAGTTTAATGTTATTGTATGTTTTGTACATTTTTCAGATTTTAAAAGATTTGCTTTTGTTTATTCCTGTTAGAGTGAGGAGTTAGCGAGAGTATAAAGACATCCGACGACGAAGATGAGTGAAGTTGGGGAAAACTTACAGAGGAATGCCCAAGCGAAGACTGGTTATCTACAGCCAGCAGGCGGGAAGTCACTGAACAGATTCCGCCAAAGGATTTACAACTCCGCACCTCTCACACGCAATTTCATAGAACAATGAGTCAAGGATTAACTCTATTCTACAGCAAAGTGGCTCGAATAAGGAAATTTAAAATATATCTTACCTATCTATTATAACTTTTCGACTCGTTTATAATTTTTTTGTTTTTTTGTTTTTTTCCTGGTTGCTACATACTGATTTTATCTAAAAATATAACTGAACTAGATAAATAGTAATAAACATTGTGAATAGGTATTCTCATTTTTTCTACTATTTTCCTCCTAATTATAACGTTATAAATGTCCTTTGTAGATTTATTTAAAAAAATAAAATATCGCGCCTGGACTATCAGCACTATGAAGTGCCATGATTCGTAGACCCTTATATTATATCCTGATACTTACGAATAATTTATAGGCAAGGTGATTGTTTACAAATTTAATGGAGAGTTATTCAAAGAATACATATCTATTCTTTGAATAACTCTCCATTCTAAATGTCGCTTTCAAATAACTACTTTTTTAGCAGATGGTTCAAGATGTTTCGGCTCAATATAAATATGTATGAGGAAGTTGTCTCGAGTATCAGAACCGAATAAGAATATTTAGCTATCGAAATGAATAAGCAATGGCTTGCCCTGGTCCTTCTCCAATATTTTGATCTCTGCTCAATAACTCTTCTTCAGATATAATATAAACCATAATATTCGAAATAATAAGAATTTACATATTGCATTTTGAGCGAAAGATTACAGTATTCTAACAGTCAAAAACTTTGGAATGAAAAATAAATCAAAACAGTATAGTTTGGCTAGTCAAATGAAAAGAAGAATTCAACTGAAATTGGAGTTCATATCAATTGATCTGGCAATATCATCAACTTTCTAGGAGCTATACTGAAAGAATTCCTAATTAATTTTGGACATATATCATAACTATTAAACAAGTACAATATTGCACTTATTTACTTTAAATCTAATCTGAAGTGAATACTCAACGATAAGGGTTTCAAAGATAATTTATCGGTTTCCCGAAAGATAAATCTACATTGGCTACTATAGCCAGTGAAACCTGCTTCTTCTTATAGCGAGGCTGCTTCTTCAGGAGAAGTTCTCGAACTGACTGGAACAGACAGGGGCGTTCGCAAAATTTTTTTTCGGTGGGAAAGTTTTAATAAGAAGAGGGCAAGTAATCACCTAAATGTCTATAAACACCAAAATAGGAATAATGAGCATGATATTTTTATCAAAAATTATTGTAAAAAATTACCAAAAATATAGCTTTACCGTGAATTTCGGAGGAGCTTTATTTCCCGATCCCCGCGGACGGCATTGAGGACAGATGCGTGGTACATTGGGGTGAACTACACTCTTAGCCATGATTAATGGAACATATAGATCTTATGTACAGATGTATTAAACTAGCTGAATATATATATATATATATATATATATATATATATATATATATATATATATAAAATGAGCGACGTTTGATAAAAATAGAATTAATTGAAGTTCAAAATAGCATTAGTTCACCCTGGTTTTGGGACAAATTAAGTTCCGAGACCATCCAATTAAGTCGCTGGGAGTCAATGGGAAACTAGGGGCCCTCTTCTGCCCAAAAACCAGTGGCTGCGGGGATGGGATCTCATTTCTACTCAATGATAAGTTAAAAACAAACAAAAATATTTCTTCAAATATGACCACTGATATCTTGGCACAGGTAGCGAAACGGTCATTCGAATATTCATATCGAAAATAACCTTTGTTGCATTCTGAGATAACATATTTTAACTTAAGACTATATTAGAAAAACTATATCCAGGACACAATAAAAATTAGTATGTTTCGTAATAGTCTTACTCTTAGTTGACCAACAGAACTGTCACGACTTATGCAGGAACCTCTGTCACAGACTAAAGTAGTCCCCGATGTCAAAGAAGTACTTCCGCAATTGAAAATACAAGGCATTAATATAAACGACAAGAGACCATAAAAAGGAACTTCTTAAGTTAAAAATGTTGAAATTCGAGTATTATGTATTTGGAAAGGGATGCCTTTACGTAATGCCTTTTTGTAATGGTGGAGAAGAGTTCGCTGAGTTCCTTTCATATTCCTCCAATTGAGTAGCTTATGACATGAATGAGATCTTATGTACAGATGTATTAAACTAGCTGAATATATATATATATATATATATATATATATATATATATATATATATATATATATATATATATATATATATATATATATAAAATGAGCGAAGTTTGATAAAAATCGAATTAATTGAAGTTCAAAATTGCATTAGTTCACCCGTTTAATAGACAATCGTGACACAGACAGACCGATGGCCAATAATACGTTGTTATTTTTTTTACCCAGGAGGATTTGCAATGCGTAGAACTGTTCAATACAGCACATCGAAAATTTGTCCCGGTTGCAATACTTTCCTTACCAAGTAGCGCGCTTATCCTGCAGTTCACGAGAATAAAAACATGACAACAATATTCAATTCGCATATTTGCTAATAATGGTGCGATTTCAATGATTATTTTTTGCTTGGTGGGGAATTTAATTATCTTTCAAATTAGCACTCGCATAATTAGCGAAACATTTCACAAATATTAACCAGTCATAACGAGAATTACATAGACATACTGAATATCATCCTTTCAATGCAATAATCTATATTGCAAATAACAGTATCTACTGTCTAATAACAATATCTACTGCCTCCGGTAACCCAATAATGGATCAAAACATCGAGGATATCCTAAAAGGTAAAAATGAATCGGTATAAATACCATATGATAACAAGCCACTTTGTTTAAAAAACAAAATAATTCAAATAATCGTAAATAACATAACAATGTAAACATGATTTACATGAATTTAATCAAATCGAAAAGGTTAAATATGAAATGGGGAAGATCGACTTTAGTTTGGAAAAGGTTTTATTTGTCTTGAAAAAAGGCTAATTGAACTTGGAAAGAGTACAATTTGTCATGAAAAAAATTGGATTTGACTTGAAAAAAAGTTGAATATGACTTGGAAATGCTATGCATGAAAAAATATTCAGTTGTCCTTGCATCGATCCACTTATGAGCTGAAAATTATGAGGTTTGTGTATTATATTTAACTATTAGTGTGAGGAAAAAAGATGCTTATTCATTTTTTTTCTTTATTGTTATAATTTTATTTGTTTCAAAAAAAACTTTCTGGTTTCATTAAACTATATTTTTTTCCTGATGACAGTGGATTATTTAATTATCTGTAAGGGCTCTAATTTATAATAACGATTATTAGACTTACAAAAAATGGACTAGAATCCAAGTAGAATAAATATTTTTCATTTCATTAATAAATAGTTAAACCAAAAATATTTTAATAAATTAATCACCTTGAGTAAGGATTAATGAAATAACGAAATAAATATTGATTGAGACTAATTGTTGATCAATGGCACAACTCCTAGCAATATAATGAATCTTATAAAAAATGAAAAATGTTTACAATGACAACAGGAGGAAATTCAATTAAAGAATAAAAGTTCTAAAGACGGGGATGATTTTCCCTGAACCCCATTCCTCCTCCCCCGGGTTAAACAAGAATCCTTTATTTATTTTTTGAAATAAATGAAATTTTTCTTTACATACATATTCGTCTTAAACTTATGTATCTATAATATCTATAACTTAAATTAGTTCCAATAGTTCTGTTTATTAAAAAGTACAATAGATTTCTTTGTTATATTATATTTGAACTTGAATAGATAACATGATATTTAAACCAGAATATTTTTACATAAAATAAAAATAGGAAAATGATGTTCAAATATTGACTTACAGGAAGAGCAGGAGGGGGAAAACTCAGCTTTAAAATAAAAATGCTAATAAGTGTAGGTCTGACTTATATATTGTTTCATCGAGTCATCAAAGAAAACTTTGATTGGTACACTCTCTGAATATTAAAAAAAAAAATTAATTACAATACGTTTTGGGGCACCGTTAGTTAGGGAGGGAGATAGTCATTAGGAAAATGCGGTTATTGCTAGAATTAGCCCGGTGTTAAACTCTCATTAGCTAGTCCCTTAGTCCAGTTAGCTGCCATTGGACCTCTGGGAAAAATTCAAATTCCACGGGCTTAGGTTGAGTATACCTTACCCCAGTTCAGTTTTGAATAAATTAAATTAATTAATATTATACAACGAAGGCGAAACCTTTCGAGAACAGTTAGGAAATCATTATTCAAAACGGAATTTGTAATTGATAGAACCAGTAATTCATAACGTTGTGATTGACAACTCATAGCTACACCGAAATAAATCAAACTATATAATATAATATTACCAAGAAAGTTTATTTAATATAAACATCTAGTGAAGCTACATAGTTTATGATGACTATGTTGAAGTAACAGTTTATACTTATAACCAATTAGCTTGCCTCACTGAAAAAATATCCCCTCAGTTTAACATTTTAGCAATAAGACTCAGCGGACCCGACAGACATTGTTCTGCGTAATATTTCAAGCGATTAGGATATTAAAGTATGAAATGAAATACAAATAATATAATAATTTCATTATTCTTAATTTTGAAATAGCATGAATTTTTCTAAAAACAATTCGCTATAATCAAAATGTTTGTTTAATTTTATCTTAATGCGAGTTGATGAACAATATTTTTAGTCAATTCCTGAGGAGTATAAATGAATAAACTTGACGGTTTTCCAACGCGAGAACACGCCACATATAATTGGCCAAGTGAAAAGACCGAATTTGACCTTGTGACTTATTAATAGTCATGGGAAATGCCAAGCGAATTGGAATGGAATGGGTGAGTCTGAAGGGATCATTGGGATTCGTGGCTCTCCTCTAACATTCTTAAAAACCTAAGATAAACATTTTATTTATAAAACAACATTTTTACTCTTATCAAAAAGTTTTTGTTTACAGTCTCAAACCATGATATGAAGTGATGACAACGGCACGCACGCAACGGCATAAGGCGCGTGCGGCCTTTATCGTTGGACTTTAAAACGTTGGAACAATACGACGTCTATGGTCGTATGGTGATGGGAGCGTCTATGATCTTGATGGCCGCGTCGAAATCTTTAAAAGTTTTCCCGTCTCGTATCGATCCGTCGACTCCCAATCGTCGGAGCTGTGAAACCTCCCATTATTTCCATCACTTTTATTTAAGCCCTAGTATGAATTTAACATTTAAAATTAGGATCCTCCGTGAAATTTCCTATCTTTTGATATCTCATTCGTCAAAATCCATCGCTCCTGAGAGGCAGAAAAGGGATCTATTCTACCGCATTATATATAGAGAAGATAAAAGTTTTAATAAGAAAGTGAATATTATAAATTTATTTTTAGAGAACAGCTGGAGGTATTATTATGACAAATAATCCCAACTAGCTTTGATTTTAAAACTTATTTTCACTCAAGAAATTATAGCTCGTTTCTTCTAGAAACAATGAATTCTC
Source organism: Rhaphigaster nebulosa (assembly GCA_948150685.1). Lineage (NCBI taxonomy): Eukaryota > Metazoa > Arthropoda > Insecta > Hemiptera > Pentatomidae > Rhaphigaster > Rhaphigaster nebulosa. The sequence goes on from OX411310.1 coordinate 35,064,523, forward strand.
AGAACCTAGGCAATAGCGCAAATGCTGTAACAGGAAGTGGATAGTCCCGAAGTCGCGAAGAAGAGAAGACAGTCGCAAGGGTAACCTCTCATAAACTGGAAACATTTTCAAAACGAGACCAGGATGTTGTTTTTAATAATATGAACGGTGTTAGACTAGAGGAATACTTGGAGAAACTATCACTCCTAGAAACATACGAGATTAAATATCGATTTCGCGAAATATGGAACGATCTATGTTACTACGGTCTGGTCTCAACCTGGGATCGGGGATGACCAAATCTGTACGGTCCTAAAAGATGCATCAAAGCCGGAGAAAATGCATCATTTCTACGTGGGGAACGCCACCATCTAGGAAAAGATTCAAAGGGTATGACCAAATCTGTACGGTCCTAAAAGATGCATCAAAGCCGGGGAAAATGCATCATTTCTACGTGGGGAACGCCACCATCTGGGAAAAGATTCAAAGGGTATGGAGTTCGGAAAGGATTGGTGTAGACCGCAGTTTCATTCGCTGCAAGCGGATGGTTGAGACAATCCGAGAGATGGAACGCCAAAAAGAAGTGACCTTAGCACACCACCAAGGAAAAACGAACCACCGCGGGATCTCTGAAACTTTGGTCGCATTACGACGAAGATACTTCTGGTGGGGCATGAAAAAGACAGTAAGCGAGATCATCGGGACTTGTGAAGTGTGCCTACGCACAAAATATGATCGACACCTACCAAAAGCCATACAGGAAGAAACAGCCACAGCAGAAACACCCCTCAGAGATGTCCAGATCGATACATTCACTTGAAGAGGATATAAATGGGTGACGATGGTGGATCTATTTAGCAAAGCCGCAATGACATACCAAGTGCAGGAAAGATCAGCAGACGCGGTACTGGGAGCATTGCAGCGATGGTTCGAATTTTACGGGGTCCCAGGAAGAATTTCTTCGGACGGCGGTCGAGAGTTCGACAACGCAGCCAATCGGGAGGAGATGCGCATCCTAGACGTAATATGGTATCTCGCCTGGACACCTTAAAAGCAGAGGATGTATCGAGCGCCTTCATAGTACCCTAAGCGAGCATCTGCGGGTGTACCAAGGAGAGAAGGGACTGGAACCGGACATTGCCATGGCCAAGGCCATCGTCGCTTATAACCATTCTATCCGTGCAGCCACGGGATTCTCACCGTTTGAGATACTCTTCGGTCTGAGGGAGCATATGAGGGATTTTAGAGGGGTGACAGAGGACAGGAGGCAGATAGTGGCAAACCGCATGGAAATGCGAACTATGTGGAAAAAGGTCCGAAGTAATTTACGAGCCAAGAAAGTCAAGAGGGTAACGCGTTATATATATATATATATATATATATATATATATATATATATATATATATATATATATATATATATAACTTATGTATATATAAGTTAAGCGATATAACACAAATAATAATAAAAAAAATAATGAAAAGGTTCAAAATAAAACTCACTATATCACTCACTATAAACTCACCATTAGGGCTCTAATTTATAATAACGATTATTAGACTTACAAAAAATGGACTAGAATCCATGTACCAAAACTCCCAATAAATATTTTTCAATTCATTAATAAATAGTTAAACCAAAAATATTTTAATAAATTAATCAACTTGAGTAAGGATTAATGAAATAACGAAATAAATATTGATTCAGACTAATTGTTGATCAATGGCCCAACTCCTAGCAATATATTGAATCTTATAAAAAATGAAAAATGTTTACAATGACAACAGGAGGAAATTCAATTAAAGATTAAAAGTTCTAAAGACGGGGATGATTTTCCCTGAACCCCATTCCTCTTCCCCCGGGTTAAACAAGAGTCCTTTATTTATTTTTTTAAATAAATGAAATTTTGCTTTACATACATAGTCGACTTAAACTTATGTAACTGTAATTTAAATTAGTTGAAATAGTTCTGTTTATTAAACAGTACAATAGGTTTTTTTGTTATATTTTGAATTTGAATAGATAACATGATATTTAAACCAGAATATTTTTACATAAAATAAATATAGGAAAATAATGTTCAAATATTGACTCACGAGAAGAGCAGGAGGGGGAAAAACTCAGCTTTAAAATAAAAATGCTAATAAGTTTAGGTCTGACTTATATATTGTTTCATCGAGTCATCAAAGAAAACCTTAGATTGGCACAATATCTGAATATTAAAAAAATAAAAATTAATTACAACACGCTTGGGGGCACCGTTAGTTTGGGAGAGAGATAGTCATTAGGGAAATGCGGTTATTGCTAGAATTAGCCCGGTGTTAAACTCTCATTAGCTAGTCCCTTAGTCCAGTTAGCTGGCATTGGACCTCTGGGAAAAATTCAAATTCCATGGGCTTAGGTTGAGTATACCTTACCCCAGTTCAGTTTTGAATTAATTAAATTAATTAATATTATACAACGATGGTGAAACCTCTCGAGAACAGTTAGGATATCATAATTCAAAACGGAATTTGTAATTGATAGAACCAGTAATTCATAACGTGATTGACAACTCATTGCTACACGGAAATACATCGGAGTATAATGGTATTTTCGATGATCTACCTCCGGGTAAATAACGGCTATTTTCAGAAATACCCTTGTTCAGTGCTCCCCTAAAATATCTCACCCACTTCTTCAGTACATCTCATTTTTCGAAGAGAAGATTACCCTGGTCATCTAGATAAGAATTAGAGAATGAGATGAGATCCCCCTAATCGAGACGAGTATGCGTACAAACAGCGCTTCGACGTCATGGTGGAGAAGCACTCGGAATATTTTTCACGTCATGGTATCAATCTGGGTAGAAAAAAATGAAGCCATTTGAGCAGTCTGAGAGTGAAATTTGAGAGTTTATCTTTATAATTAGAGCTATGTTGGTGCCAGACAAAGTTCCTCAGAGGCTTATGTTTATCTGGCCAATTGTTCTCCATCGGAACGGTCTTAGAGAAGCCTGGAATAGAAGAGAGCACAACCTACGCTCTTGTGGCAACGGAACAAAAATTATTAATAGCCAGCAAATCAAAAATTTTACTAACCCTAATGATTTTTAAATCGATGGAATATCTTATAAGAAAACCCAAATTCTGCTGTAAAAGTGGTTCCATTCAAACTTTCTGAAGCCTGCAACAAAAAGCAACCAAAAGTGATTCCGTTCATTAGCTCTTTCAGACATTTAAACCAAATCTGGACACGTATCAACGAAACTGCTCCGTAACAAGTATTTCTAGAATCTACTATGCACAAATGGCATTCCTAATCAAATATATTGAGGATTCCAATAAGTCGACTAATAAAAAAAAGAGGGGGATTTCTACAAACATTCAAACTCTAAAACCACAGTACATAAAAATGAACAGAAGATTTGAAATAATACTGCAGTAAAGGCGGTAAGCAAATAAAGTTGGTTCTGGCGAAAGACCTAACAATTCTAGAAGAACACAGCTGAGTCAGTGTAGTTTAAATGATTTTGATTTTTAACCTCAGTACTTTTTCAAGAAGTGATTTAAATAATTAAAATAATATTACGTACTATGCTAATAGTGTAAACGGTTGAACTGATTTAGATGTTTTGAAAAAATAATTTTTATGTAGTATCATTGCATTAATTATAATTATGGAGAAGGTAATGAATTGTTTCATTTAATATGATCCTAAAACTACAGCAAATAAAACCCACCAAAGATTATTAAATAATTCTAAAACTACGATACAAAAAATACGATTGCAAAGGTGGGGAAACAGGAGGACCAAACAAAACAAGAATAACAGAGCAGAGTGAGTGTAGTTTGTACTTTTCAGCTCTTAAACAACTGGGAACGCTTTTGATTTTAAACCTCAGTACTTTTTTAAGAAGCGTTTAAAACAGTTTAAACAATGTTTATAGTGTAAACGGTTGAACTGATTTAGATGTTTTAAAAAATAATTTTTATGTAATATTATTACAATAATTATAATCGTAGAGTATGTAATGAATCGTATAATTTAGCAGAATCCTAAAACTACAATACATAAAAATGCATTGGTGATTTCAAAAAATACGATGGTATAGGAAGGGAAACCAAATCATTCAGGTTCATTGATGGTCAAAGAAATAAGGTTGGTTGGAGCGAAGGACCCAACAAAACTAGAAGAACATAGCTGAGTCAGTATAGTTCATATTTTTCAGCTCATAAACAACTGGGAACATTTTTGATTTTTTACCTCAGTAATTCTTTTAAGAAGCGTTTAAAATAATTTAAACAATGTTTATAGTGTAAACGGTTGAACTGATTTAGATGTTTTGAAAAAATAATTTTTATGTAATATTATTACAATAATTATAATTATAGAGTATGTAATGAATCGTATAATTTAGCAGAATCCTAATACTACAGCAGATAAAACTCACCGAATATTTAAAAAAATTCGATTGCAAAGGTGGGGTAACCAAACCATTCATGTTCATAGATGGTCAAGGAAATGAAGTTGGTTCTAGCGAAAGACAACACCAAACCAAAAGAATAGCTGAGTCAGTGAACTTTATACTTATCAATTCTTAAATAACTGGAAATGTTTTCTTATTTTTAACCACAGTACATCTTCAAGAAGTGTTTCAAATAATTAAAATAGTATTTCCTATGTTTCTTATGTTTTTATGTCTCAGTAATATTTTAAGAAGTGTTTTAAATAAACTTATATAAAATAAAAATCTGATAATTTTAAAAGTTAATTCGCAATTATAGTTTGACCTGACGATTGAAATCATCAATTCTGCTTATCTCTTCAGCCCACAAGTTGTCTCTAATCGGAGGTATACGTGAATAAAAATTTTAATAATGATCGTAGTTAAGGGTGCAGACATCTGCAGATAACTGATATAACAATATATCTCAAAAATTCAGTTTTGGAATACCGAATTATAGATGAATATGATGTTAATTATTCTCTTTCAATGATTTACAGATCCTCGAGTTCGTTCTAATGTGTGACAAGTATAAAACATTATCGTTATAAAGTTTAGAGAAATAGGTAGGGGACTTAATAAGAAGGCGAGGAGGAGACAGGAGAGAGGCATCGTCTCAATTAACTTCTATGCAGCGGTAATAAATCGGAGCTCTACTGTAACGAGCCGCTCCCAGGAGCTGAGCTACTTAGGCTCCTAATTACTGCTAGGCTGCACCAGATGCTTCTGATTTAGTGATTCAGCCAATCCTACAGATGCACTACCTCCCCTCCTCCCCCCGCGTATAGATCCGACCAATCGGGAGGCAGTATAGGCCGATTAGGGGCCGTAAGTGGCCATCAGGTAGATTTATGAGTCATCTCGCCTGCTCCGAGTTAACAAACTGATTAGCGAGTTAATCTACCCCGGGGCTGAATACTTTAATTAAGCCTTAATGTACCTATTTCCATGCGCTCACTATCTACCATAACCGGTCTCGAGTTATTAATGACATAGCATCCCCATATTGTTCGATATTACCAATTGTTACTAAGAGATATTTTCCTGTTACACCATCTGAAATGAACTTGCTATTTACAGCAACAGAAAAAACAATTCTAAAAAATAGTGCACCTGCAAGATGTTTTTTTTTTATCAACGAATAAAGGATTTTGATTCATTTTTGAAATTGATTAAATTAAGAATCTTATATTAAAATCAAATTTGCAGACAATTAAAATAATTAAGGATTTATAAACTATTTTTTGGCTTTTTCTCATCTTTAGTTTAATGGTTTAAAAGAAATAAAAATGTAATATAATAACATTGATATATTAGGTAATACAATATTTCTGTAATTATACAGTACACGAGTATCCACGAGCGAGAACTCTAGATATCTATTCTTCTTCTAATCCCTGATACTTTCGAAGAGTAAACGATATTAGGAAAAAATGTTTATTTGTTTAAATAATATAATATTACCAAGAAAGTTTATTTAATATAAACATCTAGTGAAGCTACATAGTTTATGATGACTTATGTTGAAGTAACAGTTTATACTTATAACCAATTAGCTTGCCTCACTGAAAAAATATCCCCTCAGTTTAATATTTTAGCAATAAGACTCAGCTACATAGTTTTATATATATATATATATATATATATATATATATATATATATATATATATATATATATAGTAGCGGACCCGACCCAACTAGCTTTGATTTTAAAACTTATTTTCACTCAAGAAATTATAGCTCGTTTCTTCTAGAAACAATGAATTCTCAGAACCTAAGCAATAGCGCAAATGCTGTAAAAGGAAGTGGATAGTCCCGAAGTCGCGAAGAAGAGAAGACAGTCGCAAGGGTAACCTCTCATAAACTGGAAACATTTTCAAAACGAGACCAGGATGTTGTTTTTAATAATATGAACGGTGTTAGACTAGAGGAATACTTGGAGAAACTATCGCTCCTAGAAACATACGAGATTAAATATCGATTTCGCGAAATATGGAACGATCTATGTTACTACGGTCTGGTCTCAACCTGGGATCGGGGATGACCAAATCTGTACGGTCCTAAAAGATGCATCAAAGCCGGGGAAAATACATCATTTCTACGTGAGGAACGCCACCATCTGGGAAAAGATTCAAAGGGTATGGAGTTCGGAAAGGATTGGTGTAGACCGATGTTTCATTCGCTGCAAGCGGATGGTTGAGAAAATCCGAGAGGTGGAACGCCAAAAAGAAGTGACCTTAGCACACCACCAAGGAAAAACGAACCACCGCGGGATCTCTGAAACTTTGGTCGCATTACGACGAAGATACTTATGGTGGGGCATGAAAAAGACAGTAAGCGAGATCATCGGGACTTGTGAAGTGTGCCTACGCACAAAATATGATCGACACCCACCAAAAGCCATACAGGAAGAAACAGCCACAGCAGAAACACCCCTCAGAGATGTCCAGATCGATACATTCACTTGAAGAGGATACAAATGGGTGACGATGGTGGATCTATTTAGCAAAGCCGCAATGACATACCAAGTGCAGGAAAGATCAGCAGACGCGGTACTGCGAGCATTGCAGCGATGGTTCGAATTTTACGGGGTCCCAGGAAGAATTTCTTCGGACGGCGGTCGAGAGTTCGACAACGCAGCCAATCGGGAGGAGATGCGCATCCTAGACGTAATATGGTATCTCGCCTGGACACTTTAAAAGCAGAGGATGTATCGAGCGCCTTCATAGTACCCTAAGCGAGCATCTGCGGGTGTACCAAAGAGAGAAGGGACTGGAACCGGACATTGCCATGGCCAAGGCCATCGTCGCTTATAACCATTCTATCCGTGCAGCCACGGGATTCACACCGTTTGAGATACTCTTCGGTCTGAGGGGAGGGATTTTAGAGGGGTGACGGAGGACAGGAGGAAGATAGTGGCAAACCGCATGGAAATGCGAACTATGTGGAAAAAGGTCCGAAGTAATTTACGAGCCAAGAAAGTCAAGAGGGTAACGCGTTATATATATATATATATATATATATATATATATATATATATATATATATATATATATATATATAACTTATGTATATATAAGTTAAGCGATATAACACAAATAATAATAAAAAAAATAATGAAAAGGTTCAAAATAAAACTCACTATATCACTCACTATAAACTCACCATTAGGGCTCTAATTTATAATAACGATTATTAGACTTACAAAAAATGGACTAGAATCCATGTACCAAAACTCCCAATAAATATTTTTCATTTTCTTAATAAATAGTTAAACCAAAAATATTTTAATAAATTAATCACCTTGAGTAAGGATTAATGAAATAACGAATTAAATATTAATTCAGACCAATCGTTGATCAATGGCCCAACTCCTAGCAATATATTGAATCTTATAAAAAATAAAAAAATGTTTAAAATGACAACAGGAGGGAATTCAATTAAAGAATAAAAGTTCTAAAGACGGGGATGATTTTCCCTGAACCCCATTCCTCCTCCCCCGGGTTAAATAAGAGTCCTTTATTTATTTTTTTAAATAAATGAAATTTTGCTTTACATACATATTCGACTTAAACTTACGTATCTGTAATTTAAATTAGTTGAAATAGCTCTGTTTATTAAACAGTACAATAGGTTTCTTTGTTATATTTTGAATTTGAAAAGATAACATGATATTTAAACCAGAATATTTTTACATAAAATAAATATAGGAAAATAATGTTCAAATATTGACAGGAAAAGCAGGAGGGGGAAAAACTCAGCTTTAAAATAAAAATGCTAATAAGTGTAGGTCTGACTTATATATTGTTTCATCGAGTCATCAAAGAAAACATAGATTGGTACAATATCTGAATATTAAAAAAAAAAAATTAATTACAATACGCTTGGGGGCACCGTTAGCTTGGGAGGGAGATAGTCATTAGGGAAATGCGGTTATTGCTAGAATTAGCCCGGTGTTAAACTCTCATTAGCTAGTCCCTTAGTCCAGTTAGCTGCCATTGGACCTCTGGGAAAAATTCAAATTCCACGGGCTTAGGTTGAGTATACCTTACCCCAGTTCAGTTTTGAATTAATTAAATTAATTAATATTATACAACGATGGTGAAACATCTCGAGATCAGTTAGGATATCATTATTCAAAACGGAATTTGTAATTGATAGAACCAGTAATTCATAACGTTGTGATTGACAACTCATAGCTACACGGAAATATATCGGAGTATAATCGTATTTTCGACGATCTACCTCCGGGTTAATAACGGCTATTTTCAGAAATACCCTTGTTCAGTGCTCCCCTAAAATATCTCACCCACCTCTTCAGTACATCTCATTTTTCGAAGAGAAGATTACCCTGGTCATCTAGACAAGAATTAGAGAATGAGATGAGATCCCCCTAATCGAGAGGAGTATGCGTACAAACAGCGCTTCGACGTCATGGTGGAGAAGCACTCGTATCAACGATACTGCTCCGTAACAAGTATTTCTAGAATCTACTATTCACAAATCGCATTCCTAATCAAATATATTGAGGATTCCAATACCTCGAAAAGAGGAGTATTTCTACAACCATTCAAACTCTAAAACCACAGTACATAAAAATGAACAGAAGATTTGAAATAATACTGCAGTAAAGGCGGGAAGGAAATAAGGTTGGTTCTGGCGAAAGACCTAACAATTCTAGAAGAACACAGCTGAGTAAGTGTAGTTTAAATGATTTTGATTTTTAACCTCAGTGTACCTTTTCAAGAAGTGATTCAAATAATTAAAATAATATTACGTATCATGCTAATAGTGTAAACGGTTGAACTGATTTAGATGCTTTGAAAAATAATTTAGACCGTTGACTAATATCAACAGGGTTAGACTAGAGGAATACTTGGAGAAACTATCGCTCCTAGAAACATAAGGTTAGCTCCAAGAATTGTAATCATCCGCATGTATCCATTTAAGCTCTGTAATTTCGGCGGACGCTGTTTTTATGTCAGGTTACCCTAATAATAATTTTATGCCTCGTGGCCGATGCCGCAATCCTTTTAGAGATAATAATTATAATAGAAATCAAACATATAATCAAAATTTACAAAAACTAAAGTAAATTTAAGAGGTTAATACCATTGTCAGTGAGAGTGATGGAATTTTCAACGAGCATGATTTCCCGAGTAAACATTTACTTGGTGTTTCAAAGCATCTCTGTCGGTAAGGCACCAGAACTAGCAGTCCCGCCTCGAGCCCTGACAGTCGCAATCGGAGACATTAAAATTAAGCCGGAATTTCAGCCTTGTTCGATCATCTTCTTTACCTGCATGAATAGAACTCCTGACAATGTTGGCCGATCCGGTATGGCGGTCTGGAAAGGAAGATCCAGAGTGTTGAGGGTATCAGGATCCAGCTGTCGAAAACCTCCGAGGACACCTGGAGGCCCAGAGCCTGGGGGGCGGAAGCCCCGCTGCAGGTCGAACACCCTCAGGAGCCCACCTCCACCAGGCTGGCCCTAACTATCCCATTCTCCGCCCACAGAACTACCATCACTAGCAGCGATCACGCACCTGAGGAACTCGAGGCATCTCCTTCACTTCATACATGCTTCCATCCTGAAGTTTTATTAATTTTAGAAACGTTCAAAGCACATCAGGTACACAAGGTTAAACATTTTTTTTTAAATTATAAGGTCTCAATTTAAGTAAAAATGTACTCGTCAAATTATTAAATATACAAAATGTTAACGCTTGAGTGAAGATATTGGACAATAGTATCAAAAGTTGGACTTAAAGATATTGTTTTTATTCTTCCGAAAAAAAAATGAAGAAGCGTTCAAATATAAAAGATGAAAGAAAAATATAAACAAAAATATATTGATAGGAACAAAATATATATTACTTTTTAATCACAAAATATAATTGTAATAAACTATTTAAAACATATAAATTCTAAGAGTGCAATAAAGTTATACTTGACCATTGACCAACCAATTGGTTATGTATACCAACAGTATGTAGATAAACAGGCAAACATTGGGAGTAATTAGTTAGTTTTGAAAGTTTACAACGTAGTAATAATTAAATCCACAGATAACAACTATAACTTCTATTTTATGAAGGTTGATGATTTAAAATCTGTTTATTTACAAATATGTATAATATGAAAAATGGCGAAGACGGCAATGACAGGTTAACGTGTTAGTTAATGCTGAAGATCGGATTAGGAAAGCTGAGCTCTGAAGGAGGTTTCGTAGGGTAGATGGCTTCGTCTATTAAATCAGCGCCTTCTAGTAGCGGCACAATCAGGTAGAAAGGGGAATCATCTTCATCGACTGGAGTGCTGTAGCATTGTTCGGCAGGATCGACTGTCTGCTGGAGTGAGCATGGTACAGAACTGCTAGGCTGAGGGAGGTTGAATAGTTAGATGAACGGAGATACTGGACGATCTGCCTCCACTTGGATGATCCTGAGGTGGCAGGGTGTTCTCGAGTTTGTTGTTTGGAGGAGGGCACACATTGGTGAAGATGCTGAAGAGCCTACCAACACCAAAAGGGCCTGGAAGGGATTGGAAACATGATATGAATAAGGAATAATATTATTACTATATAAGCCTGTATATGATAGAAATTTACATGTAAGCCTTCAATAATTATGTACCTAACGTCCTAACCCGTGATTTTAGTTTCCATTTCAGTCACTAACCCAGCATTGTAGGTATTCCATCATGTCTACCCCCTGATGCACAATAATAGATGTCCGAAATAAAAATCATAATAATACAAGAGAAACCTGTTTATTTGGATTTTTTTTTTTTTTCGTTTTCTTATAGAAATGTTTACATTCAGACCCTTTTCCTAACAATGAAAAGTTGTTGTTCACTATAAATTGATACTACTTAATGCTAACAGAAATATATTTTTTAATTTTCCACAAAAATGTAAATTGATATGTATCTTACACCAATGCAATTTCAAAAGATACATATATATATATATATATATATATATATATATATATATATATATATATATATAATTCGTATTTTATAAACTGACTTGAGATTCTTGAGAAAAGTGTGCATCTGCATGGAAAAGTGAGGCCAAATTACAGCTCTTCCAAAAGCAGAGATTTAAATTTCCAGATTACATATATGAAACAAATTAAAGGTTGACATCTTTTCAAATTACATACTGTAATATTTGAATAAAATGTAACAAAAAACATTACTTAATCTTACGAGATAAATTATGGACTATCATATTGCAATACCTCATCATATTCTTTTCCAATAATATTAATTTTTTTAAATATAAATTCAAAGGAATAATAACATTAATTAAAATTAAATTAAATGCATTGTTTTTAAACTTAAAAATATAAATTAATATTGGCTTGATTTTGCTATTTTATACCTGTTTATTTAAATCAAAAATTTTCTTTTTTTTCTTTCTATTTTTTTTTTTAAAAAGCCAATCATAAAAACAGTAAATCTGGAAAATTAATTTATATAAATATAAAATAAATTAAATTTTAAGAAATTTGTAAAGAATGTATATATATTTTTTTTACTATAAATAAAAAACAAATTCTGATTAATATGTTTTTCAAGTAATTTACCTTTTAAGATCATACTTTTTATAAGATTAAAATATAAACCTTACTAACTAAAGAAACAATAAAATAAACATTATGAAAATTTGATATAAAATTAGATTCATAAATAAAAATAAACTTCTGAAACATTGTAGTATTAGAACTCAGAACGTTAATATTAATAGATAAAATTAGATTGATATTTAATACAAATGATTTAATTACCGTTAGTATAATATTAACAATAAATACCTTATAAGGTTTTTAAACATCATTTTAAATTATAGATGATTGATTTCACTATTTTATTTTCCATAAATACATAACAATGGCTCACTTGACAATATGAACAACGATATGGTAGGTGAGAAAAAAATTAAACTAAGTTGAGATGACATTAAAATTAGAATAATCAGTAATAAAACGAAACACAGATAAGATTGGCTTAAATGTTCTTTAAAACTTAACTCTTCTCATATTTTGAAGGTATTTTTACAGATTTTTTTAAAAATATTTAATACATTAATAAATCCATGAATTAATGGGGTATAGAAAAAAAATGACCTTTTTATGAAATTTTTATATAGGGATGGAAACGTACTTTAAATCTATTCAATGTTTACCAATAACTAATACTCTCGTATAAATGATTAAGTAAGCTAGTTTTAAAACATTTGACTTGTGCAATTAAGTCTTAGTTCATCAGTTGCTGTGGAACAAGAAAGATGCCAGGTTCTTACTCCTAATTATAAGGCACTATTGAAAAATAATACAGCTGCTGAAACAACACATGGAATTATTTAAACTGAAAGTAAAGGTATTCTTGACCATCATACAGCATTTGTTTGAAAAATTCAGCTGATATACGTCCTTGGAATGGAAGAAGGGCTCAAGACGATCATCAGTGGATATTGATGAGATTCCATGAGGTTTTGATGGACGTTCTATGGAGCTTTACTGCGAACATTTCGACAGAATGCATGCGAAATTATCACAACGTAACCCAGCGTTGGCTAATTGTGAAGGTGTTCTATTCCATCAGGATAACGCTTGGCCACATACTTCCAGTCGGACCAAGAAAACGTTGAACAATCTTTAGAGGAACGATCTTCTTTCACACCCACCATACGGCCCAAACCTCACTTTATCAAATTATTACCGAAGTACACACGGTTCTACTATTCTTAATTTATTTTCACTTACTCTAAACCATATTTACTGCCATTTTGTTAGTTACCAATGCCTGCAAGCTTATTTCGTCCCATGGTCCATTTTCATCAAGAGAAACAATTTAATAATTTTGCACAGGTAGAAATTGCGGTGCAAGATTTTTCGACAACTGTCGTCCCAAGGAGTGGAACCAGCGTGGCATCGAATAGCGGGCTGATGGTTGAAAACAGTGTGCTATATTTTTAATATTAATTTTGTATTATATTAAAGAAATTAAAAAAATAAACTTTTTGTTGAAAAGCGGTCATTTTTTTTTTGTATACACCCCATTAAGAATAACAAATTTTTATAATATTATTTTAATTCGGTAACAATTTTAATATTAAATTACACAAATTAATTAAAATATTTAAATATATATATATATATATATATATATATATATATATATATATATATATAATATATATATATATATATATATATATATATATATATATATATATATATTGACATCTGGCGGCGAAATCGAGTATGGTATGAGATTAGAGCATTATTTATTATGTGAGATTAGAACCCAGGTTTTTCCTAACACAAGCTCGCTGCCCATAATCTTGCCTTTCTGATCTTATATATAATATAACATCTAACATCTTATCTTAATATCTATCTAACACCTTAACATATTAAAATCTTATATATAATATTACTAACATCTTATACATAATATAAAATATAGCATCTTATACATAATATAAAATATAGCATCTTATACAAATACTGGCTTTCATGCTTAAATCATATAAAAGCATTTTGGGCTCAGAAATTTTCATCAGTCCACGTAATTAATTTGTTTGCCTACATCAACGTCACTTTATGCAATTCTTTTTCAACCACAAATATCATTTTTGTCTATTATAGTGCCTACGGGCTTCCGATACTTCCAGAAGCTCAAAGAGTCTTTGTTCACAAAATGAAAATGTTCGATGTCTCTTCAATTTATCATCTAGTTTCTCCCTATGTTCAAAGAGGAAGTCACTTGTTATCCTGAGGTTGGTGATTTCATCTCTCAGAACCATATCACGAAGACAATGATTTGTTCCTAACTGATGATTTACGATTTGATTTTTCTTTTTTTATATTCTATTATGGATAGCCGAAGAATTTGTAGGAGTTTGTTATTTTACTTTCCGGAAGACTTATATGTATCTCATTTTCTCTAGATTTATCAGGTTTCATTCAGATTTCCTTAGATCTTTTTAGAATTTTTTTTCGGTTTTAGAAACATTTTGTTCTTCATCATTCCTCGATCGCTTCTAAAACTTCTTCAGCTTATTCTTTAATTGAGTTAAGCTTGCGTGCAGATCAAAAACATTTTTTTTCGTTATCAAGCATTAAAGGAATACTATTATAAACTTCTTTTAGTCAAAAAGTTTATAAACTGCACGATTTTTTTTTTTTTTTAATAACTAATACAAGAACCATAAAAATAATGGATATGGAAACATAATTTAATTTAAACTTAATCAATAAAAAATATTAAAATAAATGTAAACTACAAATTTTTTTTGGGAGTTTAAGCATAATATTCAAACAAAAATAATGAATATGGAAATGTAATTTAATTTAAACCTAATTTATAAAATAAATTTAATAGAAAACGAAAAATTATAATAAATGTTATGAAAAAAAAAGAAGTATATTCCTCAGAGACCTTGAATATAATAATAATATAATATAATAGCATAAAACTAATAAACACATTCATAAAATAATAATATAATATAATAACATAAATAATACAATAACATTTATTTGTTTCTGGGACAATACCCCAAAAAATAGAGTTAGCCAGTATAGTGCATGAAATACAGTACATCTAATGTACAAAGGTTTCAAATAAAAAAAAAATTAATATAAATTGATAATGACAATGAAGCTGGACATGTTATTTGCACTTTTCACAAGCATAAATGCAGGTTTGGGTTGTAATTCTCATTGCATAATATACTTGTACTCTGAAGATTATTTAAATATAAGAATATTTAAGTGAATAACCATTCAGTTAAAACAATACATCATATTTTCATTGTCACGAAAAAATAACCTATGTGTTAAAGACCTTATTTTTCACTAGACAAACACACAAAAATGCCTATGTTTACATTCACTTACAAATGTATCACATGCCTTATATTTATATTATTTATGGTTTTTAATTCAATAAATGTCATTAATATCACGGTTGTTTTTATTTACAGAACAAACATCACTTATCTGGAATTACATGTTATTCAGAATCTCCAATACCCTATCCACATTATTCCGGATAAACAGGGTTCTAGTGTAGGTATTACGATCAAAAATTATGAAATTTCGGAAAAAAATATTTTACATTGATAAATGTAGTGAATAGCTACTCCTACCCTCTAGCTCGAACTGTACCCATTAGAGGGAAGTAGTAAATTGAACAATGAATGTATTTCTCAATTTTAGTCTAATCAAAAACCATTGTAATAAATTGTAAAAGTTTAAAAGGAAATAAGAAATATTAAAAAAAAAAAAAGAAAGCAAAATTAAAATTATTAAAATTAATTTTAGATGAAAAAAAAAATTAAGGTTATATATCTAGAAAAATATGACCCCTAAGAGGAAGACTAATTTGAAGAGCTATTTCCGAAAAGAGGGACTGTCTTAAGGCTTTATACAATTCCAGAGCTTGCTGACTCTTGTAAACAACTTTGTTGACAAGGGAAAAACTGTTTCTAACTCCGGCCATTCTTTGCCTTGAATATATTAAACACCTCCCCTGCCCCTCCACAAACTATTTCCTCTTCGCTTTCTTAGTGTTTATTCTTTTCTAACACTCGCCTTTCCCAATGATATATTGGATTAAACGTTGGGACCGTTATTATAATATAACAGAAATGGTATTTATTATATCAGACTTATTAAAAGAGAAAAACGATGATACTAAAAACACATATTTTAAGAACCAATTTAAAAAAAAATTAACTTCAATCACAACAAAATGACATACAATTTAATTTAAAACTGGAAAGTTATTTTTCAAGTTTTAGTATAAATTTAAATTTCTTTAAGAAGTAGTATCAATTTTGCTGCAGTCTTGATACTTTATTTTCAAAGTCTCTGTTATATCGGTCCCGATTCCAACTTCATCCCGTTTAGCTTCATATACCAAAAACTATGTCTAGTGCGATACCGTCAATCGTATCCCGCAGGAGATATTTAAATTGAGGCGTTGTACATCTCGTCCTTAGATACACGTGGGTGATTCTTGTATGTCCTATCCTTGGGCGGGTTAGTACTATCTCGTCTCTTCTTGAAGTACAAATGGTTCCACTATTCTTAATTTATTTTCACTTACTCTAAACAAAACGTACTGTCATTCTGATAGCTACCAACGTCTGTTGGTACAGGGCAAAAATGACCCAAGTTGTATAAGAGCCCAAACTTGTTAATAAATAAATAAATAATGAACCAATGTATTGAATTTAATGCAAAGAATAGTAAGTATGACCTAGTGTGGAATTTAGATACGATTTTAGCCGTCACAATGTATTTTCCAAATCGGTGCAGCGATATGTACTTACTTCTTCTTGGTCTACAATGAACTTAATAAGTACCTTACAGTAATATCCCTGTATATAACCAAATGTAAGTCAAATATCAATAAATAAATCTGTAGTGAAGAATGTAATCATGCATTTGTCTCCATTCACTAAGTACCTAGGTATTTATGTAGTTAGGAAGCATTAACCACGTATACCTAATACCTGATTGAATAGGGGGAACTTATTTCCAATTGATATAGGTAGATTACCATACACAGTCTCAAATTCATTACATTTTATTTCATTGTGAGAAGCTTTCCGGTGTCCAGCATCTTATTCATCTCTTTCGAATCATTACTCCGTTATAAGGGAGGAGGGGGTTATTATTTTGAACATTGGATAGGATACCATGGGAGAAAGACTCATGCAGGTATGGGAAAAAAATATACAAAAAATAATTTAGACAATGGACTAATCCCCCTCTCTTATAGTAATGATTCGAAAGAGATGAATATGGTGCTAGACACTGAAAGCTTCTCAAATAAAATATAATTAATTTAAGACTCGGTATAGTAATCTACCTTTATCAATTGGAAAAAAAACTATTTTATTTATATAGATACAGATATAGTGTGTGTACGTATATATATGTATATATTGATTGTTTTTTTCTGGACTGTTACTAAAATAAGTTTTTTGAGGATCTTGAGTTGAATTTTCTTCGATATACGAGTATATAGTTAACATTATATATATATATATATATATATATATATATATATATATATAAAGTTAGCCTTGATATTGATGAAGAAAATTGATATATGGATAGTATCTCTGCTTTGATTTTCTATAAAGTATCAGAATTGTCATCAATAAACAAGCCTCAAAATGCACCAATCTTAATCTTTAAGATGTACTATTAATCCTATACACACCTCGTGTCACATAAAATATATGCGGAATATTTTTCGCTATTGAACTCAAAACCAAATACATTATACAATGCAATTTCCACGATTTTAAATTTCAATAATGTAAGATAGTTAATTATATTGTGATTTATTTATGAGGTTTAACTTATTTTTGTTTAAGATAACTTATTTGTACGCTGTATATGATTCTCTCTCTTTAATAGTGGATTTTTATCTGTTAACCATGAATATTTCCATTATTACATTTATTAGTAAATCAATATATCTGGCTAATAGTTTATTTTACATTACTTTGTAGAAAGAAGAGCAAGTTCCAATGACGAGCAGCCATAAAATGTCGTGCAACTCCGATAGCAACCAAACAGAAGAATCATTACTAAAAAAAAAAAAAAAAAAAGCAAAAAGAAGAGTTGGAAGGAAAAAATTTTAAGAAGCGGAGAAACGGAGACGAAAATGATGGTGATGAAGCGAGACCACTTAAGAAGATAGATGATTCACGTTTAAAAATTGATTCTGACAGAACACTGCCTTCTGCCGTTTGTGTGAATACCATTTATGCAATCGTGAACAAGTTAACATGAGTTGTTACAGATGTTTCTGGTATGACCAAGGAGACACACGAAAAGCTCGTCGAGTGCAAAAAGAATAAAATTAACTTTGAAAACATAAATTCAACTGAATCTGTTGTAGAAATGTGTAATAAGTTGAACTCGATGTTGGTTGCTCATGAATCAAATCTACAGATAGCTAGAAAGAGACTTAAAGAATATGTGGAACAGTGATGTAAAATGGTAAAAGAAGACCTCAATATCAAAGGAACAAAGAAAGATGAGACTGGAGAAAATAAATATAAAGTAAGTACATTGCCTGTCTAATTATCTAATTGTATCAGATACTGTCGGATTTACGGCCTCCGATTCTTTCACCTGGCACCTTTTCCGGGTTTATTTTGTCTATACACATTTTAGGGGCCCCTGGTCTCATATTTGTCCCCTCCCCTAAACGTATTTGTCCCGCGGATTAAACGTTGGGACCGTTATTATAATATAATAGAAATGGTATTTATTTTATCAGGCTTCTTAAATGAGAAAAACGATGATACTAAAAACACACATTTTAAGAACCAATTTAACAAAAATTTAACTTCAATCACAACAAAATGAAATACAATTTAATTTAAAACTGGAAAGTCATTTTTCAAGTTTTGTATACTGACTATTCAGTTTCAAAAACATTGTGCAATTAATTAGAAATCACTATGGCATCTGCCAGAGTAATGTAAAATTATTATATTGATCATTCAAAAACTAATGAATTCAAAAAGTGATATCCTATTGGTGGCATGGTGTAATGGGCACCATGAAATAATCAAACCTACCCCGCTAGAGAGGATGGGTATCCTAGTCAAAAACAAGCCATTGACTGAACAATATTTCATTAAATATTCAGATAAAATAAGTACAGAAAATATTCAAATGATCGAACTGGCTCAATACCATTAAATATGTTTTTAATCATTAAATGTCAATATATTAAGCATTGACCAAAGTGAGAACAAAAAGTAATAGTCCGGGAGCCCGTGACAAAAAAGTGGCATTTCATACAAAGGTTTGGACATATAAATTGAGCATGCCCAAAGGCCTGACATGAAAAATGCGCGTCTTCCAACATATAGAAGCTGGAATATAAAATGGTGGCCAAAAAAACTGGATACTTTAGGCTTATATTTGTTTTATCACCAAATGAATATAAAACAATGGTGATATTCATTCTATCGAAAAAGCTAAAAAAAAAAAAAAATAGTGACAGATTACTGTATATGATTGCAGCTTGGAAATGATTACTCTGAGAGAATTCTATCGAAAAAGCAATGGTATATTAAATTAAAATATCTGATGTGGACAACACATGACTTCCTTGTACGCCTATTAAACTATAAATCGGTGGCTCAAAAAGTGATCCTCAATTTGGTTACTAGTTTCCGAAGATTGCAGTAAAACCATATTCGGCGTCGCGACATCCATCTATTGACACACACAAGCTCTTGTTTCTGGAGGTCTGATTTAGTTATTAAATGTCGTTTTCTTTTAGTCGGTAACAAGTTCCCAAGAGATTTATTCGTGTTTTGTGACAAAATTAGCACTGTCAATAGATAAAGTATAGAAAATCGACGGTTTCGACATTTTACGCAGAAGAACCAACTTAGCTTATATCTTATTTTCCTGCTGCAGACTTGTTCAGATCACAAATGGGGAGAAAACAAGTATTTTACATTCAATTTTAAAACTTAAAATGAGTAATAAAAATGTTTAATTAGAGTGGGAAAAAAATCGCGTTTGCAACCTTTATTACCAAATCATATGATCTCTGTATTTGATTTGAATCCAATTTTTGATGTGTTTATTATGGTCTTCAAGTAAAGTACCCATTTGGCTCACCAATTTTAACCAAAATCTATTACATTATTTATATTGACATAAAAGTCCTATTTACCATATTTTAGATGATTTACATTATATTTTAATAGCATTTTTGATGAAAGATTATTATGACCTTCAAGTAAAGTACCGCTTCCGGTTTTCCAATTCAGACCAAAATCCAGTATGTTTTTTAAATCAATATATAAGTTATATATACCAAATTTGAGAAGTTTTGCATAGTATTTTAATATAATTTTTGATGGAAAACAATTATGATCTTCAAATAAAGTACCACTTCCGGTGATCAAGCAGTGACCAAAAAGGGAGGTTCACAACTATATTTTAGAGCAATCCTAAATACAAATTTCAACTTTTTATGACTAACCGTTTTTTAGTTATGCGAGAAACGTACATACGAACGTACAGACGTCACGATGAAACTAGTCAAATATATAATATATATAACGGATATATCCGTTGAAATCTGAAAACCGAAAATTTTCGCGATTACAATAATTCCTTTACTTCGTACAAGGAAATAAAAACATCGAATTCTAGTGTGATGAGTACAACATTATAATTTGGCTCACTTTTGTGGTCGAAAAATCACGGTCAAAAACAGTGATAGACATTTTATTTTACAGAATTTTATATGTATTACCACTTTTGTTAAAAATCCAAGTTTTCAACCTCCTCCTTCTGATGACTTTTTTTGCCACCTTTAAAAACCACTAAGAAGAAACTTTTAAGTTTTTCCAAAATAACTCGCTTCCAGTGCATTTAAGGTATTTGCATTTAAGGATTATAAGTGGTCGTCTTTAAGCAAGAAAAGTGAAAAGATCGGTCGCCTCTGTCTACTTTTGCCATTTCATTAATTTCTGAGATCACACTGTGCCGTACTATAAGTGTTTTCGTAGTGATCTTAGCGTTGGCCACCCGCCATGTTGTGTGAGCTCAAGTGTAACTCCGTCTTTTCTCTTTATATTAAAAATAAAGCATAATTATAAAATATTTTATCTTCTAGCCTATTATACAAATGTCGCAATTATTTATTTTTTCCTCAATAATGTAAGATAGTTAATTATATTACGATTTATTTGTGAGGTTTAACTTAGTTTTGCTTAAGATAACTTATTTGTACGTTGTATATGATTCTCTCTCTTTAATAGTGGATAGTGTCATATTAATACATGGGACTTATATTCCTAGAACATAGTTAAAACTCTAAATTAATCCAATAATTGTTCAATGTCTCAAGTGTCAAGTGATGACACTTAGCCTTTTGTGGTTGTTACAATTATTTTATCAATTAATATGGACACATGTCATTTTAGTGGTGCCGCACGTAACAGACAGAATACAGGAGTGGGTTGAAGAAGTGGCATACAGGTCTGTCTCACAAGATGGAAAATTACCTGAAGTAAGCCTCGATTAAATTGATAACCATCAGTAACTCTTTATTTTTGGTTAAACAATTTTATTTTGATTTTTAATAATTCTTTTTCCTGCATTTATTTTTATGTTTTAAAATTCTTATATTATTTGTATAGCTTTTGAAATGACGGTAATACTTCTAAATTCTGATTTTGACTCACAACACGCTGAAAACCTCATAAATCATATGATTGACTGATTGATTGAAGCCTTGTTGATTGAATGATAATCAATTTTTCATAATATTTTGATAAGTAAAGATTTTTCAACTTGAAGAAAACCAAAATAGCTGAATAGTATTCCAGATATTCGGCGCTGTACTCACTAAATACTGAACCTAAGACTCTTTATGGGTTGTGGTGGCATATGTTTTTAAAAAAATATTTTTTGGCTGATTAAATATTTGATCGGCATCGCCAAGTTTCTTTTTTCTCCTAAAGAATTCCTCATGTTTGTTGTGAATTTTATGAGTTTCGGTTCCTGTATATTATAACTTAAATTAGATAGGGGCCCAACCTCAACTGAAAAGGATCTTTTGGGGGTTTATATAATTGTATAGGGTTTATATAGGGTTTATATAATTTACATAAATTGCATAAATAGTCACATAATTTCGACAGTATGCCTCGTAATTTCGAATCGCGTTCGCTTCGCACCGCAGCGTCCAAACAAAAAAAAATCTTTAGAATCAAAATTGTAGGTAGTTTACTCTCCTTGAATTTGGTGTAAAATAAATATTAGAATTTATCCGAATATTGCATGATTTCCATGTATGAGCAAAAAAATGTATACTTCTGTTAAAAATTCCAGGTAACAAAGTTAAAATTCATAATCAGTACACTACAAAACATAAATGACCAAATTTTGAGAACTTCTCCAAATTTTCCTCAGAGATCCCTTTCTAGTTTCAACTGGGATCCAGATATTTTTCGATTTCCAATTTCCATTCTTCTGTCAAACCGAATCGAACGATTGAGGTCTTCATTTTACGCAGAATTTGATGTTCTTTGATAACGGAATACAATTTTCGATAGGGTGCTCCATTTAAATGTTGTAGATAAAAAACTGAAAAAAGTCCGAAAATTTGGGCATTTCCACCACCCTCTCGCTTTGGCTCACCACTTAGAGCGAGGCAAACTTAGGTTACTATTATTTAACCTCTACTGAACAGATTAAAACCATTTTCATCTTTCTAACATTTACTACCAACCAGAATCCCTGATTAACCGGCCAATTTCCTCTTGCTGCCCAAATATCGCATATTGCATACTCTAAAATCTAATAAATCTCATAAAATCTAGATAACAATAATTATAAGAATTATGAAATTATATAGGATAATTAAAGGCACACAGTTCAAATAGGTTTTTCAAATATTTATACACGAATGAAGGTTCTGAAGATGGGAATGTTTTTTCTCCGAAACTTTAACAAGGGAGAATACGTAATAAAATTGAAAATGATATTGGAAGTTTGAATTTTCCTTTCATCAACTAAAAAGGAAAGGTAATGTGGACATAGTTAAGGAAATTTTCGTTGGTATTTCTGACCCGATGGTTTCTCTAGGTACTTTTGAGATTGAAAACGTATCCAGTGATTCCAGCAGCTATTCTTATTTGAATTCATGACAAATAAATATTTTGTATATTTTGTCTTGCTTTTAATGAACACACAGTAATGAACACTTGGAAATCATCTCTTTGGATTAGTGATGGGCAAACATTTGAACAACTTTTTCTTGGATTAAAGTAAAATTTTGTATTATTTGGAACACATTAAATTAATGTTTCCTTATTTAGCAATGCTTAGGGTATAATGAATGAAGAATAAAAATAAAAAAAAAAATCCGTGAGCAGTAGCACTCCGTCACTAAAGTCTTATTTTCCAGTTAAAAAAAGATAAAAACGGAGGAGTAAGAAAAAAATTGAGACCCAAAAAAAAAACAGTTCCCTAACATACCGAAATTTACATAGCGAAATTTTGACTGGAATTTCTTTTGTTTTGAGCTCCCTAACTTGGAGGGACTTTAATGGTGCGCAAATGATTAAAAAATCGGAAAACCCAGAGGAGTGGGGGGGGACCAAGTCGAGACCCCCAAAGGATACTTTCCCGACACCAACTCAATTCACATACAAATTTTCAGCCCTATAAACTAATATGGTGGAGCTGTAGCGAAGCGCAAAACTTAAAAAACGCCGAAATTTCAGGGAATCATACCGAAATTTTGACTGAAATTTATCCATTCTTTAATGTTATCGTTCTGCCTTGAAGAAATCCCTACATATCGAATTTCAGCTCATTTGACCCAAAGTGGCCTGGAGGTGCTCAAACGTAGCGGGAAAAAAAAATATATAAATATATATTAGACATCTCCAAATTTTCCATAATCGTGCTCTAGGGGTTATGAAACGGATAGAAATCGCAGTCCCGCCGCCCACCGCCGACCTTCGACCCACTGCAATAGTCTATTTTTTTCGGGGAAAAACGACTAAAAAGGGAGATTGCATCAAATAAAAAGTTGTAACTTCAGAACATAAAACCCTATACTTCTAAACGTACTTAAACTACTACTTGATGGTATCAGCTGCAATGACTCCAATTTTGAAGCTGAATTAGAGCTTAGCTGCCTTATTTTCACATTTTAATTACCCAACTGGCCACTACTGGAGTAGTGTCCTCTACCGCTACGTTTGCCTTATTTGAGTTTGAAAGCCATGTAAATAATATGAGAAAATCTCCTCAGTAACAAACTATGAATAACTGTATTTTCATCTTATTATTTTAAAGTATTGCAATTAATACTTTTAAATCATAATTATAATACTTGGTTAATTGTTCTATTCTCTTTTAGATTTCCTAAACACAACTTCTCGCAATTATTATACTAAGGTAGCAGATAATAAACTAGATTAAAAAACCATGTGGCGATTTCCTTAAAAAAATCCTTACTCTTTCTCCGAAATAGCATTGGTCTACGGTATTGAATTAATCGTGAAAATCATATATATTTTCATTTATTAAAAAGAAAAATCACACATAAATAGAAAATTCAATTTCAAATTTCTAACATTGATTTTTCGTTTGATATTTCAATTGGTTCTTAAAAATGTAAAAATGTTTTTGACTTCTTGTAATTAAAGCTTTTAAATCAAATTAGCAATACTTAGTTGGTTAACTTTCTGTTCTCTATTAGATTTTCCGAATCACAATACATCTTCCCGCAGTAATTATACTAAGAAAGCATGATTGAATTGCATGTTTTAATCATGATTGATCAATAAACCATCTGGCAAATTCCCTTAAAAAATTCCTTAATTATTCTTCGAAATAGCACTGATCTATGGCACGTGAATTAATCGTGAAGATCATGATTTATTAAAGGCAAAATGAAAAGGTAAAAAATCTTTATTTATGTTATGTGATTAATAATCATCCTTGATCAAATAACAAAATAAATTTCTATAATTATCTACGTCGTTTTTTGGAAACGCTTAAGCGCCATTCAGCAAACAGCAAAGAACCACATGAAACGTTTTTTCGGAAATATATATATTTATTTTAAATTTTGTCTTTATTGTCAGCAATAGGAGTTTATTAATAAAGATGACAAAACTTTTCTAATTATAATATATTTTTAAGAATTCTAGCACTGGCCAAGGCCAGAATGACGAATGAGAGTCGTCAGTATTTGATGCTTACATCATCAATTGTATATTAGACAATTTCCATTTTTTTCTCGACATATCGACAGGGATGGTATTAACGCCCCATAATAAATTGAAACCTGAATTTCGAATGTTCTGCGCTTAAGCGATTTTCATAAAATGGCGTCGATATATAAATTAAAACTAACTAAAAATTTCAGAAACCACTACACAGATATCATAAACTAATTGGAAATAAAATAAAAACATAATAGAAAAACTATAAAACAATACAATAAATTAATACACGACACAATGTCAAAACCATGTTATTAAAAAAAAATAGCAGAATAAAATAGAACATTTTAATAATAGTAGGAAGGTAATACATGTTAGCGTGTTGGAATGCATATTGCTTGATAAACGAGGTTAATCCTTCAGAATTCAATGTGACATTAAAAATGAATAGTACCTACTTTGCTAAAAAAAATATTTAAAAAAAAAATATTAGAAATTAACGAAATTACTAATACAAACATATAGTAATACATGAATATCACAATAAACAAGGAAAGAGCTGTAAAAGCCTAATATGATATACTGTATATGGTAATTATTATACTCATTAATAAATTTTAATTATAATTAATTAACCTAATAATTGTAAGACTGTATATAACTTATTAATTATGAAATAGTGGTCTATTGCATATTTAGTCTATTTTATGGCACATTTTAACACTATTTGCATATCATAAGCTTATTTTAACTGCATAAGAATCCGTTCTTTGCTGATGACTAATCCTGAATCACGGACGCAGTAGATAGATGGCTCAAGTCACTTCCTGATGGAAATGATATTGGCTAAGTTGTGTTTTATCGCTAACGCCGGTCAATTAATGCAAAGTTCTATCCTCTGCTGGGACAGTTACCGCGGCCATGAGCTAAGGTAAACTGGTTGATTCTGCTGAGGGCTATATCGTTTCCGATTGATGACCAATAGAATGGCTCAAGTTTGAATTGGAAATGGGGGAGCAAGTTGGAACCCGGGATATTAGTGTTAATTACTCTAATTGCTAAAGCGAACCAGCTCTGGCCCAAGTTGCTATCCAAACAATGGACCCAGCTCGAGCACCATCACATTAGTTCATAATCATTCCCAATTTGAAAATTATGGCAAATTTAATAAACATTCTTCATTATTATAATTATATTAAAATTTGAAATATGTTTTAAACCGGTATATAAATAATATTAAGCCTAAGGATATCGCAATTTTCGTTGCAGTGCATCAAATATTTCTATCTATTAAATCAAAAGGAAAGCAAAAAAAAGTTATTCAATCATTCCAGGTGATAATATGGGCTCACTGCAAGGCCAGCAAAAGAAATTATTAATATGTATAGATAATAGACAATATTATCCTTAATATTATATAGCAAGCATCAGGTGCGAACAAAAGATGACAAGGGACGAGCAGGTAGATAGAAAGGTAACTGGCAGGCGATGACAGATGTCACCACAGCTTTTACACTCAGAGATAAGAAATAAGTTAATTTAAAAACCTACCGAGAAGTGGGCAGTGTGACAAAGCCAAGAGATGGTCTGTCTCGGAAGACTTGATCAATTTTAAGAAAACAGTCTCCCTTTGGTCCCGGCTGGCCTCGAGGAAAAGGTGGAGGCGGGAGGCGGCCTGGGAAAGGTGTCATTCGATTAGAACTATCTAAATGCATTCGCGGAATGCATCTGCATCTGCAGTAGTTATGCGAAATGCATAACTCAAATTTCTAGTTAGTTTTAATTTATATATATATCGACGTCATTTTATGAAAATCGCGTCTGCACAGAAAATTCGAAATTCAGATTTCTATTTATTATGGGACATAAACACCACCCCTATCGATATGTTGAGAAAAAAAATGGAAATGGTCTAAGATATAATTGATGACGTAAGCATCAAATACTGACGACTCTCATTCGTCATTCTGGCCTTGGCCAGTGCTAGAATTCCTAAAAATATATTGTAATTATAAAAGTTTTGTCATCTTTATTAATAAACTCCTATTGCTGACAATAAAGATTAAAATTTAATATATATATATATATATATATATATATATATATATATATATATATGTTGTTATTTGCAAAAAACCGTTTCATGCGGTTCTTTGCTGTTTGCTGAATGGCGTTTAAGCGTTTTCGAAAAACGACGTCGATAATTATAGAATTTTATTTTGTTATTTGATCAAGGATGATTATTAATCACATAATATAAATAAAGATTTTTAACCTTTTCTTTCTGTCTTTAATAAATCATGATCTTCACGATTAGTTCACGTGCCGTAGATCAGTGCGATTTCGGAAGATACTTAAGAAATTTTTTAAGCGATTTTGCCAGATGGTTTATTGATCTATCATGATTAAAACATGCAATTCAAACAGCTAAACATTTATTAAGTCGGTCATAACCTCTCTCCATTATTATACTGAATAAAGTGTAATTTCCAACATGGTGAAAAGGACCCAGGAGACCCAACAGGAGCGAAATATAGTTGGGGCTTTTTTTTTTTTTTTTTTTTTTTTTTTTTGTAGCAGCTAATATTCCAGACGGTGAGAGACGGGGGATAACATGTTCACAACGGCCGAGTGCAGAGAGCTAGTGCCACCGGTCATTTTTTGTCCCCCACCCCGCTCTTTTATCTGCTATTATGGAGATAGCTCCTCCGGCTCGAATAGCCCATCTCTTAAAAAACACAGAGGAAGGAGCTCAGCATGAAATTGGTTTCCCAAGGGACTTAGGGGATAATACTCCCAGATATGCAGGGATTTTTCGTCCCTCCTTTCCCTTCCGTAGAGGTTTTCCTCAGTAATTGGGTCTGTCGTAATGGAATGAAGAAAATTTCGGACAGCGTTGGTCACCTTATGAATATTGTTTAGATTTATATGAACGTTAAGGTGTGATGGCATTAAAATTACTGATTAGCAGAGTCCGGATTTTTATACAATTGCATATTTTGTTTGCATGCTTTTTATTTGTCGATCAGATATCTTTACTATTCTGTGTGATTAGAGGCCATTAGTTAAGTTTTATTTTGCATATTTTTGTATATTTGATGATAAATGCATATAATTGCATATTTGATAATTTTATTTTAGTAAAAAAAGAATTAAAATGAGATACAGAAAATCGACTTCTTAGAATCTGGATTTTTTTTTCATTTCCCCACATTCCACCTTCCCTTCGAATGTTCAGTCAACCATCTAAATACTTTATATTATTTTTGAAAATATATCTGTGCAAAAGAAGTTTATCACTGAAAAATGCCCAATTTTAATTTTACTAATTAAATTGTATATGTCCTGAACATTTTTTTTATAATTAATTTAAATAGACGACGCAACCCTCCAAAATTGAAATGCAATATAATTTCAATTTTCTTACCCAGAGGGACAAAATAACTGGATGAACGCATATTGAATTAAAAGTATGCTTTGAATGGAGTTGTTAAACTAAATTGGTTTATCAGAAGTGTGCCCCTTCCTAAACTAAACAAAATTAAATATCAATTTTTCAAAATTGTTTTGAGAACTCGTTCATTTTTTTATATTCAGATCTAAAACTACCAGATTAAATTATGTAATAAATAAATCATTGGAGAATGTTTAGTGCTTGCAGGACATTGAATTGATGAATTAAAATCTACAAGGAAACAGGGAAAAAAATATATATTTATAATTTCTAATCGTTTTCATAGAAGCAAATTTAGAAATGCATCTGGTAATTAATTTTAACGAAA
This sequence comes from Rhaphigaster nebulosa, assembly GCA_948150685.1. NCBI lineage: Eukaryota > Metazoa > Arthropoda > Insecta > Hemiptera > Pentatomidae > Rhaphigaster > Rhaphigaster nebulosa. The sequence goes on from OX411310.1 coordinate 35,093,539, forward strand.
ACCTGTCGTTGACTAAAACATTTGCGTTTTATTAATTTTGTTCATGGTGTCAATTAGTTTTGCTATTTTTTTTTTCCAATTGTAAATTTCTATTACTTTCATATTTTTATTTCATATTTATATAAAAACAAAGATAACACATAATTAAAACTCTATAGTTATTGTTTCTTATTAGTTCTTATGTGTTTTAAATATTCCCATTTTATTTTTTAATATTGTCAATTAGTTATCCTTTTTTAATTGCTGTTATTCTTTTATTACTAATTGCAAGTTTGTATTATTTTTATATTTTAGTGTTTAAGAAGTGTTTCTAATTATTTTTTAACCATTGATATATATTTTTACAAGTTTATATGTCGTTTCTTGTTTGTCACCTTATTTTTCTATTATTTTCATATGTTGGTATCTGAGAAAAATAAAACAAAATTGTACATCATTTTCGTTTAATTTTTAATCACTTCTTCAATTTCTTTTATAGTTTGGAACTTTTTGAGGGCACATTACTACCTATATCAGGTCTATATTTTAGTTGTCTTATAGCTTATGTTTAGATTGTAGATTTTTTGATACATTTTGTATGTGTTTTTACTGCATATTTTACAGATTTTTATTGCATAATCAGCTGATTTTAATTGCATAAAAATCCGGGCTCTACTGATTAGTGAGGGTGCTGCAAGAAAATAATAACATTAAATTGTCCAAGATCACAATCAATTTGCAATGATCAATGATAAGAATTGAAAAAATGAAAATAATAATTTTATATGTATGTTTACTTAATTCATAACAACCTCAACAACTGCAGTCCAGCGGTTGGTCAGTGAGCCAGTGTGAAAGTGCTCTCAAGGTTGATTGTGTCTAGCATCTAGAGACGGATTTTTCAATAACGGAAATATTTTTTGTCATATCCTTTGTCACACAAGTATAACTTAAAAGAAATAAAACGAAATGTTTACAGAATTTTATACAATTATTTAAATTATAATTATAAAGGATTACATTAATTGTAACATCATAATATAGCAAACCTGTAATAAAATGTCATTAAACTGTATACATTATACATTATACATGCTGATGTATGACTATTGTTAGTCGTCTAAGAAGACCAACAAAAGGAGGAACTGATGCTAGAATGCGAAAGAAGATACTGATGCTAAAGCCACATGTTGTAATCATCTAATATTTGCTGAATACAATGGTTGTTTCGATGTGGTAAAACTATGCGTTGATATAGAAGCTCCACTCAATGAAAAATCTGCGGTAGGTGGATATGCCTAGAGACATAATGATGTGGCTGATTATTTAAAATTAAAAGATCGAATGTAGTGTTGTTTACTCAAAAGTCTAACTGATATGAAATCAACAGATTTTTGTCCTCCCCCTCCTCCCTATAACAATAATATAACATTAACGTTTCACCATATATGAATATTCTTAGTTGTCTAATTACTGTTGAATCCGGGAGGAAATCCTAATTCGAAAGCCAGTTGTTGAAATCTCCTAATATTTCTACTTACAATGGCTGTTTTAATGTGGTAAAATTACTCTTTGATCGAGAAGCTTCACTTAATGAAAAACCTGAGGTATGTGGCATTGCCTACGGACATATAGATGTACCAGATTATGCAAAATTAGTAGATCGATTTAGTGTAGTTAAATTCAAAAGTCTAGCTGATATCAGATCAACAGATTTTTGTCAATCATTTAAAAGTTATGATATCAAAAGCACAAAGGATTGGGTAATTTTAATAAATCGATAAAACAATACCAAAGCGTCCAAAAAACGAAATTAGAACGAATGAATATAGTTTTTATAAAGAATGAGCATATGAATATCCTTAGTTGTATAATTACTGTTGGATCCGGATGGAAATCCGAATTCGAAACCCAATTGTTGAAATCCTCTAACATTTACTGCTTACAATGGCTGTTTTGATGTGGTAAAGTTCATCGTTGATCGAGAAGCTTCACTTAATGAAAAATCTGCGGTATGTGGCATTGCATAGGGACATATAGATGTGTCCGATTATGTAAAATTAGTAGATCGAATTTAGTGTAGTTAAATTCAAAAGTCCAGCTGATATCAGATCTACAGATTTTTGTGAATCATTTAAAAGTTATGATATCAAAAACATAAAGGAATGGGTGATTTTATTATATCGATAAAACAATGCCAAAGCGTGCAAAAAACGAAATTTGAACGAATGAATATATATATTTTTTTAAAAGGAAGAGCATCCGGAGATGATATTAATGAGTATCTTTTCTATATATTGTAGGTGCATTATTTGGTAACCCTGTAATAATATAGCATTAACGTTTCACCGTATATGAATATTCTTAGTTGTCCAATTACTGTTGGATCCGGAAGGAAATCCTAATTCGAAAGCCAGTTGTTGAAATGATCTAACATTTACTGCTTACAATGGCTGTTTTGATGTGGTAAAGTTCCTCGTTGATCGAGAAGCTTCACTTAATGAAAAATCTGAGGTTGGTGGCATTGCCTAGGGACATATAGATGTGTCCGATTATGTAAAATTAGTAGATCGAATTTAGTGTAGTTAAATTCAAAAGTCTTGTTGATATCAGATCTACAGGTTTTTGTCAATCATTTAAAAGTTATGATATCAAAAACATATAGGAATGGGTGATTTTATTATATCGATAAACCAATGCCAAAGTGTGGCAAAAAACGAAATTTGGACGAATGAATATATATATTTTTTTAAAAGGAAGAGCATCCGGAGATGATATTAATGAGTATCTTTTCTTTTTATTGTAGGTGCATTATTTGGTAACCCTGTAATAATATAACATTAACGTTTCACCGTATATGAATATCCTTAGTTGTATAATTACTGTTGGATCCGGATGGAAATCCGAATTCGAAACCCAATTGTTGAAATCCTCTAACATTTACTGCTTACAATGGCTGTTTTGATGTGGTAAAGTTCCTCGTTGATCGAGAAGCTTCACTTAATGAAAAATCTGTAGTATGTGGCATTGCCTAGGGACATATAGATGTGTCCGATTATGTAAAATTAGTAGATCGAATTTAGTGTAGTTAAATTCAAAAGTCTTGTTGATATCAGATCTACAGGTTTTTGTCAATCATTTAAAAGTTATGATATCAAAAACATAAATGAATTTATTATTTCGATTAAACAATGCCAAAGCGTGCAAAAAACGAAATTTGAAGGAATGAATATATATATTTTTTTAAAAGGAAGAGCATCCGGAGATGATAATAATCAGTATCTTTTCTATTTATTGTAAGTGCATTATTTGGTAACCCTGTAATAATATAACATTAACGTTTCACCGTATATGAATATTCTTAGTTGTCCAATTACTGGTGGATCCGGAAGAAAATCCGAATTCGAAAGCCAGTTGTTAAAATCCTCTAACATTTACTGCTTACGATGGCTGTTATGATGTGGTAAAGTTCCTCGTTGATCGAGAAGCTTTACTTAATGAAAAATCTGCGGTATGTGGCATTGCCTAGGGACATATAGATGTGTCCGATTATGTAAAATTAGTAGATCGAATTTAGTGTAGTTAAATTCAAAAGTCTTGTTGATATCAGATCTACAGGTTATTGTCAATCATTTAAAAGTTATGATATCAAAAACATAAATGAATTTATTATTTCGATTAAACAATGCCAAAGCGTGGCAAAAAACGAAATTTGAACGAATGAATATATATATTTATTTAAAAGGAAGAGCATCCGGAGATGATATTAATGAGTATCTTTTCTATTTATTGTAGGTGCATAATTCGGCAACCCTGTAATAATATAACATTAACGTTTCACCGTATATGAATATTCTTAGTTGTCCAATTACTGTTGGATCCGGAAGAAAATCCTAATTCGAAAGCCAGTTGTTGAAATGATCTAACATTTACTGCTTACAATGGCTGTTTTGATGTGGTAAAGTTCCTCGTTGATCGAGAAGCTTCACTTAATGAAAAATCTGCGGTATGTGGCATTGCATAGGGACATATAGATGTGTCCGATTATGTAAAATTAGTAGATCGAATTTAGTGTAGTTAAATTCAAAAGTCCAGCTGATATCAGATCTACAGATTTTTGTGAATCATTTAAAAGTTATGATACCAAAAACATAAAGGAATGGGTGATTTTATTATATCGATAAAACAGTGCCAAAGCGTGGCAAAAAACGAAATTTGAACGAATGAATATATATATATATATTTATCTAAAAGGAAGAGCATCCGGAGATGATATTAATGAGTATCTTTTCTTTTTATTGTAGGTGCATTATTTGGTAACCCTGTAATAATATAACATTAACGTTTCACCGTATATGAATATCCTTAGTTGTATAATTACTGTTGGATCCGGATGGAAATCCGAATTCGAAACCCAATTGTTGAAATCCTCTAACATTTACTGCTTACAATGGCTGTTTTGATGTGGTAAAGTTCATCGTTGATCGAGAAGCTTCACTTAATGAAAAATCTGAGGTTGGTGGCATTGCCTAGGGACACAAAGAAGTGGCTCATTATTTAAAATTAAAATATCGAATGTAGTTTTGCTGACTCAAAAGTCTAGCTGAAATCAGATCAACACATTTTTGTTAATCATTTAAAAGTTATGATATCAAAAACATAAAGGAATGGGTGATTTTATTATATCGATAAGACAATGCTAAAGCGTGGCAAAAAACGAAATTTGAACGAATGAATATATATATTTTTTTAAAAGGAAGAGCATCCGGAGATGATATTAATGAGTTTCTTTACTATTTATTGTAGGTGCATGATTCGGTAACCCTGCAATAATAAAACATTAACGTTTCACCGTATATGAATATTCTTAGTTGTCCAATTACTGTTGGATCCGGAAGGAAATCCTAATTCGAAAGCCAGTTGTTGAAATGCTCTAACATTTACTGCATAAGATGGCTGTTTTGATGTGGTAAAGTTCCTCGTTGATCGAGAAGCTTCACTTAATGAAAAATCTGAGGTTGGTGGCATTGCCTAGGGACATATAGATGTGTCCGATTATGTAAAATTAGTAGATCGAATTTAGTGTAGTTAAATTCAAAAGTCTTGTTGATATCAGATCTACAGGTTTTTGTCAATCATTTAAAAGTTATGATATCAAAAACATAAATGAATTTATTATTTCGATTAAACAATGCCAAAGCGTGCAAAAAACGAAATTTGAAGGAATGAATATATATATTTTTTTAAAAGGAAGAGCATCCGGAGATGATAATAATCAGTATCTTTTCTATTTATTGTAAGTGCATTATTTGGTAACCCTGTAATAATATAACATTAACGTTTCACCGTATATGAATATTCTTAGTTGTCCAATTACTGGTGGATCCGGAAGAAAATCCGAATTCGAAAGCCAGTTGTTAAAATCCTCTAACATTTACTGCTTACGATGGCTGTTATGATGTGGTAAAGTTCCTCGTTGATCGAGAAGCTTTACTTAATGAAAAATCTGCGGTATGTGGCATTGCCTAGGGACATATAGATGTGTCCGATTATGTAAAATTAGTAGATCGAATTTAGTGTAGTTAAATTCAAAAGTCTTGTTGATATCAGATCTACAGGTTATTGTCAATCATTTAAAAGTTATGATATCAAAAACATAAATGAATTTATTATTTCGATTAAACAATGCCAAAGCGTGGCAAAAAACGAAATTTGAACGAATGAATATATATATTTATTTAAAAGGAAGAGCATCCGGAGATGATATTAATGAGTATCTTTTCTATTTATTGTAGGTGCATAATTCGGCAACCCTGTAATAATATAACATTAACGTTTCACCGTATATGAATATTCTTAGTTGTCCAATTACTGTTGGATCCGGAAGAAAATCCTAATTCGAAAGCCAGTTGTTGAAATGATCTAACATTTACTGCTTACAATGGCTGTTTTGATGTGGTAAAGTTCCTCGTTGATCGAGAAGCTTCACTTAATGAAAAATCTGCGGTATGTGGCATTGCATAGGGACATATAGATGTGTCCGATTATGTAAAATTAGTAGATCGAATTTAGTGTAGTTAAATTCAAAAGTCCAGCTGATATCAGATCTACAGATTTTTGTGAATCATTTAAAAGTTATGATACCAAAAACATAAAGGAATGGGTGATTTTATTATATCGATAAAACAGTGCCAAAGCGTGGCAAAAAACGAAATTTGAACGAATGAATATATATATATATTTATCTAAAAGGAAGAGCATCCGGAGATGATATTAATGAGTATCTTTTCTTTTTATTGTAGGTGCATTATTTGGTAACCCTGTAATAATATAACATTAACGTTTCACCGTATATGAATATCCTTAGTTGTATAATTACTGTTGGATCCGGATGGAAATCCGAATTCGAAACCCAATTGTTGAAATCCTCTAACATTTACTGCTTACAATGGCTGTTTTGATGTGGTAAAGTTCATCGTTGATCGAGAAGCTTCACTTAATGAAAAATCTGAGGTTGGTGGCATTGCCTAGGGACACAAAGAAGTGGCTCATTATTTAAAATTAAAATATCGAATGTAGTTTTGCTGACTCAAAAGTCTAGCTGAAATCAGATCAACACATTTTTGTTAATCATTTAAAAGTTATGATATCAAAAACATAAAGGAATGGGTGATTTTATTATATCGATAAGACAATGCTAAAGCGTGGCAAAAAACGAAATTTGAACGAATGAATATATATATTTTTTTAAAAGGAAGAGCATCCGGAGATGATATTAATGAGTTTCTTTACTATTTATTGTAGGTGCATGATTCGGTAACCCTGCAATAATAAAACATTAACGTTTCACCGTATATGAATATTCTTAGTTGTCCAATTACTGTTGGATCCGGAAGGAAATCCTAATTCGAAAGCCAGTTGTTGAAATGCTCTAACATTTACTGCATAAGATGGCTGTTTTGATGTGGTAAAGTTCCTCGTTGATCGAGAAGCTTCACTTAATGAAAAATCTGAGGTTAGTGGCATTGCCTAGGGACACAAAGAAGTGGCTCATTATTTAAAATTAAAAAATCGAATGTAGTTTTTCTGACTCAAAAGTCTAGCTGAAATCAGATCAACAGATTTTTGTTAATCATTTAAAAGTTATGATATCAAAAACATAAAGGAATGGGTGATTTTATTAAATCGATAAACCAATACCAAAGCGTGGCAAAAAACGAAATTTGAACGAATGAATATATATATTTTTTTTAAAAGGAAGAGCATCCGGAGATGATATTAATGAGTATCTTTTCTATATATTGTAGGTGCATTATTTGGTAACCCTGTAATAATATAGCATTAACGTTTCACCGTATATGAATATTCTTAGTTGTGCAATTACTGTTGGATCCGGAAGGAAATCCTAATTCGAAAGCCAGTTGTTGAAATGATCTAACATTTACTGCTTAAGATGGCTGTTTTGATGTGGTAAAGTTCCTCGTTGATCGAGAAGCTTCACTTAATGAAAAATCTGAGGTTGGTGGCATTGCCTAGGGACATATAGATGTGTCCGATTATGTAAAATTAGTAGATCGAATTTAGTGTAGTTAAATTCAAAAGTCTTGTTGATATCAGATCTACAGGTTTTTGTCAATCATTTAAAAGTTATGATATCAAAAACATATAGGAATGGGTGATTTTATTATATCGATAAACCAATGCCAAAGTGTGGCAAAAAACGAAATTTGGACGAATGAATATATATATTTTTTTAAAAGGAAGAGCATCCGGAGATGATATTAATGAGTATCTTTTCTTTTTATTGTAGGTGCATTATTTGGTAACCCTGTAATAATATAACATTAACGTTTCACCGTATATGAATATCCTTAGTTGTATAATTACTGTTGGATCCGGATGGAAATCCGAATTCGAAACCCAATTGTTGAAATCCTCTAACATTTACTGCTTACAATGGCTGTTTTGATGTGGTAAAGTTCCTCGTTGATCGAGAAGCTTCACTTAATGAAAAATCTGTAGTATGTGGCATTGCCTAGGGACATATAGATGTGTCCGATTATGTAAAATTAGTAGATCGAATTTAGTGTAGTTAAATTCAAAAGTCTTGTTGATATCAGATCTACAGGTTTTTGTCAATCATTTAAAAGTTATGATATCAAAAACATAAATGAATTTATTATTTCGATTAAACAATGCCAAAGCGTGCAAAAAACGAAATTTGAAGGAATGAATATATATATTTTTTTAAAAGGAAGAGCATCCGGAGATGATAATAATCAGTATCTTTTCTATTTATTGTAAGTGCATTATTTGGTAACCCTGTAATAATATAACATTAAACGTTTCACCGTGTATGAATATTCTTAGTTCTCTAATTACTGGTGGATCCGGAAGAAAATCCGAATTCGAAAGCCAGTTGTTAAAATCCTCTAACATTTACTGCTTACGATGGCTGTTATGATGTGGTAAAGTTCCTCGTTGATCGAGAAGCTTTACTTAATGAAAAATCTGCGGTATGTGGCATTGCCTAGGGACATATAGATGTGTCCGATTATGTAAAATTAGTAGATCGAATTTAGTGTAGTTAAATTCAAAAGTCTTGTTGATATCAGATCTACAGGTTATTGTCAATCATTTAAAAGTTATGATATCAAAAACATAAATGAATTTATTATTTCGATTAAACAATGCCAAAGCGTGGCAAAAAACGAAATTTGAACGAATGAATATATATATTTATTTAAAAGGAAGAGCATCCGGAGATGATATTAATGAGTATCTTTTCTATTTATTGTAGGTGCATAATTCGGCAACCCTGTAATAATATAACATTAACGTTTCACCGTATATGAATATTCTTAGTTGTCCAATTACTGTTGGATCCGGAAGGAAATCCTAATTCGAAAGCCAGTTGTTGAAATGATCTAACATTTACTGCTTACAATGGCTGTTTTGATGTGGTAAAGTTCCTCGTTGATCGAGAAGCTTCACTTAATGAAAAATCTGCGGTATGTGGCATTGCATAGGGACATATAGATGTGTCCGATTATGTAAAATTAGTAGATCGAATTTAGTGTAGTTAAATTCAAAAGTCCAGCTGATATCAGATCTACAGATTTTTGTGAATCATTTAAAAGTTATGATACCAAAAACATAAAGGAATGGGTGATTTTATTATATCGATAAAACAGTGCCAAAGCGTGGCAAAAAACGAAATTTGAACGAATGAATATATATATATATTTATCTAAAAGGAAGAGCATCCGGAGATGATATTAATGAGTATCTTTTCTTTTTATTGTAGGTGCATTATTTGGTAACCCTGTAATAATATAACATTAACGTTTCACCGTATATGAATATCCTTAGTTGTATAATTACTGTTGGATCCGGATGGAAATCCGAATTCGAAACCCAATTGTTGAAATCCTCTAACATTTACTGCTTACAATGGCTGTTTTGATGTGGTAAAGTTCATCGTTGATCGAGAAGCTTCACTTAATGAAAAATCTGAGGTTGGTGGCATTGCCTAGGGACACAAAGAAGTGGCTCATTATTTAAAATTAAAATATCGAATGTAGTTTTGCTGACTCAAAAGTCTAGCTGAAATCAGATCAACAGATTTTTGTTAATCATTTAAAAGTTATGATATCAAAAACATAAAGGAATGGGTGATTTTATTATATCGATAAGACAATGCTAAAGCGTGGCAAAGAACGAAATTTGAACGAATGAATATATATATTTTTTTTAAAAGGAAGAGCATCCGGAGATGATATTAATGAGTATCTTTTCTTTTTATTGTAGGTGCATTATTTGGTAACCCTGTAATAATATAACATTAACGTTTCACCGTATATGAATATCCTTAATTGTATAATTACTGTTGGATCCGGATGGAAATCGAATTCGAAACCCAATTGTTGAAATCCTCTAACATTTACTGCTTACAATGGCTGTTTTGATGTGGTAAAGTTCCTCGTTGATCGAGAAGCTTCACTTAATGAAAAATCTGTAGTATGTGGCATTGCCTAGGGACATATAGATGTGTCCGATTATGTAAAATTAGTAGATCGAATTTAGTGTAGTTAAATTCAAAAGTCTTGTTGATATCAGATCTACAGGTTATTGTCAATCATTTAAAAGTTATGATATCAAAAACATAAATGAATTTATTATTTCGATGAAACAATGCCAAAGCGTGCAAAAAACGAAATTTGAACGAATGAATATTTATATATTTTTTTAAAAGGAAGAGCATCCGGAGATGATATTAATGAGTATCTTTTCTTTTTATTGTAGGTGCATTATTTGGTAACCCTGTAATAATATAACATTAACGTTTCACCGTATATGAATATCCTTAGTTGTATAATTACTGTTGGATCCGGATGGAAATCCGAATTCGAAACCCAATTGTTGAAATCCTCTAACATTTACTGCTTACAATGGCTGTTTTGATGTGGTAAAGTTCATCGTTGATCGAGAAGCTTCACTTAATGAAAAATCTGCGGTATGTGGCATTGCATAGGGACATATAGATGTGTCCGATTATGTAAAATTAGTAGATCGAATTTAGTGTAGTTAAATTCAAAAGTCCAGCTGATATCAGATCTACAGATTTTTGTGAATCATTTAAAAGTTATGATACCAAAAACATAAAGGAATGGGTGAGTTTATTATATCGATAAAACAGTGCCAAAGCGTGGCAAAAAACGAAATTTGAACGAATGAATATATATATATTTATCTAAAAGGAAGAGCATCCGGAGATGATATTAATGAGTATCTTTTCTTTTTATTGTAGGTGCATTATTTGGTAACCCTGTAATAATATAACATTAACGTTTCACCGTATATGAATATCCTTAGTTGTATAATTACTATTGGATCCGGATGGAAATCCGAATTCGAAACCCAATTGTTGAAATCCTCTAACATTTACTGCTTACAATGGCTGTTTTGATGTGGTAAAGTTCATCGTTGATCGAGAAGCTTCACTTAATGAAAAATCTGAGGTTGGTGGCATTGCCTAGGGACACAAAGAAGTGGCTCATTATTTAAAATTAAAATATCGAATGTAGTTTTGCTGACTCAAAAGTCTAGCTGAAATCAGATCAACACATTTTTGTTAATCATTTAAAAGTTATGATATCAAAAACATAAAGGAATGGGTGATTTTATTATATCGATAAGACAATGCTAAAGCGTGGCAAAAAACGAAATTTGAACGAATGAATATATATATTTTTTTAAAAGGAAGAGCATCCGGAGATGATATTAATGAGTTTCTTTACTATTTATTGTAGGTGCATGATTCGGTAACCCTGCAATAATAAAACATTAACGTTTCACCGTATATGAATATTCTTAGTTGTCCAATTACTGTTGGATCCGGAAGGAAATCCTAATTCGAAAGCCAGTTGTTGAAATGCTCTAACATTTACTGCATAAGATGGCTGTTTTGATGTGGTAAAGTTCCTCGTTGATCGAGAAGCTTCACTTAATGAAAAATCTGAGGTTAGTGGCATTGCCTAGGGACACAACGAAGTGGCTCATTATTTAAAATTAAAAGATCGAATGTAGTTTTTCTGACTCAAAAGTCTAGCTGAAATCAGATCAACAGATTTTTGTTAATCATTAAAAAGTTATGATATCAAAAACATAAAGGAATGGGTGATTTTATTAAATCGATAAACCAATACCAAAGCGTGGCAAAAAACGAAATTTGAACGAATGAATATATAAATTTTTTTTAAAAGGAAGAGCATCCGGAGATGATATTAATGAGTATCTTTTCTTTTTATTGTAGGTGCATTATTTGGTAACCCTGTAATAATATAACATTAACGTTTCACCGTATATGAATATCCTTAGTTGTATAATTACTATTGGATCCGGATGGAAATCCGAATTCGAAACCCAATTGTTGAAATCCTCTAACATTTACTGCTTACAATGGCTGTTTTGATGTGGTAAAGTTCATCGTTGATCGAGAAGCTTCACTTAATGAAAAATCTGAGGTTGGTGGCATTGCCTAGGGACACAAAGAAGTGGCTCATTATTTAAAATTAAAAGATCGAATGTAGTTTTGCTGACTCAAAAGTCTAGCTGAAATCAGATCAACAGATTTTTGTTAATCATTTAAAAGTTATGATATCAAAAACATAAAGGAATGGGTGATTGTATTATATCGATAAGACAATGCTAAAGCGTGGCAAAAAACGAAATTTGAACGAATGAATATATATATTTTTTTAAAAGGAAGAGCATCCGGAGATGATATTAATGAGTTTCTTTACTATTTATTGTAGGTGCATGATTCGGTAACCCTGCAATAATAAAACATTAACGTTTCACCGTATATGAATATTCTTAGTTGTCCAATTACTGTTGGATCCGGAAGGAAATCCTAATTCGAAAGCCAGTTGTTGAAATGCTCTAACATTTACTGCATAAGATGGCTGTTTTGATGTGGTAAAGTTCCTCGTTGATCGAGAAGCTTCACTTAATGAAAAATCTGAGGTTAGTGGCATTGCCTAGGGACACAAAGAAGTGGCTCATTATTTAAAATTAAAAGATCGAATGTAGTTTTTCTGACTCAAAAGTCTAGCTGAAATCAGATCAACAGATTTTTGTTAATCATTAAAAAGTTATAATATCAAAAACATAAAGGAATGGGTGATTTTATTAAATCGATAAACCAATACCAAAGCGTGGCAAAAAACGAAATTTGAACGAATGAATATATATATTTTTTTTAAAAGGAAGAGCATCCGGAGATGATATTAATGAGTATCTTTTCTTTTTATTGTAGGTGCATTATTTGGTAACCCTGTAATAATATAACATTAACGTTTCACCGTATATGAATATCCTTAGTTGTATAATTACTGTTGGATCCGGATGGAAATCCGAATTCGAAACCCAATTGTTGAAATCCTCTAACATTTACTGCTTACAATGGCTGTTATGATGTGGTAAAGTTCCTCGTTGATCGAGAAGCTTCACTTAATGAAAAATCTGCGGTATGTGGCATTGCCTAGGGACATATAGATGTGTCCGATTATGTAAAATTAGCAGATCGAATTTAGTGTAGTTAAATTCAAAAGTCTTGTTGATATCAGATCTACAGGTTATTGTCAATCATTTAAAAGTTATGATATCAAAAACATAAATGAATTTATTATTTCGATTAAACAATGCCAAAGCGTGCAAAAAACGAAATTTGAACGAATGAATATATATATTTTTTTAAAAGGAAGAGCATCCGGAGATGATATTAATGAGTATCTTTTCTATATATTGTAGGTGCATTATTTGGTAACCCTGTAATAATATAGCATTAACGTTTCACCGTATATGAATATTCTTAGTTGTGCAATTACTGTTGGATCCGGAAGGAAATCCGAATTCGAAAACCAGTTGTTGAAATGATCTAACATTTACTGCTTAAGATGGCTGTTTTGATGTGGTAAAGTTCCTCGTTGATCGAGAAGCTTCACTTAATGAAAAATCTGAGGTTGGTGGCATTGCCTAGGGACATATAGATGTGTCCGATTATGTAAAATTAGTAGATCGAATTTAGTGTAGTTAAATTCAAAAGTCTTGTTGATATCAGATCTACAGGTTTTTGTCAATCATTTAAAAGTTATGATATCAAAAACATATAGGAATGGGTGATTTTATTATATCGATAAACCAATGCCAAAGTGTGGCAAAAAACGAAATTTGGACGAATGAATATATATATTTTTTTAAAAGGAAGAGCATCCGGAGATGATATTAATGAGTATCTTTTCTTTTTATTGTAGGTGCATTATTTGGTAACCCTGTAATAATATAACATTAACGTTTCACCGTATATGAATATCCTTAGTTGTATAATTACTGTTGGATCCGGATGGAAATCCGAATTCGAAACCCAATTGTTGAAATCCTCTAACATTTACTGCTTACAATGGCTGTTTTGATGTGGTAAAGTTCCTCGTTGATCGAGAAGCTTCACTTAATGAAAAATCTGTAGTATGTGGCATTGCCTAGGGACATATAGATGTGTCCGATTATGTAAAATTAGTAGATCGAATTTAGTGTAGTTAAATTCAAAAGTCTTGTTGATATCAGATCTACAGGTTATTGTCAATCATTTAAAAGTTATGATATCAAAAACATAAATGAATTTATTATTTCGATTAAACAATGCCAAAGCGTGCAAAAAACGAAATTTGAAGGAATGAATATATATATTTTTTTAAAAGGAAGAGCATCCGGAGATGATAATAATCAGTATCTTTTCTATTTATTGTAAGTGCATTATTTGGTAACCCTGTAATAATATAACATTAAACGTTTCACCGTGTATGAATATTCTTAGTTCTCTAATTACTGGTGGATCCGGAAGAAAATCCGAATTCGAAAGCCAGTTGTTAAAATCCTCTAACATTTACTGCTTACGATGGCTGTTATGATGTGGTAAAGTTCCTCGTTGATCGAGAAGCTTTACTTAATAAAAATCTGCGGTATGTGGCATTGCCTAGGGACATATAGATGTGTCCGATTATGTAAAATTAGTAGATCGAATTTAGTGTAGTTAAATTCAAAAGTCTTGTTGATATCAGATCTACAGGTTATTGTCAATCATTTAAAAGTTATGATATCATAAACATAAATGAATTTATTATTTCGATTAAACAATGCCAAAGCGTGGCAAAAAACGAAATTTGAACGAATGAATATATATATTTATTTAAAAGGAAGAGCATCCGGAGATGATATTAATGAGTATCTTTTCTATTTATTGTAGGTGCATAATTCGGCAACCCTGTAATAATATAACATTAACGTTTCACCGTATATGAATATTCTTAGTTGTCCAATTACTGTTGGATCCGGAAGGAAATCCTAATTCGAAAGCCAGTTGTTGAAATGATCTAACATTTACTGCTTACAATGGCTGTTTTGATGTGGTAAAGTTCCTCGTTGATCGAGAAGCTTCACTTAATGAAAAATCTGCGGTATGTGGCATTGCATAGGGACATATAGATGTGTCCGATTATGTAAAATTAGTAGATCGAATTTAGTGTAGTTAAATTCAAAAGTCCAGCTGATATCAGATCTACAGATTTTTGTGAATCATTTAAAAGTTATGATACCAAAAACATAAAGGAATGGGTGATTTTATTATATCGATAAAACAGTGCCAAAGCGTGGCAAAAAACGAAATTTGAACGAATGAATATATATATATATTTATCTAAAAGGAAGAGCATCCGGAGATGATATTAATGAGTATCTTTTCTTTTTATTGTAGGTGCATTATTTGGTAACCCTGTAATAATATAACATTAACGTTTCACCGTATATGAATATCCTTAGTTGTATAATTACTGTTGGATCCGGATGGAAATCCGAATTCGAAACCCAATTGTTGAAATCCTCTAACATTTACTGCTTACAATGGCTGTTTTGATGTGGTAAAGTTCATCGTTGATCGAGAAGCTTCACTTAATGAAAAATCTGAGGTTGGTGGCATTGCCTAGGGACACAAAGATGTGGCTCATTATTTAAAATTAAAATATCGAATGTAGTTTTGCTGACTCAAAAGTCTAGCTGAAATCAGATCAACAGATTTTTGTTAATCATTTAAAAGTTATGATATCAAAAACATAAAGGAATGGGTGATTTTATTATATCGATAAGACAATGCTAAAGCGTGGCAAAAAACGAAATTTGAACGAATGAATATATATATTTTTTTAAAAGGAAGAGCATCCGGAGATGATATTAATGAGTTTCTTTACTATTTATTGTAGGTGCATGATTCGGTAACCCTGCAATAATAAAACATTAACGTTTCACCGTATATGAATATTCTTAGTTGTCCAATTACTGTTGGATCCGGAAGGAAATCCTAATTCGAAAGCCAGTTGTTGAAATGCTCTAACATTTACTGCATAAGATGGCTGTTTTGATGTGGTAAAGTTCCTCGTTGATCGAGAAGCTTCACTTAATGAAAAATCTGAGGTTAGTGGCATTGCCTAGGGACACAAAGAAGTGGCTCATTATTTTAAATTAAAAGATCGAATGTAGTTTTTCTGACTCAAAAGTCTAGCTGAAATCAGATCAACAGATTTTTGTTAATCATTTAAAAGTTATGATATCAAAAACATAAAGGAATGGGTGATTTTATTAAATCGATAAACCAATACCAAAGCGTGGCAAAAAACGAAATTTGAACGAATGAATATATATATTTTTTTTAAAAGGAAGAGCATCCGGAGATGATATTAATGAGTATCTTTTCTTTTTATTGTAGGTGCATTATTTGGTAACCCTGTAATAATATAACATTAACGTTTCACCGTATATGAATATCCTTAATTGTATAATTACTGTTGGATCCGGATGGAAATCGAATTCGAAACCCAATTGTTGAAATCCTCTAACATTTACTGCTTACAATGGCTGTTTTGATGTGGTAAAGTTCCTCGTTGATCGAGAAGCTTCACTTAATGAAAAATCTGTAGTATGTGGCATTGCCTAGGGACATATAGATGTGTCCGATTATGTAAAATTAGTAGATCGAATTTAGTGTAGTTAAATTCAAAAGTCTTGTTGATATCAGATCTACAGGTTATTGTCAATCATTTAAAAGTTATGATATCAAAAACATAAAGGAATGGGTGATTTTATTATATCGATAAAACAGTGCCAAAGCGTGGCAAAAAACGAAATTTGAACGAATGAATATATATATATTTATCTAAAAGGAAGAGCATCCGGAGATGATATTAATGAGTATCTTTTCTTTTTATTGTAGGTGCATTATTTGGTAACCCTGTAATAATATAACATTAACGTTTCACCGTATATGAATATCCTTAGTTGTATAATTACTGTTGGATCCGGATGGAAATCCGAATTCGAAACCCAATTGTTGAAATCCTCTAACATTTACTGCTTACAATGGCTGTTTTGATGTGGTAAAGTTCATCGTTGATCGAGAAGCTTCACTTAATGAAAAATCTGAGGTTGGTGGCATTGCCTAGGGACACAAAGAAGTGGCTCATTATTTAAAATTAAAAGATCGAATGTAGTTTTGCTGACTCAAAAGTCTAGCTGAAATCAGATCAACAGATTTTTGTTAATCATTTAAAAGTTATGATATCAAAAACATAAAGGAATGGGTGATTTTATTATATCGATAAGACAATGCTAAAGCGTGGCAAAAAACGAAATTTGAACGAATGAATATATATATTTTTTTAAAAGGAAGAGCATCCGGAGATGATATTAATGAGTTTCTTTACTATTTATTGTAGGTGCATGATTCGGTAACCCTGCAATAATAAAACATTAACGTTTCACCGTATATGAATATTCTTAGTTGTCCAATTACTGTTGGATCCGGAAGGAAATCCTAATTCGAAAGCCAGTTGTTGAAATGCTCTAACATTTACTGCATAAGATGGCTGTTTTGATGTGGTAAAGTTCCTCGTTGATCGAGAAGCTTCACTTAATGAAAAATCTGAGGTTAGTGGCATTGCCTAGGGACACAACGAAGTGGCTCATTATTTAAAATTAAAAGATCGAATGTAGTTTTTCTGACTCAAAAGTCTAGCTGAAATCAGATCAACAGATTTTTGTTAATCATTAAAAAGTTATGATATCAAAAACATAAAGGAATGGGTGATTTTATTAAATCGATAAACCAATACCAAAGCGTGGCAAAAAACGAAATTTGAACGAATGAATATATAAATTTTTTTTAAAAGGAAGAGCATCCGGAGATGATATTAATGAGTATCTTTTCTTTTTATTGTAGGTGCATTATTTGGTAACCCTGTAATAATATAACATTAACGTTTCACCGTATATGAATATCCTTAGTTGTATAATTACTATTGGATCCGGATGGAAATCCGAATTCGAAACCCAATTGTTGAAATCCTCTAACATTTACTGCTTACAATGGCTGTTTTGATGTGGTAAAGTTCATCGTTGATCGAGAAGCTTCACTTAATGAAAAATCTGAGGTTGGTGGCATTGCCTAGGGACACAAAGAAGTGGCTCATTATTTAAAATTAAAAGATCGAATGTAGTTTTGCTGACTCAAAAGTCTAGCTGAAATCAGATCAACAGATTTTTGTTAATCATTTAAAAGTTATGATATCAAAAACATAAAGGAATGGGTGATTTTATTATATCGATAAGACAATGCTAAAGCGTGGCAAAAAACGAAATTTGAACGAATGAATATATATATTTTTTTAAAAGGAAGAGCATCCGGAGATGATATTAATGAGTTTCTTTACTATTTATTGTAGGTGCATGATTCGGTAACCCTGCAATAATAAAACATTAACGTTTCACCGTATATGAATATTCTTAGTTGTCCAATTACTGTTGGATCCGGAAGGAAATCCTAATTCGAAAGCCAGTTGTTGAAATGCTCTAACATTTACTGCATAAGATGGCTGTTTTGATGTGGTAAAGTTCCTCGTTGATCGAGAAGCTTCACTTAATGAAAAATCTGAGGTTAGTGGCATTGCCTAGGGACACAAAGAAGTGGCTCATTATTTAAAATTAAAAGATCGAATGTAGTTTTTCTGACTCAAAAGTCTAGCTGAAATCAGATCAACAGATTTTTGATAATCATTAAAAAGTTATAATATCAAAAACATAAAGGAATGGGTGATTTTATTAAATCGATAAACCAATACCAAAGCGTGGCAAAAAACGAAATTTGAACGAATGAATATATATATTTTTTTTAAAAGGAAGAGCATCCGGAGATGATATTAATGAGTATCTTTTCTTTTTATTGTAGGTGCATTATTTGGTAACCCTGTAATAATATAACATTAACGTTTCACCGTATATGAATATCCTTAGTTGTATAATTACTGTTGGATCCGGATGGAAATCCGAATTCGAAACCCAATTGTTGAAATCCTCTAACATTTACTGCTTACAATGGCTGTTATGATGTGGTAAAGTTCCTCGTTGATCGAGAAGCTTCACTTAATGAAAAATCTGCGGTATGTGGCATTGCCTAGGGACATATAGATGTGTCCGATTATGTAAAATTAGCAGATCGAATTTAGTGTAGTTAAATTCAAAAGTCTTGTTGATATCAGATCTACAGGTTATTGTCAATCATTTAAAAGTTATGATATCAAAAACATAAATGAATTTATTATTTCGATTAAACAATGCCAAAGCGTGCAAAAAACGAAATTTGAACGAATGAATATATATATTTTTTTAAAAGGAAGAGCATCCGGAGATGATATTAATGAGTATCTTTTCTATATATTGTAGGTGCATTATTTGGTAACCCTGTAATAATATAGCATTAACGTTTCACCGTATATGAATATTCTTAGTTGTCCAATTACTGTTGGATCCGGAAGGAAATCCGAATTCGAAAACCAGTTGTTGAAATGATCTAACATTTACTGCTTAAGATGGCTGTTTTGATGTGGTAAAGTTCCTCGTTGATCGAGAAGCTTCACTTAATGAAAAATCTGAGGTTGGTGGCATTGCCTAGGGACATATAGATGTGTCCGATTATGTAAAATTAGTAGATCGAATTTAGTGTAGTTAAATTCAAAAGTCTTGTTGATATCAGATCTACAGGTTTTTGTCAATCATTTAAAAGTTATGATATCAAAAACATATAGGAATGGGTGATTTTATTATATCGATAAACCAATGCCAAAGTGTGGCAAAAAACGAAATTTGGACGAATGAATATATATATTTTTTTAAAAGGAAGAGCATCCGGAGATGATATTAATGAGTATCTTTTCTTTTTATTGTAGGTGCATTATTTGGTAACCCTGTAATAATATAACATTAACGTTTCACCGTATATGAATATCCTTAGTTGTATAATTACTGGTGGATCCGGAAGAAAATCCGAATTCGAAAGCCAGTTGTTAAAATCCTCTAACATTTACTGCTTACGATGGCTGTTATGATGTGGTAAAGTTCCTCGTTGATCGAGAAGCTTTACTTAATGAAAATCTGCGGTATGTGGCATTGCCTAGGGACATATAGATGTGTCCGATTATGTAAAATTAGTAGATCGAATTTAGTGTAGTTAAATTCAAAAGTCTTGTTGATATCAGATCTACAGGTTATTGTCAATCATTTAAAAGTTATGATATCAAAAACATAAATGAATTTATTATTTCGATTAAACAATGCCAAAGCGTGGCAAAAAACGAAATTTGAACGAATGAATATATATATATTTATTTAAAAGGAAGAGCATCCGGAGATGATATTAATGAGTATCTTTTCTTTTTATTGTAGGTGCATTATTTGGTAACCCTGTAATAATATAACATTAACGTTTCACCGTATATGAATATTCTTAGTTGTCCAATTACTGTTGGATCCGGAAGGAAATCCTAATTCGAAAGCCAGTTGTTGAAATGATCTAACATTTACTGCTTACAATGGCTGTTTTGATGTGGTAAAGTTCCTCGTTGATCGAGAAGCTTCACTTAATGAAAAATCTGTAGTATGTGGCATTGCCTAGGGACATATAGATGTGTCCGATTATGTAAAATTAGTAGATCGAATTTAGTGTAGTTAAATTCAAAAGTCTTGTTGATATCAGATCTACAGGTTATTGTCAATCATTTAAAAGTTATGATATCAAAAACATAAATGAATTTATTATTTCGATGAAACAATGCCAAAGCGTGCAAAAAACGAAATTTGAACGAATGAATATATATATATTTTTTTAAAAGGAAGAGCATCCGGGGATGATATTAATGAGTATCTTTTCTTTTTATTGTAGGTGCATTATTTGGTAACCCTGTAATAATATAACATTAACGTTTCACCGTATATGAATATCCTTAGTTGTATAATTACTGTTGGATCCGGATGGAAATCCGAATTCGAAACCCAATTGTTGAAATCCTCTAACATTTACTGCTTACAATGGCTGTTTTGATGTGGTAAAGTTCATCGTTGATCGAGAAGCTTCACTTAATGAAAAATCTGCGGTATGTGGCATTGCATAGGGACATATAGATGTGTCCGATTATGTAAAATTAGTAGATCGAATTTAGTGTAGTTAAATTCAAAAGTCCAGCTGATATCAGATCTACAGATTTTTGTGAATCATTTAAAAGTTATGATATCAAAAACATAAAGGAATGGGTGATTTTATTATATCGATAAAACAATGCCAAAGCGTGGCAAAAAACGAAATTTGAACGAATGAATATATATATTTATTTAAAAGGAAGAGCATCCGGAGATGATATTAATGAGTATCTTTTCTATTTATTGTAGGTGCATAATTCGGCAACCCTGTAATAATATAACATTAACGTTTCACCGTATATGAATATTCTTAGTTGTCCAATTACTGTTGGATCCGGAAGGAAATCCTAATTCGAAAGCCAGTTGTTGAAATGCTCTAACATTTACTCCATAAGATGGCTGTTTTGATGTGGTAAAGTTCCTCGTTGATCGAGAAGCTTCACTTAATGAAAAATCTGAGGTTAGTGGCATTGCCTAGGGACACAAAGAAGTGGCTCATTATTTAAAATTAAAAGATCGAATGTAGTTTTTCTGACTCAAAAGTCTAGCTGAAATCAGATCAACAGATTTTTGTTAATCATTTAAAAGTTATGATATCAAAAACATAAAGGAATGGGTGATTTTATTAAATCGATAAACCAATACCAAAGCGTGGCAAAAAACGAAATTTGAACGAATGAATATATATATTTTTTTTAAAAGGAAGAGCATCCGGAGATGATATTAATGAGTATCTTTTCTTTTTATTGTAGGTGCATTATTTGGTAACCCTGTAATAATATAACATTAACGTTTCACCGTATATGAATATCCTTAATTGTATAATTACTGTTGGATCCGGATGGAAATCGAATTCGAAACCCAATTGTTGAAATCCTCTAACATTTACTGCTTACAATGGCTGTTTTGATGTGGTAAAGTTCCTCGTTGATCGAGAAGCTTCACTTAATGAAAAATCTGTAGTATGTGGCATTGCCTAGGGACATATAGATGTGTCCGATTATGTAAAATTAGTAGATCGAATTTAGTGTAGTTAAATTCAAAAGTCCAGCTGATATCAGATCTACAGGTTATTGTCAATCATTTAAAAGTTATGATATCAAAAACATAAATGAATTTATTATTTCGATGAAACAATGCCAAAGCGTGCAAAAAACGAAATTTGAACGAATGAATATATATATATTTTTTTAAAAGGAAGAGCATCCGGGGATGATATTAATGAGTATCTTTTCTTTTTATTGTAGGTGCATTATTTGGTAACCCTGTAATAATATAACATTAACGTTTCACCGTATATGAATATCCTTAGTTGTATAATTACTGTTGGATCCGGATGGAAATCCGAATTCGAAACCCAATTGTTGAAATCCTCTAACATTTACTGCTTACAATGGCTGTTTTGATGTGGTAAAGTTCATCGTTGATCGAGAAGCTTCACTTAATGAAAAATCTGCGGTATGTGGCATTGCATAGGGACATATAGATGTGTCCGATTATGTAAAATTAGTAGATCGAATTTAGTGTAGTTAAATTCAAAAGTCCAGCTGATATCAGATCTACAGATTTTTGTGAATCATTTAAAAGTTATGATATCAAAAACATAAAGGAATGGGTGATTTTATTATATCGATAAAACAATGCCAAAGCGTGGCAAAAAACGAAATTTGAACGAATGAATATATATATTTATTTAAAAGGAAGAGCATCCGGAGATGATATTAATGAGTATCTTTTCTATTTATTGTAGGTGCATAATTCGGCAACCCTGTAATAATATAACATTAACGTTTCACCGTATATGAATATTCTTAGTTGTCCAATTACTGTTGGATCCGGAAGGAAATCCTAATTCGAAAGCCAGTTGTTGAAATGCTCTAACATTTACTGCATAAGATGGCTGTTTTGATGTGGTAAAGTTCCTCGTTGATCGAGAAGCTTCACTTAATGAAAAATCTGAGGTTAGTGGCATTGCCTAGGGACACAAAGAAGTGGCTCATTATTTAAAATTAAAAGATCGAATGTAGTTTTTCTGACTCAAAAGTCTAGCTGAAATCAGATCAACAGATTTTTGTTAATCATTTAAAAGTTATGATATCAAAAACATAAAGGAATGGGTGATTTTATTAAATCGATAAACCAATACCAAAGCGTGGCAAAAAACGAAATTTGAACGAATGAATATATATATTTTTTTTAAAAGGAAGAGCATCCGGAGATGATATTAATGAGTATCTTTTCTTTTTATTGTAGGTGCATTATTTGGTAACCCTGTAATAATATAACATTAACGTTTCACCGTATATGAATATCCTTAATTGTATAATTACTGTTGGATCCGGATGGAAATCGAATTCGAAACCCAATTGTTGAAATCCTCTAACATTTACTGCTTACAATGGCTGTTTTGATGTGGTAAAGTTCCTCGTTGATCGAGAAGCTTCACTTAATGAAAAATCTGTAGTATGTGGCATTGCCTAGGGACATATAGATGTGTCCGATTATGTAAAATTAGTAGATCGAATTTA
Source organism: Rhaphigaster nebulosa (assembly GCA_948150685.1). Taxonomy (NCBI): domain Eukaryota; kingdom Metazoa; phylum Arthropoda; class Insecta; order Hemiptera; family Pentatomidae; genus Rhaphigaster; species Rhaphigaster nebulosa. The sequence goes on from OX411310.1 coordinate 35,117,121, forward strand.
GTGTAGTTAAATTCAAAAGTCCAGCTGATATCAGATCTACAGGTTATTGTCAATCATTTAAAAGTTATGATATCAAAAACATAAATGAATTTATTATTTCGATGAAACAATGCCAAAGCGTGCAAAAAACGAAATTTGAACGAATGAATATATATATATTTTTTTAAAAGGAAGAGCATCCGGGGATGATATTAATGAGTATCTTTTCTTTTTATTGTAGGTGCATTATTTGGTAACCCTGTAATAATATAACATTAACGTTTCACCGTATATGAATATCCTTAGTTGTATAATTACTGTTGGATCCGGATGGAAATCCGAATTCGAAACCCAATTGTTGAAATCCTCTAACATTTACTTCTTACAATGGCTGTTTTGATGTGGTAAAGTTCATCGTTGATCGAGAAGCTTCACTTAATGAAAAATCTGCGGTATGTGGCATTGCATAGGGACATATAGATGTGTCCGATTATGTAAAATTAGTAGATCGAATTTAGTGTAGTTAAATTCAAAAGTCCAGCTGATATCAGATCTACAGATTTTTGTGAATCATTTAAAAGTTATGATATCAAAAACATAAAGGAATGGGTGATTTTATTATATCGATAAAACAATGCCAAAGCGTGGCAAAAAACGAAATTTGAACGAATGAATATATATATTTATTTAAAAGGAAGAGCATCCGGAGATGATATTAATGAGTATCTTTTCTATTTATTGTAGGTGCATAATTCGGCAACCCTGTAATAATATAACATTAACGTTTCACCGTATATGAATATTCTTAGTTGTCCAATTACTGTTGGATCCGGAAGGAAATCCTAATTCGAAAGCCAGTTGTTGAAATGCTCTAACATTTACTGCATAAGATGGCTGTTTTGATGTGGTAAAGTTCCTCGTTGATCGAGAAGCTTCACTTAATGAAAAATCTGAGGTTAGTGGCATTGCCTAGGGACACAAAGAAGTGGCTCATTATTTAAAATTAAAAGATCGAATGTAGTTTTTCTGACTCAAAAGTCTAGCTGAAATCAGATCAACAGATTTTTGTTAATCATTTAAAAGTTATGATATCAAAAACATAAAGGAATGGGTGATTTTATTAAATCGATAAACCAATACCAAAGCGTGGCAAAAAACGAAATTTGAACGAATGAATATATATATTTTTTTTAAAAGGAAGAGCATCCGGAGATGATATTAATGAGTATCTTTTCTTTTTATTGTAGGTGCATTATTTGGTAACCCTGTAATAATATAACATTAACGTTTCACCGTATATGAATATCCTTAATTGTATAATTACAGTTGGATCCGGATGGAAATCGAATTCGAAACCCAATTGTTGAAATCCTCTAACATTTACTGCTTACAATGGCTGTTTTGATGTGGTAAAGTTCCTCGTTGATCGAGAAGCTTCACTTAATGAAAAATCTGTAGTATGTGGCATTGCCTAGGGACATATAGATGTGTCCGATTATGTAAAATTAGTAGATCGAATTTAGTGTAGTTAAATTCAAAAGTCTTGTTGATATCAGATCTACAGGTTATTGTCAATCATTTAAAAGTTATGATATCAAAAACATAAATGAATTTATTATTTCGATGAAACAATGCCAAAGCGTGCAAAAAACGAAATTTGAACGAATGAATATATATATATTTTTTTAAAAGGAAGAGCATCCGGGGATGATATTAATGAGTATCTTTTCTTTTTATTGTAGGTGCATTATTTGGTAACCCTGTAATAATATAACATTAACGTTTCACCGTATATGAATATCCTTAGTTGTATAATTACTGTTGGATCCGGATGGAAATCCGAATTCGAAACCCAATTGTTGAAATCCTCTAACATTTACTGCTTACAATGGCTGTTTTGATGTGGTAAAGTTCATCGTTGATCGAGAAGCTTCACTTAATGAAAAATCTGCGGTATGTGGCATTGCATAGGGACATATAGATGTGTCCGATTATGTAAAATTAGTAGATCGAATTTAGTGTAGTTAAATTCAAAAGTCCAGCTGATATCAGATCTACAGATTTTTGTGAATCATTTAAAAGTTATGATATCAAAAACATAAAGGAATGGGTGATTTTATTATATCGATAAAACAATGCCAAAGCGTGGCAAAAAACGAAATTTGAACGAATGAATATATATATTTATTTAAAAGGAAGAGCATCCGGAGATGATATTAATGAGTATCTTTTCTATTTATTGTAGGTGCATAATTCGGCAACCCTGTAATAATATAACATTAACGTTTCACCGTATATGAATATTCTTAGTTGTCCAATTACTGTTGGATCCGGAAGGAAATCCTAATTCGAAAGCCAGTTGTTGAAATGATCTAACATTTACTGCTTACAATGGCTGTTTTGATGTGGTAAAGTTCATCGTTGATCGAGAAGCTTCACTTAATGAAAAATCTGAGGTTGGTGGCATTGCCTAGGGACACAAAGAAGTGGCTCATTATTTAAAATTAAAAGATCGAATGTAGTTTTGCTGACTCAAAAGTCTAGCTGAAATCAGATCAACAGATTTTTGTTAATCATTTTAAAGTTATGATATCAAAAACATAAAGGAATGGGTGATTTTATTATATCGATAAGACAATGCTAAAGCGTGGCAAAAAACGAAATTTGAACGAATGAATAAATATATTTTTTTAAAAGGAAGAGCATCCGGAGATGATATTAATGAGTTTCTTTACTATTTATTGTAGGTGCATGATTCGGTAACCCTGCAATAATAAAACATTAACGTTTCACCGTATATGAATATTCTTAGTTGTCCAATTACTGTTGGATCCGGAAGGAAATCCTAATTCGAAAGCCAGTTGTTGAAATGCTCTAACATTTACTGCATAAGATGGCTGTTTTGATGTGGTAAAGTTCCTCGTTGATCGAGAAGCTTCACTTAATGAAAAATCTGAGGTTAGTGGCATTGCCTAGGGACACAAAGAAGTGGCTCATTATTTAAAATTAAAAGATCGAATGTAGTTTTTCTGACTCAAAAGTCTTGTTGATATCAGATCTACAGGTTTTTGTCAATCATTTAAAAGTTATGATATCAAAAACATAAATGAATTTATTATTTCGATTAAACAATGCCAAAGCGTGCAAAAAACGAAATTTGAAGGAATGAATATATATATTTTTTTAAAAGGAAGAGCATCCGGAGATGATAATAATGAGTATCTTTTCTTTTTATTGTAGGTGCATTATTTGGTAACCCTGTAATAATATAACATTAACGTTTCACCGTATATGAATATCCTTAGTTGTATAATTACTGTTGGATCCGGATGGAAATCCGAATTCGAAACCCAATTGTTGAAATCCTCTAACATTTACTGCTTACAATGGCTGTTTTGATGTGGTAAAGTTCATCGTTGATCGAGAAGCTTCACTTAATGAAAAATCTGAGGTTGGTGGCATTGCCTAGGGACACAAAGAAGTGGCTCATTATTTAAAATTAAAATATCGAATGTAGTTTTGCTGACTCAAAAGTCTAGCTGAAATCAGATCAACAGATTTTTGTTAATCATTTAAAAGTTATGATATCAAAAACATAAAGGAATGGGTGATTTTATTATATCGATAAAACAATGCCAAAGCGTGGCAAAAAACGAAATTTGAACGAATGAATATATATATTTATTTAAAAGGAAGAGCATCCGGAGATGATATTAATGAGTATCTTTTCTATTTATTGTAGGTGCATAATTCGGCAACCCTGTAATAATATAACATTAACGTTTCACCGTATATGAATATTCTTAGTTGTCCAATTACTGTTGGATCCGGAAGGAAATCCTAATTCGAAAGCCAGTTGTTGAAATGATCTAACATTTACTGCTTACAATGGCTGTTTTGATGTGGTAAAGTTCATCGTTGATCGAGAAGCTTCACTTAATGAAAAATCTGAGGTTGGTGGCATTGCCTAGGGACACAAAGAAGTGGCTCATTATTTAAAATTAAAAGATCGAATGTAGTTTTGCTGACTCAAAAGTCTAGCTGAAATCAGATCAACAGATTTTTGTTAATCATTTAAAAGTTATGATATCAAAAACATAAAGGAATGGGTGATTTTATTATATCGATAAGACAATGCTAAAGCGTGGCAAAAAACGAAATTTGAACGAATGAATAAATATATTTTTTTAAAAGGAAGAGCATCCGGAGATGATATTAATGAGTTTCTTTACTATTTATTGTAGGTGCATGATTCGGTAACCCTGCAATAATAAAACATTAACGTTTCACCGTATATGAATATTCTTAGTTGTCCAATTACTGTTGGATCCGGAAGGAAATCCTAATTCGAAAGCCAGTTGTTGAAATGCTCTAACATTTACTGCATAAGATGGCTGTTTTGATGTGGTAAAGTTCCTCGTTGATCGAGAAGCTTCACTTAATGAAAAATCTGAGGTTAGTGGCATTGCCTAGGGACACAAAGAAGTGGCTCATTATTTAAAATTAAAAGATCGAATGTAGTTTTTCTGACTCAAAAGTCTTGTTGATATCAGATCTACAGGTTTTTGTCAATCATTTAAAAGTTATGATATCAAAAACATAAATGAATTTATTATTTCGATTAAACAATGCCAAAGCGTGCAAAAAACGAAATTTGAAGGAATGAATATATATATTTTTTTAAAAGGAAGAGCATCCGGAGATGATAATAATGAGTATCTTTTCTTTTTATTGTAGGTGCATTATTTGGTAACCCTGTAATAATATAACATTAACGTTTCACCGTATATGAATATCCTTAGTTGTATAATTACTGTTGGATCCGGATGGAAATCCGAATTCGAAACCCAATTGTTGAAATCCTCTAACATTTACTGCTTACAATGGCTGTTTTGATGTGGTAAAGTTCATCGTTGATCGAGAAGCTTCACTTAATGAAAAATCTGAGGTTGGTGGCATTGCCTAGGGACACAAAGAAGTGGCTCATTATTTAAAATTAAAATATCGAATGTAGTTTTGCTGACTCAAAAGTCTAGCTGAAATCAGATCAACAGATTTTTGTTAATCATTTAAAAGTTATGATATCAAAAACATAAAGGAATGGATGATTTTATTATATCGATAAGACAATGCTAAAGCGTGGCAAAAAACGAAATTTGAACGAATGAATATATATATTTTTTTAAAAGGAAGAGCATCCGGAGATGATATTAATGAGTTTCTTTACTATTTATTGTAGGTGCATGATTCGGTAACCCTGCAATAATAAAACATTAACGTTTCACCGTATATGAATATTCTTAGTTGTCCAATTACTGTTGGATCCGGAAGGAAATCCTAATTCGAAAGCCAGTTGTTGAAATGCTCTAACATTTACTGCATAAGATGGCTGTTTTGATGTGGTAAAGTTCCTCGTTGATCGAGAAGCTTCACTTAATGAAAAATCTGAGGTTAGTGGCATTGCCTAGGGACACAAAGAAGTGGCTCATTATTTAAAATTAAAAGATCGAATGTAGTTTTTCTGACTCAAAAGTCTAGCTGAAATCAGATCAACAGATTTTTGTTAATCATTTAAAAGTTATGATATCAAAAACATAAAGGAATGGGTGATTTTATTAAATCGATAAACCAATACCAAAGCGTGGCAAAAAACGAAATTTGAACGAAAGAATATATATATTTTTTTTAAAAGGAAGAGCATCCGGAGATGATATTAATGAGTATCTTTTCTTTTTATTATAGGTGCATTATTTGGTAACCTTGTAATAATATAACATTAACGTTTCACCGTATATGAATATCCTTAGTTGTATAATTACTGTTGGATCCGGATGGAAATCCGAATTCGAAACCCAATTGTTGAAATCCTCTAACATTTACTGCTTACAATGGCTGTTTTGATGTGGTAAAGTTCATCGTTGATCGAGAAGCTTCACTTAATGAAAAATCTGAGGTTGGTGGCATTGCCTAGGGACACAAAGAAGTGGCTCATTATTTAAAATTAAAATATCGAATGTAGTTTTGCTGACTCAAAAGTCTAGCTGAAATCAGATCAACAGATTTTTGTTAATCATTTAAAAGTTATGATATCAAAAACATAAAGGAATGGGTGATTTTATTATATCGATAAGACAATGCTAAAGCGTGGCAAAAAACGAAATTTGAACGAATGAATATATATATTTTTTTAAAAGGAAGAGCATCCGGAGATGATATTAATGAGTTTCTTTACTATTTATTGTAGGTGCATGATTCGGTAACCCTGCAATAATAAAACATTAACGTTTCACCGTATATGAATATTCTTAGTTGTCCAATTACTGTTGGATCCGGAAGGAAATCCTAATTCGAAAGCCAGTTGTTGAAATGCTCTAACATTTACTGCATAAGATGGCTGTTTTGATGTGGTAAAGTTCCTCGTTGATCGAGAAGCTTCACTTAATGAAAAATCTGAGGTTAGTGGCATTGCCTAGGGACACAAAGAAGTGGCTCATTATTTTAAATTAAAAGATCGAATTTAGTGTAGTTAAATTCAAAAGTCTTGTTGATATCAGATCTACAGGTTATTGTCAATCATTTAAAAGTTATGATATCAAAAACATAAATGAATTTATTATTTCGATGAAACAATGCCAAAGCGTACAAAAAACGAAATTTGAACGAATGAATATATATATATATTTTTTTAAAAGGAAGAGCATCCGGAGATGATATTAATGAGTTTCTTTACTATTTATTGTAGGTGCATGATTCGGTAACCCTGCAATAATAAAACATTAACGTTTCACCGTATATGAATATTCTTAGTTGTCCAATTACTGTTGGATCCGGAAGGAAATCCTAATTCGAAAGCCAGTTGTTGAAATGCTCTAACATTTACTGCATAAGATGGCTGTTTTGATGTGGTAAAGTTCCTCGTTGATCGAGAAGCTTCACTTAATGAAAAATCTGAGGTTAGTGGCATTGCCTGGGGACACAAAGAAGTGGCTCATTATTTAAAATTAAAAGATCGAATGTAGTTTTTCTGACTCAAAAGTCTAGCTGAAATCAGATCAACAGATTTTTGTTAATCATTAAAAAGTTATAATATCAAAAACATAAAGGAATGGGTGATTTTATTAAATCGATAAACCAATACCAAAGCGTGGCAAAAAACGAAATTTGAACGAATGAATATATATATTTTTTTTAAAAGGAAGAGCATCCGGAGATGATATTAATGAGTATCTTTTCTTTTTATTGTAGGTGCATTATTTGGTAACCCTGTAATAATATAACATTAACGTTTCACCGTATATGAATATCCTTAGTTGTATAATTACTGTTGGATCCGGATGGAAATCCGAATTCGAAACCCAATTGTTGAAATCCACTAACATTTACTGCTTACAATGGCTGTTATGATGTGGTAAAGTTCCTCGTTGATCGAGAAGCTTCACTTAATGAAAAATCTGCGGTATGTGGCATTGCCTAGGGACATATAGATGTGTCCGATTATGTAAAATTAGCAGATCGAATTTAGTGTAGTTAAATTCAAAAGTCTTGTTGATATCAGATCTACAGGTTATTGTCAATCATTTAAAAGTTATGATATCAAAAACATAAATGAATTTATTATTTCGATTAAACAATGCCAAAGCGTGCAAAAAACGAAATTTGAACGAATGAATATATATATTTTTTTAAAAGGAAGAGCATCCGGAGATGATATTAATGAGTATCTTTTCTATATATTGTAGGTGCATTATTTGGTAACCCTGTAATAATATAGCATTAACGTTTCACCGTATATGAATATTCTTAGTTGTCCAATTACTGTTGGATCCGGAAGGAAATCCTAATTCGAAAGCCAGTTGTTGAAATGATCTAACATTTACTGCTTAAGATGGCTGTTTTGATGTGGTAAAGTTCCTCGTTGATCGAGAAGCTTCACTTAATGAAAAATCTGAGGTTGGTGGCATTGCCTAGGGACATATAGATGTGTCCGATTATATAAAATTAGTAGATCGAATTTAGTGTAGTTAAATTCAAAAGTCTTGTTGATATCAGATCTACAGGTTTTTGTCAATCATTTAAAAGTTATGATATCAAAAACATATAGGAATGGGTGATTTTATTATATCGATAAACCAATGCCAAAGTGTGGCAAAAAACGAAATTTGGACGAATGAATATATATATTTTTTTAAAAGGAAGAGCATCCGGAGATGATATTAATGAGTATCTTTTCTTTTTATTGTAGGTGCATTATTTGGTAACCCTGTAATAATATAACATTAACGTTTCACCGTATATGAATATCCTTAGTTGTATAATTACTGTTGGATCCGGATGGAAATCCGAATTCGAAACCCAATTGTTGAAATCCTCTAACATTTACTGCTTACAATGGCTGTTTTGATGTGGTAAAGTTCCTCGTTGATCGAGAAGCTTCACTTAATGAAAAATCTGTAGTATGTGGCATTGCCTAGGGACATATAGATGTGTCCGATTATGTAAAATTAGTAGATCGAATTTAGTGTAGTTAAATTCAAAAGTCTTGTTGATATCAGATCTACAGGTTTTTGTCAATCATTTAAAAGTTATGATATCAAAAACATAAATGAATTTATTATTTCGATTAAACAATGCCAAAGCGTGCAAAAAACGAAATTTGAAGGAATGAATATATATATTTTTTTAAAAGGAAGAGCATCCGGAGATGATAATAATGAGTATCTTTTCTTTTTATTGTAGGTGCATTATTTGGTAACCCTGTAATAATATAACATTAACGTTTCACCGTATATGAATATCCTTAGTTGTATAATTACTGTTGGATCCGGATGGAAATCCGAATTCGAAACCCAATTGTTGAAATCCTCTAACATTTACTGCTTACAATGGCTGTTTTGATGTGGTAAAGTTCATCGTTGATCGAGAAGCTTCACTTAATGAAAAATCTGAGGTTGGTGGCATTGCCTAGGGACACAAAGAAGTGGCTCATTATTTAAAATTAAAATATCGAATGTAGTTTTGCTGACTCAAAAGTCTAGCTGAAATCAGATCAACAGATTTTTGTTAATCATTTAAAAGTTATGATATCAAAAACATAAAGGAATGGGTGATTTTATTATATCGATAAGACAATGCTAAAGCGTGGCAAAAAACGAAATTTGAACGAATGAATATATATATTTTTTTAAAAGGAAGAGCATCCGGAGATGATATTAATGAGTTTCTTTACTATTTATTGTAGGTGCATGATTCGGTAACCCTGCAATAATAAAACATTAACGTTTCACCGTATATGAATATTCTTAGTTGTCCAATTACTGTTGGATCCGGAAGGAAATCCTAATTCGAAAGCCAGTTGTTGAAATGCTCTAACATTTACTGCATAAGATGGCTGTTTTGATGTGGTAAAGTTCCTCGTTGATCGAGAAGCTTCACTTAATGAAAAATCTGAGGTTAGTGGCATTGCCTAGGGACACAAAGAAGTGGCTCATTATTTAAAATTAAAAGATCGAATGTAGTTTTTCTGACTCAAAAGTCTAGCTGAAATCAGATCAACAGATTTTTGTTAATCATTTAAAAGTTATGATATCAAAAACATAAAGGAATGGGTGATTTTATTAAATCGATAAACCAATACCAAAGCGTGGCAAAAAACGAAATTTGAACGAATGAATATATATATTTTTTTTAAAAGGAAGAGCATCCGGAGATGATATTAATGAGTATCTTTTCTTTTTATTGTAGGTGCATTATTTGGTAACCCTGTAATAATATAACATTAACGTTTCACCGTATATGAATATCCTTAATTGTATAATTACTGTTGGATCCGGATGGAAATCGAATTCGAAACCCAATTGTTGAAATCCTCTAACATTTACTGCTTACAATGGCTGTTTTGATGTGGTAAAGTTCCTCGTTGATCGAGAAGCTTCACTTAATGAAAAATCTGTAGTATGTGGCATTGCCTAGGGACATATAGATGTGTCCGATTATGTAAAATTAGTAGATCGAATTTAGTGTAGTTAAATTCAAAAGTCTTGTTGATATCAGATCTACAGGTTATTGTCAATCATTTAAAAGTTATGATATCAAAAACATAAATGAATTTATTATTTCGATGAAACAATGCCAAAGCGTGCAAAAAACGAAATTTGAACGAATGAATATATATATATTTTTTTAAAAGGAAGAGCATCCGGAGATGATATTAATGAGTATCTTTTCTTTTTATTGTAGGTGCATTATTTGGTAACCCTGTAATAATATAACATTAACGTTTCACCGTATATGAATATCCTTAGTTGTATAATTACTGTTGGATCCGGATGGAAATCCGAATTCGAAACCCAATTGTTGAAATCCACTAACATTTACTGCTTACGATGGCTGTTATGATGTGGTAAAGTTCCTCGTTGATCGAGAAGCTTCACTTAATGAAAAATCTGCGGTATGTGGCATTGCATAGGGACATATAGATGTGTCCGATTATGTAAAATTAGTAGATCGAATTTAGTGTAGTTAAATTCAAAAGTCCAGCTGATATCAGATCTACAGATTTTTGTGAATCATTTAAAAGTTATAATACCAAAAACATAAAGGAATGGGTGATTTTATTATATCGATAAAACAGTGCCAAAGCGTGGCAAAAAACGAAATTTGAACGAATGAATATATATATATATTTATCTAAAAGGAAGAGCATCCGGAGATGATATTAATGAGTATCTTTTCTTTTTATTGTAGGTGCATTATTTGGTAACCCTGTAATAATATAACATTAACGTTTCACCGTATATGAATATCCTTAGTTGTATAATTACTGTTGGATCCGGATGGAAATCCGAATTCGAAACCCAATTGTTGAAATCCTCTAACATTTACTGCTTACAATGGCTGTTTTGATGTGGTAAAGTTCATCGTTGATCGAGAAGCTTCACTTAATGAAAAATCTGAGGTTGGTGGCATTGCCTAGGGACACAAAGAAGTGGCTCATTATTTAAAATTAAAAGATCGAATGTAGTTTTGCTGACTCAAAAGTCTAGCTGAAATCAGATCAACAGATTTTTGTTAATCATTTAAAAGTTATGATATCAAAAACATAAAGGAATGGGTGATTTTATTATATCGATAAGACAATGCTAAAGCGTGGCAAAAAACGAAATTTGAACGAATGAATATATATATTTTTTTAAAAGGAAGAGCATCCGGAGATGATATTAATGAGTTTCTTTACTATTTATTGTAGGTGCATGATTCGGTAACCCTGCAATAATAAAACATTAACGTTTCACCGTATATGAATATTCTTAGTTGTCCAATTACTGTTGGATCCGGAAGGAAATCCTAATTCGAAAGCCAGTTGTTGAAATGCTCTAACATTTACTGCATAAGATGGCTGTTTTGATGTGGTAAAGTTCCTCGTTGATCGAGAAGCTTCACTTAATGAAAAATCTGTAGTATGTGGCATTGCCTAGGGACATATAGATGTGTCCGATTATGTAAAATTAGTAGATCGAATTTAGTGTAGTTAAATTCAAAAGTCTTGTTGATATCAGATCTACAGGTTTTTGTCAATCATTTAAAAGTTATGATATCAAAAACATAAATGAATTTATTATTTCGATTAAACAATGCCAAAGCGTGCAAAAAACGAAATTTGAAGGAATGAATATATATATTTTTTTAAAAGGAAGAGCATCCGGAGATGATAATAATCAGTATCTTTTCTATTTATTGTAAGTGCATTATTTGGTAACCCTGTAATAATATAACATTAAACGTTTCACCGTGTATGAATATTCTTAGTTCTCTAATTACTGGTGGATCCGGAAGATAATCCGAATTCGAAAGCCAGTTGTTAAAATCCTCTAACATTTACTGCTTACGATGGCTGTTATGATGTGGTAAAGTTCCTCGTTGATCGAGAAGCTTTACTTAATGAAAAATCTGCGGTATGTGGCATTGCCTAGGGACATATAGATGTGTCCGATTATGTAAAATTAGTAGATCGAATTTAGTGTAGTTAAATTCAAAAGTCCAGCTGATATCAGATCTACAGATTTTTGTGAATCATTTAAAAGTTATGATACCAAAAACATAAAGGAATGGGTGATTTTATTATATCGATAAAACAGTGCCAAAGCGTGGCAAAAAACGAAATTTGAACGAATGAATATATATATATTTATTTAAAAGGAAGAGCATCCGGAGATGATATTAATGAGTATCTTTTCTATTTATTGTAGGTGCATAATTCGGCAACCCTGTAATAATATAACATTAACGTTTCACCGTATATGAATATTCTTAGTTGTCCAATTACTGTTGGATCCGGAAGGAAATCCTAATTCGAAAGCCAGTTGTTGAAATGATTTAACATTTACTGCTTACAATGGCTGTTTTGATGTGGTAAAGTTCCTCGTTGATCGAGAAGCTTCACTTAATGAAAAATCTGCGGTATGTGGCATTGCATAGGGACATATAGATGTGTCCGATTATGTAAAATTAGTTGATCGAATTTAGTGTAGTTAAATTCAAAAGTCTTGTTGATATCAGATCTACAGGTTTTTGTCAATCATTTAAAAGTTATTATATCAAAAACATAAAGGAATGGGTGATTTTATCATATCGATAAAACAGTGCCAAAGCGTGGCAAAAAACGAAATTTGAACGATTGAATATATATATTTATTTAAAAGGAAGAGCATCCGGAGATGATATTAATGAGTATCTTTTCTATTTATTGTAGGTGCATAATTCGGCAACCCTGTAATAATATAACATTAACGTTTCACCGTATATGAATATTCTTAGTTGTCCAATTACTGTTGGGTCCGGAAGGAAATCCTAATTCGAAAGCCAGTTGTTGAAATGATCTAACATTTACTGCTTAAGATGGCTGTTTTGATGTGGTAAAGTTCCTCGTTGATCGAGAAGCTTCACTTAATGAAAGAGCTGAGGTTGGCGGCATTGCCTAGGGACATAAAGATGTGTCCGATTGTGTAAAATTAGTAGATCGAATTTAGTGTAGTTAAATTCAAAAGTCTTGTTGATATCAGATCTACAGGTTTTTGTCAATCATTTAAAAGTTATGATATCAAAAACATAAATGAATTTATTATTTCGATTAAACAATGCCAAAGCGTGCAAAAAACGAAATTTAAACGAATGAATATATATATTTTTTTAAAAGGAAGAGCATCCGGAGATGATATTAATGAGTATCTTTTCTATTTATTGTAGGTGCATTATTTGGTAACCCTGTAATAATATAACATTAACGTTTCACCGTATATGAATATTCTTAGTTGTCCAATTACTGTTGGATCCGGAAGCAGATGCTAATACTAATGCAAGTTGTAGTAAACTTTCAATATTTGCTGCATACAATGGTTGTTTCGCTGTGGTAAAACTACTCGTTGATCGAGAAGCTTCACCTAATGAAAAATATGCGGTATGTGGGAATGTCTAGGGACCTACAGATATAGCTGATTATATAAATTAGAAGATCGAATTTCCTGTTGTATAACTATAAGATCTAACTGATTTCAAAATCAACAAATTTCTTTTAATCATTAAGTGGTTTTCAATTTAGATAAAAGGTAAAATAACATGTGATTTATATATATATTGATGAAACAATCCCAAAATAAAATTTTGGCATTGAACGATGGAGATAGTTTAATTTAAGGATTAGCATCCGAAGATGATTTTAATGATTATCTATTTTATTTACTGTAACGACATTATTTGGTAACCCTTTTATAATATAACATTAATGTGAATGTATATATGAATATTGTTAGTCGTCTAATTGCTGTGGGATTCGGAAGGAGTTAGTGAAGTTATATGCAATCATATTAATGTTACTTTTATTACAGAGTTACCAAATAATGCCGTTACAATAAACACAATAGATTTTGGGGAATGAAAAGGCTGATCACCTTGCATGGAGTGGCTCTGAGATGAACTCTTGTACACTAGAGCCCATATGTGGCATAAGCCTTAGCTATGCCAAAAGGCGTATTAGAGTGGATGTAGGCAATAATGTTAAGAACTACTGGGAAAAACACTATGAAACAGATACACTCCAAACATTTTTTAGATGGACCCTGCCCCAAAAGAAGTGAAATACTTACTTCTGTTTATGGGTAGGTGTAACCTTAGGAGAGTGATGGGACTATATACAGGACAATGTCAACTGAAGCACCTCCACAACATGGGGCTAACTGAGTCACCGACGTGTAGGCCATGTGGAATGGAGGACGAAACAGCTTTCCACATAATCTGTGAATGCGATGCTTTGACAAGGGTGAGGCACCTCCACTTTAGTTGTGACCGGATCACCGACACTAAGCTCTGCGAGATGATGGACCTAATGAGTCTACTCAGATTTGCAAAGGCAACTAGCCTGTTTTAAACGGTTCAGGCCAGCGCACAATAGGCCACGGTGCACACATGCTGAGTTAAAAAAAAATACAATAGATACCCATTAATACCATCTCCGGATGCTAATCCTTAAATTAAACTATCTTCATTCGTTGTACGACTATTTTTTCATTTTGTGCTCGCTTTCGGGTTGTTTTATCAATATACTAAAATCATACGTTTTTTAACCTTTTCGAAATAGATAACCTTTAAATGTTAACAGATTTGTGTTGATCTGATATCAGCTAGACTTTTGAGTTCAATAAAAGACTAAATTGATTTTCTAATTTTATTTAATCAGCTACATCCTTGTGCCCCTACTAGGCAGTTTTTCCTAATGGAATATGTAATAATTGTAATATAATATAAAATATATATTAATTGAAATTCACCAATGCCTTCAATTCAAAAATATTTTTCTTTATAATTTTGTTGAAAATTTAACACAAGTGCAAATCCCTATTAATAAACTTAATCTTTAAAATTTGGTTGACAATGTTAATATTTTTACTAAAAAGTTGATCAACGATATTTTTAGCTTTTTTTCCGTCTCTGAAAACATTTTATGGCATTTTATATAAACGACTTCAAAAAGATATCCATAAATCCATATTATAAGGAACGAAAATGTGCTTCTTCTTTTTTTTTTTTTTATTATGTCTTTTTATCAGTGTTATGAACAATTGGATTGAATCTCAGTAAACAGACGGATCCTGGGCTGATAAAGATTTATAAAACCCCTTTGTGAGGGAAGAGGACAAAGACTTGCAGTAGATAGGGACCTAGTGCTCAGCGCTCTCTGCCTTGGACAATGGGAGGCAAAAGTGGTCGACTTTTCAATAGCTGGCCAGTAATTAACCTATTGTATTGCTACTTTCATTATCTAGCTAATTGCAGGCTGGCTATTACCCCCTCCCCTTCCTACTTCTCCCGCTAGGCTCGGGAGCAGATTTGATTTTTGGAGCGATAAAGATCTTCGATGGAAGTACGGCAAAGACTTTCAGCGAAAGGTCTATAACGGTGTTCGTTCATTCAGGCTCGTGGTATTCTTTTTAGAGATTGACGCTCAAGTGGATTCACTCATATCGCTTTTATAATTTACAGCAAAGAATGAATTTGAAAAATTCAAAATACTGGCCACGTTGGAAAATAATAAAATAGTTGTAATACACCTCTCAATGGATAAATATTTTGTAGTAAAGTAGAGAACCAAACAGGAGTGCTGTAACCCAGAGGGGACCATCAGTCTACACCTGGGATGCCCAGCATGTGGCACCCTGGGGGTTCACGATTGACATGCGGCGGACCAGTAGGTTTTTAAATGTTGTATTCTTAATTTTGTTATTAAAAAATATAAATATATTCCACTTACTATTTCTAGTACGAAATAGACATTTCGGCAAAAGGAGAAAACATGTTTTTAACAACAAGCGCCTATATTGTATAGAAATAATTATGTTGAAGGTGTAGTATATAGGAGAGGAGGGGGCAGTTGTGAATATATTAAATATAAATATAGATATAAATAATAGGATAATAGAAATATGTAAGTACATTTTATCAGACTTCCGCACATATGATATTCTAAAAATAACGAAAATAAATCCTAAAGTAAATAATGGCCCAGTTATGATAGTCAAGCTAAATTCGTTTTTCATAAAAATGATATTATGAAAAATAAGTTTAAACTGATGAAATCTGAAGACTTTAAAATGATAAAAATAAAAGATGATCTATCCAAAAATGTTAGAGAAATTATAAAAGAATTATTCCCGTTTATGAGAGCTCATTGGGAAAAAGGAAACAAGGCATCATTGAGATATGACAAACTCCTGATAAACGACCAAAGTTTTTCTATAGAAGAACTGCAATCTCAAGAAAATCCAAAGAAAAAAAGGGAAAGGAGTTAAGAAAAAGAAATAACTATGAAAAATAATTATAAAAACTCAAGCAAATTACTAAAGGGGAAAAAAAAATGAAAGATACTAAAACTCATCAAAGATCTATTAGTCTAGATAAATTCTAGGTGACTCATAAAGAAGATGATACGAGACCTTAACAAAAATGAAGCTCCAAGCATTAGCTCATAGCAAAAAGAGGATCCTAATTTTCAAATGATAAGTAAATGGTACTAAAAACATTCATCACGATACAACCGATTAAAATTTTAATTCTTCGAAAATCAGGGAATTCACACTGAATACTAAAATATAAAATAACAAAATTATACTCCAAAAAGAAGTGGTGGGTATATCCCAATAGGGCAGGTCACCCAGGGAAGTGTTGACTATTACTCCCTTATGGGAAGGCCTATGCAAGATGAGGAAAGAAGAAAAAAAAACAACTGTTAGTTTCGATCATTTAAATATTTACTCTTTTTGTTACTTTTTACATAGTAACCTTATCATTTAATGACGTGAATATTTCTTTATTATTTTGAATATAGTAATCTTATCTTATTGTAATCTTTAGCAACCTTATCGTTTATTTACTTGTATATTATTTTGCACATATTAACTTTAATTTTATTGTAATCTTCAGTAACCTTATCCTTTATTTACATGAATATTCTTTTATATATAGTAACCTTAAATTGCATAAATAAAGGCTATTACTTTTCATTTCATGCTAAAATCAAACGTATTTTTATTTTTTTCTGAATACTGACTTTGATAATCAATAATTAATAAATCAAGAAATTAATTTGTTTTTAAATAATGCATTATTCCAATCGATAATATACAAATTACTAATAGAAAGAAAATAATTAATGCAGAAGATAAAAACTTGCGTTAAGAATTAAACAACTCACTACTAAGAGACTTTTTACCTGCCACAAATATCTAAGTCCTTGTTTCAGGAAAGTTGGGAAATGTATAGCTTATTAAACTTATTTCTGAGAAACATCTTAGGAAAGTTTGTAAGTACTTGGAGCAAGTCTAGCTGCCTTCCCAGCAAGAAGTTGCGGTCCGCGATCCCCAGGGACGTCTCCTCGGAGGGCAGCAATCTCCTTTCTTCTCACAACTCGTAAAAACTAGTAACAAGGCATTTGGAAGGTCCCGGGGAGTTTTAACTCTAGCCCCGGAATCTTCGAGGTAGCATCGAATGACCTCTTTCACCTGTAAATTGGTTTTCTCTCACCCGAACATTCTAGTACAGTTTGGGAAGTACCTATCGAAAAAAATGTTTAGGGATATAGTTTGGAAACTCGTTTTCAAATACCTTACCTTTCAATGAGTTGCTTAGGCTCCTTATCTAGATCTTATCCATATTGAACACCTGGAGTTGAGAAACGAACAAGGAGAAGCTCAACTTTTCCAGAATTTCAATAAGATTTAAGATTCATTCTCTTCTCCGTGTCCGATTGGATTATAATACTCGTAACTTTTAGAAGAGATTTACGGTGGACGTCCTCCAACAGAAGCCCATCGAGCGGCATTATAGCTTGATCGAACAGAGTAGATTTCATACGCCCAACCTTTCTCAAAGCTTGTTATACTTCGTTTAATGCTCTAACAGTGGTGACTAAAAACTATTATTATATATATATATATATATATATATATATATATATATATATATTTATATATAACAAAGTAATATTAAGGATTATGATTGACTATTAGGAGTAAAATGGTTAGCGATGCATATGCCAATAAAGACAAATGAAAAAAGTTAACAATAAGGTATATAATATAAACAAAATTAATATTTTTTTTAATATTCGATATTTGGATTCTTCGTATTTTGAAACGTATTCTACGTAAAACCTCAAATTTTGAGGAGGAGAGGGGACGTTAAATTATTGGAAACAGTAAACCAAAAGCATTTAAAATAGATTTTTTTTTTAATGCCTTGGTATGCTGATTCCAAAACACCTTAAATGTTCCCCCTATCTTTATAGATGACCGTTTTAAAGGCATATAAAATCTCTAATTGGCCGCCATTTTAAAACAAACAGGCGGATGGTAATGTCGAGTTCCTAGGATCATTCTGAGGTGAGGTGGGACCTTGTCTCGGAGAAAAGCAATGGACGGCGGACGGACGGATTTTTTTAATTTTTTTATTCGATATTTGGATTCAACGTATCTTGAAACGTAAAACCTCAATTTTTGAATGGGAAGGTTAAAAAAAAATTTCTTGGTCGATTACAAAGGTAAATTATTGAAAATAATATGGGTCATTTATAAAATTGTGTATAATTTTACAAAAGTTGCCAGCCGAGTGGTAACTATTCATAATAAATAAAATGTATTATTCATTTTAATTTTATTTGTCTAGATTTATTTATATTATAAACTAAATGAAGAAAATGTTTAAAAATAAAGACTGGCAAAAAACATTTAACACTGTTGGCCTAATTTGAATATAATTACATACCTACTTATTTTTATACCATAAATAAATTAAATATCATACTGGGAATAATATGACTTGTTTAAATTCAATACAACCTGTGTTGACCGAAAACAAAAATTTTAATATCCATACGTAGGTAAATGCCGACCTGCTTAAAAATATTAAACCTTAATTTAATGAAAGAGGTTATATTCTTTCAAAGTACTATATCCCATTTAGTTCTTTCCAAATAGAAATATATATATATATATTTATCCATATTTTATCGTTCTAAATGTTTATTTTGATATCTCTTATCATGGCAGATGCCTCTAAGCGACAGGATTTCCGTCGTACGAACACTGCACAAGAGGGACCTTGTCCCCGAGATATTCGAAACAACGCTAGATTGCGTCGGTTCTGAGACAAAAAGAACCCAAACACAACCGGCGATTGGGCTGATACCATTGATTTAAGTCATTTAGTTCCTCAAAGAAGTGCGCCGAAGCCAAAGAAACAACAACAGAAGATAGAACAACCAGAAAAGGAAAAGTTGGACCTCTCCCAATTTAAGGCTAAGTTTGAGAGTGTACCGCTTGATGAACCCCTATATGATATAGGAGGATGCTTCGCTTCTTATCCATTGACTGAAAAGTACTGTCAAAATTACGAAGGCTTTTATAACCTTGTTCAAAGAGACCTATGAGGCTATGCGGAACGTCGATAATCGGCTAGACCGCCGGATGCCATATGCAATGTTCTTACATCATTGCATAGTATATCTTAATGCCGTCTTCTTAGACAGGATTCGAGAACAAGGTGGACAACCCTTTGATTATACACAGAGATGCCAGGACGCCATTCAAATTGAAGGGACAGAATACTTAGTTCCAGAAGTAATTCAGGAATACATCCATAATGTTGGAAAGATAACAACGCCTATTGGCGTGGATGTTTATTTAAACGTTCCGAAGATAGCCGTACCTCAAGGACCCAGTGATGCCAAGAATGAACATATATTTATATTTAGTTGATGTACGCATGATAGTACAGAAGGATCAATCTTATCCTTATATCATCAATCCCTAATTATATATTTATATTGCCAAAAAATCATGAGGAAAGTGTAATAACTGGAAAAAGAAGTTATTAAAATTGCAAAAATATAATTCTAGATTTTTCTGCAAAAAGAATCAGGTAAATTGGTCCGATAATAAATCAAGTAGAAACTTTTGCGTTTCCTGTAAAATTTTAAAAAATGGATTTAGTAACTTTTGGAAATCATCGTCTCAATAAACAACTGCTATAATATAGCACATGGTTCATAAAGAACCCATCTTCAACTCCTCATTTGCTTAGCTTCGATTGAAGCGATTTCAGCACATAAATAAAACCTGCAAGACGAAACTTGTGGGTGAAATAAAGCCCCCACATAAAGAGGAATAAACATGCGCTATAAAGCAGTGGACAATCTAATTCATTTTAGTAGCTCAATAAAATGACAGGACCGATCGAATAAAAAGAAATTACCAAGAGACAGTCAAGAAAAAGTTATACCGCAATCCGATTCGAAACGACCCAATCTCATGGTTCGATAGCACCTAAAGTTCATGAAAAATCCATTTCGAAACATTCCGCAGATCATCTTTACGAGTATCCTAGTTTATTCTAGAATATATTTACATCTCCAATGCAGAGATGCTAAAGTAACGTATATTTTAATGGCAAATTATAACTTAAATGATTAACTACCGGACAAAAGTATCGCACCACTTGTGTTTCTGTCTCTAATATCATGCCACAGTCCAATTCAGATAAACGTTAATTTGCTTACAAGTAAATTAGGTATGATATAATGTTTACCAATGTAAACAAGACTTAACAACTCTGGGAAGATCAATTTCCTAAGTGCATTTCATGTTTTTCACTGAGTTACTTAATTTCTCTTTCAGTTTATAAGGCTTTAACTTTTTTTTAAAGTCATTTTTATTTTCCCTTACCAATACATATTGCGATATTGCGATCATGAACACTTTTTAATTCGAGTTTTCAACGGAAATACACGTTTTCAGGTCTCGTGAGTTCAAATAGCAAAGTCTCCCAAAAAGTTTTGTGTGAACAGTCTAGGTCAAAAACGAAAAGTGGTAAGAAACTGAAATTATATATTTTAGTTAGGTATATGTTACTGCAACTTTTTCATCATAATTGACTGACCGGAATTGTCACTTTATAAAATTGATATTACATTTTTTTTCAAAACGACTCGAACGATTTTGATGAAACTTTCCTAAAGTCTTCTCCTCAAACCCATTACTTTTCATACATGTTGTACATCACCGAGGAAATGTGGAAAAAAAAGTTATGATGAAAAGTATATTTTATTGGAGCATAACTCAAAAATTGTGCATTTTATGTTAATTATGTATAAAATCATAAAAAAAGGTATTTAAAGTATCTGAAAAACAAAAAAGAAACCATCGAAATCTGACCAGTATTAGATACACCGTTTCTAATAAGGATGAGCCCTAGATAGAATGCCGAGCGCGTCCGAAAGGAGATGGATCAGACCGAGGCTGTCACTCCCACCAAGCCGCCAACCTTTTATTAACAGCACGCTCTGTAATAATATAATGTACAATAGTATAACTATAAATTAACTTAATAATTTCAACTTTAAAGTTATTTAATGGAAAACAAATATTTCCTAGAAATCAAATGGAAACTAAACCGAAAAATATAATAAGATAAATTTTCATCCTGACAAACCAAAAAAATATAGTGTAGAATTGTCGTACTAAAATTGTTTAAAAAACTAATTTATTGTACTTGTTTGAGAGAACACTTGAAGAAGAGCATAATCCTGAGTTTATTTCAAGTAGTATTTATATGAGTAGTTGTAGTATTTATGTGAGATCTTTAAAATTATGTTAAAAATATCATTATTATAAGGGATTAAGGGAAATTTGTATGATGTGCGCACCGTACCAAATTTTTTTTAATTCAGAATTAATAGTTTTGTCAACTGTACCTTTTCTCCAAGTAGATCTCGATAATTAATTTCAATTTTAGTGCTTATAATAGAGATTGCTTTTTCATAAATTCTTCGAGAATTTCGATGTCGTTATTGCTGAAATTTATAAAATACATGCTCCATCTTTCGGAATGGGTTTAAGCCTTTCTCTAAATCATATTGTTTATCTCATCTGTCGAAGACAGTGCCTGAAGCTCATTTTTTTAGCCACTTTTGAAGGGATCTTTCAGTGCCCTATGCTCACCCTTATAATTACTATCTATTCTGACTCGGTCCTCTGTTTTTTTTTTATTGTGTTAAGTTAATCAAAAGCCCGTATCCCTGACAGAGCCAAACCCCAGTCTTCCCCCCTAGAACAAAATAAAAACAAGAATAATGCCAAATATTTGTATTTATTTATTATTATTGAAATTTACAACTGTATGTGCAATATAAAAAGTAAACGGATCAGAAAACAAAAATAACGAGACACTTTTTACCGAATCAAAACAGTTTTTGCTTCTATTTTAGTTCACAGGACCCTAAGATCATATAGCAAGAGTATAAATATTTTAATAAGCTTACGATTTATTTTTTATTCAGATTAATAAATAAATACAGAAATCTCTAATACAAGGTTAATATAAATTTATTTTAATGTCATAGGGTTCCTTTAGACTAATATAGCCAGTAATCGTAAAATAAAATTTCAAAAATTCACCAACCTACTTGTTTGTTTTATTACTGTCCAGGGGGGGAGGGAGAAGGGGAAGGGCTTAGCAGAAAAAATAAAATTCCAAGAGATCACTGAGCGATGCTTCATGAGGGGTATTATTTGCTCCAGCTACAGCCTTGGATAAAGTTGGCATAATAACATTTTTTTTAAAGTATAGGAAATACAGTTACAAGATATATATTTACATATTATTAATATTAACATTATGTTATATTAATTTAAATAATTAAATTTATTTTATTTTTTGCTGCAATTTATTAATCGTATTCCAGTTTGTATTTTATTTTTACTTTTAATCTAACAAATTTTGTTAAATTGATTTATTTATACTACGTTCTCTTACCTTCTTTTCGTTCTTTATTATTTTTGTTAGTATGGTTATACCAAATCAGTAACACAATAATAGGGAAAAAGGAGATCAATAGGAAGAATACCAAACTAGTGATCTTCAAAACAATATTTTTGATGGTGTTACTGTATGGAACAGAGCATTGGACAACCTTGGAGAAGCATTTCTCAAGAATAACCGTCGCACAGATGATCTTTCTCAGAAGAATTATGGAAAAGACAAAGAGAGATTGTTTTCATAATGAAGCTATGAGAGAGAAGAACGAAGACCAGTGGGACGACCCAAGCTTACATACAAGGAGCATCTGGAAGAATTGGGAAAAACATGAGGAAAGACGGGAAGCCAGATGCGCCAAATTGGCAAAGATAGGAGTGAGTGACGGAATGGGCCGGCGCTCGAGCTCCACGCTGAAAGGCAAAAGAGAAAGAAGTAGTATATGGTAAGCAGTTCTGTAATTTAAATATCGCACCAAATAAAATTATACCAGCTTTAGTAGATAGATATGAAATCCTAAGGGAACGATTTATTAATATAAAATATATTATAGCTGTTTTTACTGTAGAAGAACGAGCTAAAATGTAGAGGTATGTTTTTTTTTCCTTTCCCCTCTAGAAGCTGGCCGATGGAACATTGTTTATGCAGTAAATTGAAGAGCAGCGACAAGAGTGGACGGGGAGCCAATATTCAGGGTAGCCTTTGTTTACACTGTTTTAGTGGAAGGAGGAGAGGGGTAAGAGGATTGAGGTGATAAGGGCTACAATCAAGTGACAAGTCCTACCATCATTACGCTCAGTCCCATCGCTCCGGAAGGATTGTCCACGGTGAAAAAACAAACCACAAATGTATGAATTAAGCATCTATTAAGAGAAATCCAGAGGAAATGAATATTGCCTAAGAAACTAGCTTCTAAAGTACATTATGAGTACCGTTATTGTTCCTAACACTAATCGCTAAAGCAGAACGCTAACAGAAATAATGATTATTTTAAAAAAAAATCAAAGAGATATAATACGAATAATTTCAAATTAATCCTAACAACAAAAAAATTAACAAACTAAAACGCATGATTAATGAAACAATTGAAAAAGAAGTAAGATTGAAAATTGGAAATTGACAATTTTGAAAAGTATGAATGGATCTCAGGTCTCCTTATCAGGACGTTTCTCTCTCCTTATCATTTTTCAAGGTTCTGGATATTGTAATCAATCACTTATTTTGTTTAGTAGCTCTATCCTTTCCTTCTTGTGTCTATTAATTTTTATTCTGTATTCTAAAGTTTCTTTGCATTTATTTATATATTCTTCACTTTAATTTTAATATTATTTCTTTTTGTCTTTAATATCATATAAGTAGTAAACTCTGGCAGAAGGCGTAAGCCCATTCATGGTCTCATTACTTTGCTCATTTTGTTTGAAGTTAAGTAAATATTTCAGTTTAATAAAGTATTATTATTATTATTGAAACAGAATATGAATACTTGTCAAGCCTAGAAGAACTATATATACCACAAATCCTGCAATTATATCATTAGAATCTTTCAAATATAAGTTGAAATGAGCTTAAAGTTTTGTTAGGGATTGATAAATTATTGAAAACTAGTTTCAAAT
Source organism: Rhaphigaster nebulosa (assembly GCA_948150685.1). Classification (NCBI taxonomy): domain Eukaryota; kingdom Metazoa; phylum Arthropoda; class Insecta; order Hemiptera; family Pentatomidae; genus Rhaphigaster; species Rhaphigaster nebulosa. The sequence goes on from OX411310.1 coordinate 35,141,567, forward strand.
ATTATACATTCATCTTCAGTTCTAAAAACAAACAAAAAATTCAAAAATAAGCAATTCAAAATATAGTTTGGTATTATTATACATATTAAATTAGATGTAATATAAATCAGTATTATAAAACAATTATGAATTATGAATTTAATTAAGACAAGAAATCAAATACATGTTACTGCTCACCAAGGTTAAAATGGATTATATCAAACAGAAAAGTTTGTACTGGTTTATTCTCGCATTGAACTAACAATGAACGAAAGGTAGGTAGGATGTTTATAGGTAAACGGTTTAAGGGTCAGGATTTTTCAGTAATGCCGGTGAGGAATTGGTTTTTCTGTTAGAGATGGGAATAAATTTAAGATTGGACTATTGGAGATATTTATTTGCTCATTTAAGCAAAAATCTGGATTGGATTTGAAGGATTTTATTATTTCAAGTGCTTCATATACGAGTATATTTAATTTGAGGATGTTTTCAACGTGGTGTATTAATCTAACTCCTGAGTCTTTGATGAATTTATGATTTTTTAATTTAAAAGAATTGCAAAGTTGGAATTCTTTGTCTTATTATTATATGCACGTATTTGTTCCTTCAATCTCTGATTCAGCGATCTTCCAGTTTTTACCTTGTATTTGTCTGCACAATCATTACAATTTAATTCGTATACTCCGCTTTTTTGGAAAGGGTCTATTTTGTCTTTAGGAGAAGAGAAATATGAGCATAGGGTTCTTTCTATTTTAAATGCAGAGTTTAATCCTAGTTTTTTCAATTCATTTCCGACTTTGGTGGATATAGAACCATAATTAAGTAATGATAATTTATTAATTCTTAATAAGATCCTTCTATACCACCATGCGGATGTCAACTGATTAAAGTTTTGTGTTACGAAATAGACGAAGCAGAATAGGCTTTTAACGTGGAAATCAATTTCAAATATATAACTACTTTTATAGATATTTCCTGTCTTCCTACCTAGCACCCACATCAAAGATTTTATAAAGTTTAAAATACTTTTTTATAGCAACATAAATAAGCATTGTCTTTATTTAAAACTTGGAATTGATTAAAATAAGAGCACTACTTAAAAAAGAAAAGTTGTTTATAGTTGAAATAATCTTTAATTTTTATAATAGATATAATAACATTTTTTAACAGCTGTGACATGAAGCACTTGAAAAGGTTACTTTTTGTAAAGACAGACTCTAATACATTTATTACAAGGCGATGTTGGGAGGGGAGAGAGTGAAGATTAGATGACTGCAAAGATGGATCGAGTCATCTCCATTATTGAAATTGATACCACACAAACTCTTAGGGATCGTTCGTTGTAACCATTTTAGTCGCATCACCCACAGTCCAATCATTAGATAACTTATTGAGATGTTTATATTTAGGTAAAAATATAATTATAATTATAACAATTATAATTATATTATTTATATAATTACAATTATATAATTATAATTTATATAATAAATGAACCGGTAATTAGAGAAACCCCTTAACACATTTTTTGGAGGATATTTAAAAATTTACGGGTTTTCATGCTATTGAGAAAGACACTTGTTTTAATAGAGATAAGTCCGACGTATTTTCTCAGTTTTATAATGGTGGCTAGTTATAATTTAGCTGGTAATTGCTTTAGGTCACAGTGAAGTAAAATCAGATATTTTCTAATGGCCAGCATGTGAAAGGGGGTGAAGAATCACAGGCGGAATAGTCTAGTCCGAATGTACTTTCACAAACAATTTCATCATAGATAAACACTTTTTTACATATCAGTAATTATTATTTTCCTTATTTAAGTAAAATTGTTAGTTTGAGGAATCTCATAAGTCAAGAAAATTTTAATTAAATTCAAACAACATAATAGGATTTTTCTTGTCTTGATTGGTAACACAACAGGTTCAGAACCAGTCACTTTGTAACTAGCAATTTTTTTTTTTGGGAGGGGGGTTCCCTTGAATCATTGCATTTTGCCTTGGACTGTTTTTTTTTGTTTTCCTAAAATTTGGTCTTTATGGTTGACGTATGGGTTACTCAAATCACCGTTTTGATAGTAAAATGATAGTGAAGTTCTTTCTAATGTAACAGACTTTTATAAAATAATTTATTAATTCAAAGAAAACTCCAGTTGTTACAATATCTATCTGTAAGAACGATAAAGTCATTGACAAAACCATTTACGTTTTTATAATTATTAATACGAAAGTTTCCAATTCTAATTTAAATCTCAACAGACTAAAAGTGTGAAATTTAAACATTAGTTGTTTTTTTCTTTAGATCATAGGTATAACAAGCTTACAAGGTTACGGGGACGTTAGCTGATTGCGAACATAAAAAACATATAGACTGGGGCGACGAAGGCCAACAAACGATAACCAATACATTGGGGCGAACGTTGTTCACAACGCGTTGGCGTTCGGCCTCTCATCCACATCAAACCCAAGGGTTCGTAACCAGCTAACATCCCCGTAAACAGCTTGTTATACCTATGATCCAATGAAAAAAAACAACCAATGTTTAAATTTCATACTTTTATTCTGCAAAGGTTTAAATTAGAATAGAAAACTTTCGTATTAATAATTATAAAAACATAAATGGTTTTGTCAATGGCTTTGCAGATAGATATTGCTAAAGCTGGATTTTTCTTTGAATTAATAAATTATTTTAGAACAAGTCTGTTTAAATAAACAAAGAGATAAAATAAGATTAATTCTTAATATAAGAAAAAATAGTGTCATTTTAAAAAATATCTTAAGATATGGAGAACAAGAAATGCTGTCATCAAGAAGGAAATAATAAGAACTGAATGTGCCAAAAAAAAAAAGAAAATACGATATCATTAGAAAATTCAGAACAATTAAAATTATAAATAGTACTGTCTTTAGTAGTATGCTTAAGAATATTTTATATTTTGACGTAGCCGACAGAAAATAGAATTTGAAAATGACCAATAATTTTGTAAAAAAAAGGCTGAAACGTTATTAAATAAAATAAATTGTAAAAATGTATATTGATCAAATACATATGGGATTAAAGTAGTTCTATAATTTCTTAATCTATATCGATTAATTTTATAAATCTAAAATACTTTAGGCTACGCTTTACGCTGCAAAATTAGCAACCTTCCAAATGGGTTACTGTGTGAGAGACATAATTAAAGGTCAAATATCTGAAATTGAACAATTTATAATAATATTATACAAACCACAAATAAATATGGAGATATCTTCAACATACGAAATACAGTAAAGTAAAAAAGAGTCATGGAGCTGGGAGAGATGGAGAAAATTTGTTATCAATCTATTTGATTATGATTGAACGATTTCAACCCGTCAAATAACAAATATAGAAAGAAACAACGTGATGAGGGGACCATTAATCACAAAGAAAGAGAATGTGCGACTTAGCGGCCAACTATGATATAAAAATTTGTCTTAATTTTATATTTTTATCAATAATTCAATAATGATTCTATTCATAATTAATGAATGATAGACATATTTATAATATTGGCAATATATTGATACTGAAATCGTAAAACCGGCATTCTATCCCTACGACGCATATTGGAGTTTATTTAATCAATAAAAATAGTTTATTTGAAATTCCTTTAAACCGGACAAAATTATTTGAAGCTTTTTTTACTTTCATACAGCTGCACATATGAGTATTTGGACCTTAATAAACCCGTCTTTCTCCACGCTTGATAACCTATTTTCATCCCTATGAAGTCTCTAAGGATGCCATATAATTCTCTCCTGGTGTAACTGTGGACTGTTGAGAATCTAGAAGATACTTTTAAAAAAATTGCTACGTTGATTTTTTTTTAATCATATATTAGAAATAATAAAAAACAAAACGGCGGAGGAGGGCAGAATTTTTTTTTTTTTTTATAATACATTTATTATTGGCCTGAATTTTATGTTTATAATCAACAAGTCGACCAGACCCGGTATACAAACAAAAACAACTTTATCTTATAATATCAAGTAGACAAAAAGAATTAACCGAACATTCTTCATAAAGATGGTTAGCAATGTAAACAGTAAATCAATAAATAGATAATTTTAAAATAAAGTAAGTTAAAATTAAAACGCTTATCGAATCCGAAGGTTCGATACCAATTCTACTAAGTGGTCTATAATTCAACGATCACAGTAAAATCCAACTCCGTTAGCCTTAGCACAATACTCCCATCTACTTCTCGGACATATACCGTTACAGCGCAAATTAACTTTTTATTTCTCATCATTTAGCTCAACAACTTCAAGACGATTTTAACCGTTGCAATGCTATCACTTCAATTATGTGTTAGAGGTGCATATCCCGCGATTCTCGAGCGGATTCATATTTCTTCTAATTTTTACTTTAGTACTATAATTAATCAGTATCATATAACTACTAATAAGGAACTTGTATATACTTACAAAAATAGACAAATTTTTATCGACTGAACATACTCCAATAGGAAACAATACCACGGATAAAACCACTGATAACAATGAGACTTGAAATTCTTACAATCTCTGATTTCCGATTGCCTTTACAAGAAATGGCAAGATTGTGGAAAATTTATTAGATTACAGTTTGATGAGCCAGCTATCAAGCTTGAAGATAGGCTTGCTGGAGTTTTTCATCAACTTCCTGATTTGGACTTTTGTCCAGTTTTAAGTTTCAAATATCTCTGTCCGACGTCCGATCTTACACTCTTTGTAACAGAAAATTCATTCTGTATTATTCATTCCAATTTATTATTTCGGTTACTCGACTATTTACATTTTAATAACACATTTCTGCTGGGCTATTTAACGACATTGTGGTTTTGTTAACAAAATAAAATAAATAATTTGAAGCAACCATCTTCCTATCAGGGTGTAATCTAATGCTTGCAACTAAAGTTCTCAAGAAATATTAATACGCATAAACAGTAGAGATTCGACGTGAGTTTTGTTTTTTTTTCCTTTCAATAGTATTGAACTTTGTATGCGGACTATTGAGATACAAAGATTAACATCCAACCAGGAAGATCTATTCTAAATAATGAGATCTGTTTAAAAAAAAAAAAAAATAATAATAACAATCATTGTGCATAATAACGGATCAACTAAAGTTTCACCTAATCGGAAACCGAGAAGCTCTTGAATACTGTGAGGGATGCGAGGAGCGGAAATGGCGTCAAGTGCCACTGCTTAGGTAATACGGCTGTGGAGAAGACAACGCTCTCTTACAAAGAAGAAGGGTAAAGAGCCAGGGTTCGGGGATGGCATTTGTCAAGTTGATGGTAAAATTATACGAATTGGAATATATGTGAATAGCAGCCTGAGAGAAAGAGAGAGAGGTCTTTGCATCTGCAATATCGTGATATAGAGTGCGCTTCGATTTTATTGTCTGATACCGTTCGCCCTGCGCCTTGATATAATATGCAATATTTCCTCATGGTACCTGACAGTATTGACAGTAGATTCAAATTGAATCCACCTATAGTCAATAGTTATATACGTCAAGAGCCGAATTAGCGTGAAGGCACTAACCGGAGGTGTCACAATTACATTATTACATAATACCTTGTGACATTCTCCTGCATCCTCCGTAAACAAAGATGTCTTTGCTTTACGCTATTTTAAATAAAACTAACTTACATAAATTTATCGATTAATTTCCAATTTCAGATTAATAAGATGTGATTCATTGGAAGAAACAGAAAAGATAAAAATAAATACATTATTTCAAACAAAAACAAAGTAACTAAATTAAAATAACCTTTGTTTTGCACATTATGATAAAATTAAAAATATCAAAGCAGAAAATATATACAAATATGAATGAAAATGTAACTACACAGAAGGCTTATCTGAAGAAATAACAAAATTATTAAAATGCCATAATGAAGAAGAATGTGATTTAGGTTTTTAACCTCCAAACACATAATATATGTATATATATATATATATATATATATATATATATATATATATATATATATATATATATATATATATATATATATACATGCGAACATTTTGAATCTTAGTTTTCAAAAAATTATTAATACTCCAAACAAGAGGGACATTTATTTTGAAGATAAAAATTAAATTTATCCGATTATTATTAATCAGTTCAGTTTAAAAAAAAAAATGTATTTTTTATCCTGACAAATTGTTTCATAATGAAACTTCTGCGAAACTGCAGCGTTGATACTGGAATGTTCCATCAGAATAATTATTATTATCTCCACCGTCATTCCCCGTCCATATAAGGTACAAAAATGGACTAGGAATGACGGAGAAATTAGAATTTTCCTGTTTTCATAACTTTACATATACCAATCTTTAAGAGGTTATATACAAATTTCAATTATTTTATTTCTACCACGCTAAATAAAAGAAAAACTGATTTTCCAAGAAATATGCGACGAGGGAATGACGAGAAATGGTTAAACAATCACGATCGAGAAAAATATTTGATGAAACCTCTCGATTCAGCCTGGGAAAAGTCTCATTGAGAATATGAAACTTTGGAAGGTCGGATTTGAACACGGACAGAGAATGGCGGCGATTTGACCGTTCAAACAATTTTGTCTACTAAAAGAATTGAATTTTTTATTTATTATACTATTATTATTTGTTTATTTATTTATGTCTTTAAATAAATATTTATTACATTGTTTTTATCCGTATTTTCTTATTTAGTGATTATTTATTGTACTTTTCTTGATTCTTAGGCGTGCGTTCCTAAAATTTGAACATTAGATTTGTTTGTTTGTTTTTTTATTTTGCATATATAAAAAGGAAAAAAAAAGAGAGATCTTTATTTTAAGTTATGATATGGTTCAGAGTTACCGGATAAGAGAAATAACGGATGGATTAGAGAATAATAGGTCTATAGCAAACAAAGGGAAAAGAAAAAGAAGGAAAAAGAAAAGGAACAGATATATTATGGGTGATGTAATGATAGTTATAATGTGTTTAAAGCTAGAATGAAAGGGAAAAAAACTGTTATGAATATTATGTATAAAATTATTCTTGGTCTAGGTATAGATTGATTTAGTATGCTGTAGCAACCAAAGTTATTGGGCAGCATTGCTGTAAATAAAGCGTTTCTCTCTCTCGGAAAATGGAAAAAAAGATTCTAGATAAATTCAGATAAAATAATAACAAAAAATCTCATCTTGAAAATGTATAATGGGGCTTGTAAAACACTCTTGACATCAAATTATCGCTTCCCGGTAGAATGGCCTACATACATCTAATTATAATTTATGTATGTATACATACATACATATATATATATATATATATATATATATATATATATATGGAGGGTCAAGGTGGCCGAGCGGATTTACGCACTTACTTACAAACCCAAAGGTTATGAGTTCGAATCCCGGCACCGGCATGGATTCAATTTAATTAAATTTAATACTTCAAGCAATTTATCCCGCCTCCCCCGGGTATGTGAGGCCCGTCAGCCTATTTGGAGGCAACTCACAAAAAGGCCAGGGGTTCCTACCCCTATAGGGTGATGACCCTACCCCATGTACCTAAATTGAGAATCGCGGTGTGGTTTGAATACCACATACTACATCCACGGTCTACAGTGCCAACAGAAAAAAAAATAACAATATATATATATATATAGGCCATATATATATATATATATATATATATATATATATATATATATATATATATATATATATATATATATATATATATATATATATATATAGGCCATTCTATCAGGAAATTCTATATATCAATAAACAAAATTTAAAAAAAAACTCCAATCAAGATTCTAATGAGCTAATAAGTGATAGTTATAATAAATTAAGAATGCAAATAAAATTATGGATGGAATGAATTATGGAAAGTAAAATTATTATAAATTTAGTATGGAAATTATAGTTATTCACGGTGTAACTGAATTTTTTAAGGTGTCCATACTTGCATGAGCGGTAGTATATGTTTGTGTGTGTTTGCGTCAAATCTTTCACCCACACTTAACCATGTGAAAACATCTAATCCAAATAAGAATAAGTGTTTGCTCTCCAATTGGTGTATGGCATGAATATTAATGGCCAATAATTTTCTTATTAATTCCTTTTCATACTCCTTGAATTTTCTTTCAGAGGTCTTTGTTTCAATTAGTGAGTTGCTGTATCTTAGTCATGAATTTTTTGTATGTACACACACACACACACACACACACACACACACACACACACACACACACACAAACACATTTTCTGTCTTATTTTTGGTTTGTTTTTTTATAATTGATACCAGAAACTAATAATGAGTCAATATTGCTAGGACGCATATGTTAAATCAAAACGCCTTTTCTCAAATGTCATTCGCTCTCTGAAGGCCTAGCTCTTTGAATTATCACAAGATATCCCTTCTGAAAAGGGTGAGGCGGGGAGGAATTTTGTAGTTAATGGGGAGAGATGGGGAGGGAATTACACGGATGGGGCGGGCGATAGATAGCTACTATCTGCGGGGACCAGTCGCGGTATCGTTCCCTCACTGGATATTAAACTTGTTAATTTAGATTCAAGGGTCTGATCCTCAACGACGGAAAAGAAATAAGCCCTCCTTGGGTAAACAATCTTCATGCTAATAAGGGGATTACCTAGACCTCCTCCCACCGCTCATGGAAATATGCTCTGCCTCCATCCTTCCAGGATAATGAATCCTTATTCCTTTTTTAATATCCTTTAATTAAATCCTTGTTTCCTTAGCGTCACAAAGTGCGCATTTTCACCCGTTCTTAAAATTAGCGCAACGGTTTTATTAAAGCCCGATGCTAATCGAATCAGATATGACGCCTCTTCAAAAATATACGTCGGACCATCTTAAAATGAATATATGTATCGTTTTTGGATTGTGATTTTGAGGACTTTCTCAACGATTCAGCTAATTGTATTATTTAGTATTTGTAAAGAAAATATAAAATAACATAAAGAAAATATATTAATCGATTACTTTTTATTTTCGACATTTCACTACTGATTTACACGATTTACGATTCTCATATTTCCAATTCAATTTTGTTTTGTATTCTACAATTGGTTAAAATGTAAGAAAAACAAGTGGATAACAGAAAGGAATCAGATGTAATTAATATCACTAATTTGTTATATTAAAATCGCTTGATAATTTTGGGATTGTATCTTGTGGTCCAAGCTATGGTCATTGGATTTTGAATTTCATTTTTCCGAAGCCAGAATTGTTTGTTAAAATAACATCAATCAGATTTCATAACACATAAAAATGATATTGAAACTTTACAAATATAGCTTCTGTGCTTTCGCTAATCTAAATAACACAATCTTGAATTTGATTTATCCACTTCATTTACCACACATGAGATGTTGGATAGTGCTCAGAGAGTTTTATGTATTTTTGATGAACTTTATTTAATTTTTATTTTATAATTCAAAGAAGAAAACCACATTTTAAGTTCCAACTTTTCGTTAGTTTTGGATGAAAAGAAATGTGATAAAAAATAAGCATTATAATAGAAGCTTTCCACCGTTGGAATATAGAATAGATAGGAAAAGTCTTATCGAAGGAAGGAGAGCGTTATTAAAATTCGGGGTGCGATGGACGAGCTGTTTGGGCGCCACAATATAGCTCTGATTGCGGTGTTGGTGTTGGTATTTACCATCCTACTCCAAGAGCATTGTGCCAGTAATGAGGCATTGTGAGCCTAATACCCTTCCACCGGGCATTAGCAACCATTCATTCCACTATGCCAATTAGCAATCATATTGATAAATCCCTTAGGCTTTCTTACAATGAGCTCCTTCAGACTCGACCCAAACATTTTCTCCATAATTTAGTTTTCTCTTTATGAAGACTTTCCACAAATTTGTACTGATTTTTGAGTAAATTGCTTAACGGCATCAGAACTTTTTAATAGTATGCATATCTTTCTGGCAGTTGAAATTGACCAGAAGTAAAAGCTGCCTCTTCTCAAGTTAATATTATCCTTTTTTTTTTGGATAGCATTTATGATTTCTGCCTACTCATTTCTGATTTTAAAATTTCATTGTTACCATTTCTCGGTATGAAAACATCGACAAGAAGTTCCATTGTAGGTTTTTCCTACAATGTAGGTAGTTCCATGTTTTTAGCATAAAAAGTTTTGAAACTAGGGACGTTAGAAATTCTTAAATTTCTATTCCACAGTCTAATGTGCGTTTTCCCTTACATAATTTTTCAACTAAAACTATGTGTGTTTTATTATCGTTATTGTTGGGTATCATTTTAAATCAATTTCTACATATAGATAATAGTTTAATGAAAGTTTCAAGATTTCTTAGGGAAGTCCGATATTTTCAGAAATAACCAAATACCAGATTGACACTAAAAAATAACTAAAGGTAAGTAAGAATATCAGTGAGAAATTTCACAAATATACTATTAGTTTATACTTAGAAAAGTTTCATTGAAATCAGTGATCCCACGTCCGTAACCTCATCTTGCGTGTAAATTGTGTTTAATTCATGAAAAGGTGTTTTTCTTTCAAAAATTTCAATCTGTAAAACTACTTAGAAAAATCTGAAAAAAATGAGGGTGCCAATATGGCTTAGGTAAAGATACCCTATGACTTTGGTTTGACCGGCCCAAGAACCTGTAGAGTTATAGTCGTTTTTCTCCGAATTGTCAAACAATTTGTAGAATATTTCTGGGAAAAAAGAAAAATAATGCAATGTGATAAATGTTGGAACGAACTCCAAAATTCCTATTGATAGTGCATCAGGTAAAAGGCTTATAATAAAATTGAAAAATGTTTCTGACATACGTGAAAGTCGGCAAGCATTTATCGCTCTGGAGCAGCTTTACCTACCTTACCCGAATTGAGCCGTTAGTAACACAATAACAGAATTGTACACTATTTTGGCCTCTCTTCACAGATTTAATCATATCATTTCTTCAATATAACTTCATAGTTTTCATCTCACTCCAATCATTTACAGCACCCATTCATAACAGTCCAAAATATACAATTACAGTAAAACTAGCATACATTTTCAAAAGTGAATTTGTCTAGCATACTTTGATTTTCATTAAATCGCTGTTCGCAAATCACCCAAAAGCCGCTGCAAGATTGCTTCATTTGAAAAGTAAAAACAAAAAATAATATTCCAATAAAACTCGAGTAGCTAGAATCTATACTTACTATTGCTAAGAGTTAAGGACAAGGAAAACTACACCCCAATAAATTATATAATAATAGAAAGTGATATTAACAATCTTGAGATTATACAAAGAAGACTCAAGGACATATTGCCAAAATGTTTAAGACAAAAGCAAGAGTATATTCGTGAGAAAAAAAAAGGATGCATCGGAATAATTTATTAGTTATTTATTGTTTATATATCTTTTCTTTAAATATGCTTAATACATTGTTTTTATCCTTATTTTCTTATTTAGTTGTTATTGTAGTTATTGTACTGTTTTTGATGCTTAGGCGTGCGTTCCTAAAATTTGAACATTTGATTAGTTATCGAATTTTTGTTGTTTTTTTGTTTTGCATGTATGAAAAAAAGAAAAGAGATTATGAATTTTAAGTTATGAAATGGTTCAGTCACAGGAAAAGAGAAATAATGGATGAATTAGAGAATAATAGGTCTATAGCAAACAAAGAGAAAAGAAAATATTATGGACATATTATGGATAATGTAGTGATAAATATAACGTGTTTAGAGCTAGAATGAAAGGGAAAAAAAATTTTATGAATATTATGTATAGTATTATTGTATATCTAGCTACAGATTGATTTAGTATGCTGTGTATGTAGCAACCCAAGGTTTTTGGGCAGCATTGCTGTAAATAAAGCATTTCTCTCTGCGGTAGGTACTCTTTCATCGCCACCTTTGTTGCAAGGAATGACCAATAAATAAATTTCTTTGAATTAAGACTGGTGAAACCGTGTAGAAACGGAACTTTCATTAATTTCCATTCTAAAAGCCCAGCACTTGAACGCTGTGTGGAGCTTGTTGCTGAAGCATCCAAACATCCGGTTCCAAGTCAAGAGATTGTTGTATCAGACCTATGTTTGTTTCAAGGTCACCTATCGCAAGTTTTTGGAGTAATCTATAAAAACAGAAAAAGTCTCTAGTTCGAAGTGAAAATTTACATTTTTTGTAAAAAGAATTGTTTTCTTAAGGGAAGGGCAAAAAAAAAAAAAAAAAAAAAAAGAAAAAAAGATGAACAAAACTAATGTAATCAATATTTATTTGCAAAGAAGCCCTGTTCTTAGAAGTACTTAAACACTAACGGTATTAATATTGGAGAGCTTATATTAAGTGTTAAATCGGTTAATTACACACCGCTAAAAAAAAAAAAACTCATAACTTCAATATATTCTCGAATAGAAGACCTGAAAAGTAAAGAAGTAATGAAAATATTTAAAGTAAAGCAAAGCTCTCTGAACAAAATAGTCACTTATTTTTTAAACTACTTCTGCTGAATGGAAATTCCTTCCCCAATCACATACACAGCCCGACCAAAATAAGAAAACTTCAATCAGAGCGAGCTGGAACAGTGTAATAATTCCAGCAATGAGAAGTTAGGACCTCCCTTGAACTAAAGGCCGGGTCTCATTGGCTGGTTGTGGACAGGGCAATACGTTAGGGAGTCTTAAGGCAACGTATGGGCCTGTTTGTGCACGATATCGCCCCATCAAATACCTAACCTCTGTTTAGTCTCCTTCTCAGGCATCGTCCTCTGGCTTAGCGGCTCTTCTACCAGTCTTCAGGTTCTGTCCGTACCTCCTGTTAAAGAATATTCACGGAACAACGAGAGAAGCAACTTCTAATAAAAACATTCGCCCCTCCGTCTTGTTACCTGGACATTCAGGATGATGTAGTGGGAAGAACTCTATGGAATCAAGAGTACGATCCGATGAGAAAACATGCCGGGGAAAATTGAAATTGTTTAGGAAACTTGCTTGAAAGGAATGGCGGGCAGGAGCGCTACATGGAAACTTCAACCAAACTTTCTCTACCGTGCCGTTACGTCAGAGGAAAAAAATAATAAACTAGAAAATAAAATATTGATATTATATTATTTAATCTGTTTTTTCACATCAAAGTTAATAATAATATTAATGATCCCTATAATGAAATGAATAACATATATTTCTATAACTTTGGGGTGATTAATATTATTATGAAATATGCTACGAAATTTTGAATATCTATATAAAATTTCCTTGCGTATTTCAATTAAATAACTCATTTTATCTATCCGTTGAATTTTGAAATTTAAAATAATGTGAAAAAGTTATAAGTTGTATTATTATCAATTTTCTAATATTTTTAAGAAAATAAAATTATTAATTTATTGTAATTTTATTTAGTTTTTATGATATTTTTATTTTTTCAGTAAGAATTTGTTTAAGACCATAATGCAACAATAAATTAACTAATTATGACTTTTGGTCAACGCAGGTGCCCGAATTTATAACAATACTAACGTCTAGCAGATACTGCTATTTACTCGAAATTCGCTAATCAATTTCCGTCAAACTAGTCAATTTCAAAATTGACAACGTGCAATTTTTCACAGTTACTGGAGCTTTGTGCCAAAGGGACCGCCTTTGGCCCAGTTGTGTGCCCATCTAAAGTTTAAAACAAATACCAGAATGGCAACTCATGTGTAAATGACACCCCCACTGCAGTTGTCATTTAGCATGTTCTTCAATCGTACGAAAGGCACTTGTTTTTCACCCTGTGTTAGTAACGGTTCCATCATGCTTGCACGCTATGCAATTAAAGTTGTTTTACCACAGCAGTTTAAAATCTTACACTCAAAAAATAAATAATCAACACCAGTTTTAAAAACAAATAATGTTCTAACAAGGAAGCATGATACAAATAGGTCATCATTTTCGGCTTACGCGCTAGGCTGAGAGGAGTGTTATCCAGATGACATTGAGTACGTAATAATCATTTATAATAAATTAGATAATGTAAAAAAATTGAAAAATATAAAAGTTTTAGACAATCTTTTATTTTATATGTTTATTTTTTTTTTTTACAATTTTTGGACTTCGAATGGACCATTTTTTCTTTTAAAATTACTAACGTTCACGGAAATACAGACGGAAGGTGCTTCCATCAACCATTTGGTTCGAACGTCACTTTGGCCTCAATAGGAAAATAATAAACTATTTTCTGAATTCATCCTTTGCGATCAATGAGGTAGTAAAGAAATCCACTCATAAGCTAAAATCCACTACTAGGTTTTCATAAATTGATAAGTAGAGTTACATAAATCATAAAATTTGTAAATTTTAGTTTGTTGAAGAACCGAAAAGTGATTCGGTCACTAGGTTTTTAATTTTTTTTTTTCATCATTCAACAATTTTCAAACAAGGAAGCGTGATAAAAATATGTCACTATTTTCGGTTTACGCGCTAGGCTGTGAAATGAGTGTTTTACAGATACTATTGAGAACGTAGTTATCATTTAAGATAAATTAGATAATTTAAAAAAATATTGAAAAGATGTTTAAGTTTTTTTGTTTTGTTTTTACAATTTTCGGACTTCGGGCGGACCATTTTTTTGTTTTAATACTACAAACGTTCACAAAAACACAGACGGAAGATGCTTCCATGAACTTTGGCTCTGAGGTGACTTTAGCCTCAATAGATAAAATAATAAACGAAATTTTGAACAATGAAACCAAAGACTTACCTTTGTTTTGGCCGGCTAAATCTACAAAATAGTCCTATATATGACTGTAGGGCTTTAGTCTGTTCAATATAATCTTTCATAAACATTTATTGTACATGGTTTTCCTAATGCGCTTTCAGATGTCGAAAGGCACTTTCCGATAAAACTTTACAAGAAAAATGCAAGTTTCATATGGTATACAACACTGCACTAGGGTTGGAATATCGAAACGCGATATATCGATATTTGAAAAACTTTGAAAAACCGATATATTATATCGATATCCTAACATCCGATATATCGATAGTTTACACCAATATTTCGGTGATAATGGTATTTTAAACTTTATTATTTTATTTTAATTAGAAATTTCCTTTATTCTTTATCATATTTTTAATTTTATCCGTGAGCTATACTTTACATTATAGCTTAATTATTTAATCAATCTAGGACGCTGTATTTGTGCTGTCACTAACGGTCAGTTACCTGTTGTTCATTGTTGTTGTTTCTGTTGTTAGTGTGGTGATTAAAGCGAAAACAGAAACTAAAATTTCGCCACCAAAAAGTGAAGTATGGAAACATTTTAAATCGAGAGAGAATAAAAGTACGAAGTGCAAATATTGTCACAAAATATTTCGGGCATCGGGAAACACAAAAAATCTACGGTGACACCTCAAAGCTTCCCATACACACGTTTTTTCGTCTCCATCAGGGTCACACCACCAACTTCTAAATCAGAAGCAAATGAAATAGTTCCTCCGCCAAAAGCTTCTGACATAAGAAGTAGTTTCCAAAATATCGCATCATTTGAAGAGGGAGGCGAACGACGAAGAAAAATTAATGATGCTATTTTATATTTTATCTGTAAGGATACTCTGCCTTTCTACACTGGAAAGAACACAATGAAAATTATTATATAGAGGAAATGTCCCAAAATTTGAAAACAAGATTAAAGCAGCATAAGTCAAATTCTAAAAATCCTAATAGTAATAAAAAGTTATAAAAAAGTGCTCAATTTGAAAATCGATATGAAATAAAAAATTATTACATAGACATAATAAATAAAATAGATATATAATGAAAGAACTAATAATTGTAATGAAAATAGTAAATTTAAAAAAAAAATAAGATCTAGAAAAATTACAAAAAGAAAAGAGAAACTACCATAAGTATTGCTAGATAGTGAGGACAGTTCAGAATATTCAAGAATAGGAATCGAGGCACATTAGGTAGATGCTAACTAGTTTTAAATTTTATTGTTTCAACATTTCACTGTGTGCCATATGCATAGTAAATCATATGTCTACTCGTAATTGTACTTTCGTAATTTATTATGAAATAGGGTCCAGGTTTTTCCTCCTTACCCTTCAAATAAACTTAAGATTTTAAGATTAGCAAAACAAAAAATAATATGGATCAATCATTAACCAAATTGAAATAAAATAGACAATACTATAAATGTAAATAAATTGTTGCATATCATTGGTTAAAATATGGCAAATCTTAAAGGAGACGTGATAAAAATAGGTTACTTCATTGGATTCCAATGGCTTAGCCTGTGAAATGAGTGTTTTCCAAATGGTAACGTCAGGATAATTTCTGGTGATAGGCAATAAAAGTGAATTTACCAGACTTGTTATAAACCTTCTGATTTGAAATATAATTAGTGAAACAATACGCTTTATTAATATTATTATTTCATTCTTAATTGTAAGCTTTTTCCATTTAACCACAGTGATGATTGGGACAATTATCTTAATTATTTTCAACCACTATGACTCATTCAGAGAACACTGAAACGTCTAAGAATAAATTATTTAAATCGATGTTTATGAAGGCAGTGGTGCATGATAATAATGTTTGTATTGCCATAACAAGGTTGGAAGGGTTAGGTTTCGGGTGATAATCTGTTTTATTTTTTATTATATCACATAGTTTAATGAAACAATATGTAACCGTATTTAAATTATTTAAAAATAGATCCAGTCTTTTTTTTCATTAAGTCAGATTTAATTCCATGCATCCTTCTACAGGTACCCTGTACTCATAGGTGAATAGATAAATCAAGACGTGAGAATTAAAAAGTCTGTTTGATTAAAACAAAACTTAAAATCCTGGTTGTAAGAAGTGTGTGATAGAGTTTAATTTAAAAAAAAAATACTGGTTACGAAAATCAACAAATAGAAAAACTTTAAGATGTGGAGTCTTCAACGTGTGGAAATATTAACTTTTTACTGTCTTGAAATCTGCCGGACCCGACGATCAACTGGCCTCTTCATCATTGCTACTAAAATGAATTCAAACCCAGGCACTAGAGAGGCTACTTTGATTGGAATCACAATAATGGCATACTCACGGTCAGAGCTCTGCTGATATAGAAGCCTCGAGGCGCCGCACAGTGGGCAAAATCATCAATTCAAGTGGACAAAAGTAAAGACAAAAATTAGAAATATCGGCGTATAGGAAGTTGTCATCAGTAGTACGGAAGATGGAAGTCACGACTATTTTATGCCTAGCAGTTTTCACAAACAGTAAAATAAATAAGTTTTTCATGTTTATATGGATGCAGCCAATCCCCTCCGATGATGGCATTATTAGTAATTTCCTTTTCCGGTTATTGTTTCTGAGTAGTTTCAATTTATTATATTTGCATTGAAAATAGACGTAGCTGACACAAGTAAGACCAAATATTTTACAACAAACTATTTGGTTCTATCTCATTAAACATTTAGTTAATTTATGTTTATACTGAATGCAGAAAAACTTAGTTTTCTTTCTAGTTTGAATTTTGCGATTTTTTGCGTTTCGGCTAATAAACCGGGTTTTTCAGAATTGATTGTTTTAGTTAAAAGAAGACATTTTTTAAGAGAGGGTGGCATCAGGAACGCCCATAGAAATTTCGGACCTCCCGACAGGTTTTAAATTGGGCCTAAATATACAAATACCACAGCCGAGTACTGTTATTTCAGAAGTTGCGATTATCGACACTATAAACAAATTATTACTTTAAAATAATAAATAAAATGAAAAGATACTAAAACAATCGTTATAAGCCTTCTCCTGGACACCCAGTTCCCTCTAAGGATCGGGCTCCTCCGATTTGAGCGGCCCTGAGTGAAATTATCGAAACTGAAGATTAGTAAAATACGTTCTGATTCTTGCCTAAAATATCAATTCAGATCAAGTTATCATGAGATCTCTGAAAGATCCTATAGATCTTATTTCTGATACAAATTCGGAAGAGTGGAAAAAACATTTTTTTATAAATAAAAATTATACCTTTTTTTCTATAAATAATATTTTTTTCATTAATAATAGATAACACGAACTACCAACTTATGAAATATAAAATAGAGAATTTATAAAACACCATTTTCTTTATAAAAACAACTTCCATTTTAATATTTTTTTTTTTCCTCAAAGGTGAATAAGTTGCAAAAATCATTAACACAGAACGAAATCACATGTTCATGCAGTCCAATTTTATATGATAGGTTTTTAAATGAAGGAAAATATATTAAATAGCAGTTTTACAAAACTCCGACAATTTTGAAAGGATTACTGAGTTTCGTCCAACTAAAGTCGTTATTTTGCCCATTGTGTGCTGGCTTGAATCCGGCCTGGGTGTGTTGAAATCAATCTCGCGGAGGACACACGGAATGAATCTCGACCTTCCCACTCTGGTTATTATAAGTACGCTGTAGAAATTACCCGTCCTGTTTGCCTTAATAGGAGTAGGAAAGAACTATAAACACCAATAAAAGAAAAGATCTGCTGATAAGACGCTATTCTTAAGACATAAAAAGGGCAGGCTGGTTGTTGAGCATCACAGTTCACAACTTAATTGAAGACATACACTTTATCCGCTTGAACATTCTGAGGTGAGCCACATTCCGTGGTCTTCCTGTCAGTACCCGAACCGTCGGGAAATCTCTCCATTTTCAAGTTTTGCACAATAAATACTAACCTTGACAGAACCTCTTTATTCCTGTCCGTTATTACAATCTGTTATTAGTAATCTAGAACAGCGAACAGCAGCAATCAAAAATACCTTACTCTGATCGAAAAATAAATTCCTAAAAATTGTTTAACTTTGTTACGTAAAAATGAATATAATAGCGAATTAAACAGCCAGATACATATGTATACATCATTGCATGTATTCACATCCGAAAATAGATTCACTAGCAGAGTTGGGCGAAAAATATCCGATTGAGGACTAATAACTAAATTTTTAGTCACAAAAAATAAACATGATTAATGAATAATTTTTTAATAAATAGTCGCCACTAATATAAAACGACTAATTAGAAGATAATATTATTTTTATTTACTTCAAATAACTACTGACTAAAAATTTAGTCGTTATTCATGATTAAATATTTTAGTTTTAATCGTCGTGAACGACTATAACTTAAGAATAAAACTTATAATTTGAAGCGTTAATATCTCTGATTGATTTCAGTGTTTTAAATATTAATGATTTATTAATTTTTCTGTTCATCTGTGGCCTTAGAGTTGCTAATTCTACATAATTAATTCAATAAGAAACATTCTTTTTCTCAACCTTTATCCCGAAATTAATACATCTTACACTTAAGTCAAAGCATTAATTATGAAGAACAAATCATAATTCTTATTTCTTCATGACTTTGCTTTAATTAAAGCAAAATTTTGCTTTGGTTTTTCGTAATAAGAAAGAAATACAAATCAAATTGGAGCAATCGGTTTTTATTTGATTAAATATTAATTCGAATAAATTTTTGTCTGAATATTTTTTTATCTATTTGGAATATTAGTTGATTTTAGTAACTGAATTCAAACTAAAATTTCAATCGGGACAATTTTAATTTAAATCAATAACTAGAAATTTATTCAGATTTTTTAATCGTTTTTTTAATCGAATAAAATTTTAGTCATTTTGAATAATCTTTTATTCATGATTAACCCACAACGCGACAGGTGGGTCCGTATTTATATTTCTTATATTGGTAGCACTGTGTCTTTCAGATTCCATGCTTGCTTTAGTAAATTATTATCAGTGACTTGAATAGTTTACGAAGAGATAGGACGCAAAAATATATTTTTTACGGTTAGAACGCCGCTTCTAGGAACATACCATATCAGACCTAGCTGCCATGGCGGGGTGTTTCGCTAACTAACCCCCATTGAAAGCCACTTACTTATTCTTTGGGTGACTGTGAGGTTTCCCAGATTATTTCAGTGCAAATTGTAAACTGTAAATTATAAATTATTTTATTTTATTTTTATTTTACAACTTAATATTTAATGTAATTAATATTAATATTTAATTAATATTTTTGAAAATGATTCAATTTCCTTTAATATGACCGATAACGGCCCAATAATGTAGGGCACAAGTGGATCTGATGTCGCGAATAAAGTATTGAAATTACTGCATGAATTAACGATTTCAATAGACTACATCCGCATGTAAATCATTAATCAACAAAATCGATAAGAAACGGCGTTGTTATTTTTAAATAAATATACAATGATTCTCAGTATATAGGGCCCTCCGTATATATCTCCTTATATTCTCAGTATATATCTCCGCTCCTCTCAGGACCTTGATGTCAGCGAAATACTGCCTTACGTGTCGATCGTATGATACATTGAGAGCAATGGGATTCGATGTAGATGTGGAAAAGATCTGGAAGTCATTGAAGACATGTATCCTGGAGGTGGCAAACACAGAAGAAATAGAATACGGAATCCAGAAAATAAAGATAGGAAAAGCACCGGGGAAGGATGGTATTCCACCAGAATGCTTGAAATACGGAGGACAAGAACTTCTTAAAGCTCTTTTAAGGCTGTTCCAGGAAGTATACGACAGAAGGAAAATCCCCAAAGACTGGGGATAATTTGCATAATCCTCCCGATTCATAAAAAAAAAAAAAAGGTACCACAATGGAGTGTGGAAACTATAGGCCAATCAGTTTGCTTTCAGTGATATATAAACTCTACACTTCTATTTTGGAGAAGAAACTCCGGCGGATTATAGAAGGGCAGTTGGAAGGTGAACAGGCTGGTTTCCGTCCAGGCCGACAGAGGCAGGATCACATCACAGGCCCGGCCCAATGGGAGGAGACCACCGGGGATACCCACAGTTTCATACCAGGAATACGTACAGAGGATTGGAAGTAGAAGAGGCAAATCCCTCAACCAAAGAAGCGGCTGAGCAGGGACCGAGAGGAATGGCTGCGCTGGATGGAGGCT
This sequence comes from Rhaphigaster nebulosa, assembly GCA_948150685.1. Taxonomy (NCBI): domain Eukaryota; kingdom Metazoa; phylum Arthropoda; class Insecta; order Hemiptera; family Pentatomidae; genus Rhaphigaster; species Rhaphigaster nebulosa. Next base: position 35,162,496 of record OX411310.1, read on the forward strand.
CCTCGACGCTGATAGTGGCATAAGAGGAAGATAAAGAAAAAAAAAAAAAGTATAAAATGCAAAAAACCAGTGTGCCTAGAACGCTCCCAAAAATTATGAAAAGAAACAATAAGTCAAAGGAACTAATATCCGTGAAACAAAGCACGGCAAGGAACTTTTCTTGTTTGAAAGGATGCGGATAAAATATGAATTTATAAAACTCTAGTCATCCAAAGTAGACATTGGCCATTTTGAACTAACGATCAATTTAATAAATATTAATTTTATTAATCATAAAAATAATGTACAGTGTCTTCTTTTATCTACAGATTATAGTATGATTATAAGTATTTTGTTTTTAATCATTTTTTGTTTTTCTCAAAGAGTTTATAGTTATTTGATTTAATATATTATTCTGTTTTACTCACAAAATTGAATTTTTAAAAACATACAATTTTAGTAAATTAAAATTTTGATTTTCTGGACTTTTTTTTTTTTTTTACTGAATACTATTTTTTTCAGAATGAAAAGTGCATCAATAATTGCATAATATAAGGAATGGATGATATTTATATATATATATATATATATATATATATATATATATATATATATATATATATATTATAAAAAAAGCATAACATCTTTTGTCAACTTTAAATAATGTAACTGGGTCCGAGAGCACCACCTGTCGAGGATCAAAACTTTAGTTAGATAAATTATCAACCAATTAATGCCCAAACCTAATCGCTAACATGCCCGAAGTCCGTAGCACAAAATAGGGTAGTATTATCAGCCCTCGAGGCTATAATAATTATAGGCATGGAGGATTTAATTTGTACGATCCGCTTATAATTAATATACAAGAAGGGGAATAAGACTTTGTAAACAAAGGTGGAAGTCTCCATTATATCGAGGGCTAGGGGCCGGTTGCATTAATTAAAGGAAGGGGGTAGGATCAAAGGAGAACAATTCTGGGGGTTGGCAGTAAATATTCCATCCCGGCATAAAATATACACCAGGAATCGGGACCGGGAACTGCCCAAAGCTTTGGTAAGCACTACCATTCGAATAGAGGTATATCGAAATTGAGACGAATATCGATTTTTTTCATAATATAAGGCTGGGGTAAGTTATTGAAATTTGTAATTTTCAGAGTTAGTAATTTCGAGACATCAGCCCCAAACTGTAAGACTAAATAAATTATATCATAGAAATACATTAGAAACTACTGGATTCGGGACTGAGAACCGCTCAATGCTTTGGAAACCACTACGATTCGAATAGTGGTATTTCCATTTTCCTTCGAAATTGTGACGAATATCGAAATATCTCATAATGGATGGATGAAGAAAGTTATTGAAAACTGTAATTTTCAGAGATGAAATTTTAATAATTCAGCCCCGAAACGGAAAACTAAATAAATTAATTTAAAGAAATACATAAGAAACATTATTGCCAATGTGCAGTACTCAGAAAAAAAAAGAAAATGGATAAAAGGAAAGTGCTGCAAAATATAATACTTCCAAAATAGGCAATCCTAGAAATAACATTTTTTTTTTTTAATTTTCACAACAACAAAAGGGTTGGCAGTAAACATCCCATCCTGGCATAAAATATACTACTGGATTCGGGACTGGGAACCGCTCAATGCTTTGGAAAGCACTACCATTCGAATAGTGGTATTTCCATTTTCCTTCGAAACTGTGACGAATATCGAAATATCTCATAATGGATGGATGAAGAAAGTTATTGAAAACTGTAATTTTCAGAGATGAAATTTTAATAATTCAGCCCCGAAACGGCAAACTAAATAAATTAATTTAGAGAAATACATAAGAAACATTATTGCCAATTTGCAATACTCAGAAAAAAAAAGAAAATGGATAAAAGGAAAGTGCTGCAAAATATAATACGTCCGAAATAGGCAACCCTAGAAATAACATATTTTTTTTTTTAAATTTTCGCAACAACAAAACAGTTGGCAGTAAACATCCCATCCTGGCATAAAATATACTACTGGATTCGGGACTGGGAACCGCTCAATGCTTTGGAAAGCACTACCATTCGAATAGTGGTATTTCCATTTTCCTTCGAAACTGTGACGAATATCGAAATATCTCATAATGGATGGATGAAGAAAGTTATTGAAAACTGTAATTTTCAGAGATGAAATTTTAATAATTCAGCCCCGAAACGGCAAACTAAATAAATTAATTTAGAGAAATACATAAGAAACATTATTGCCAATTTGCAATACTCAGAAAAAAAAAGAAAATGGATAAAAGGAAAGTGCTGCAAAATATAATACGTCCGAAATAGGCAACCCTAGAAATAACATATTTTTTTTTTTTAAATTTTCGCAACAACAAAACAGTTGGCAGTAAACATCCCATCCTGGCATAAAATATACTACTGGATTCGGGACTGGGAACCGCTCAATGCTTTGGAAAGCACTACCATTCGAATAGTGGTATTTCCATTTTCCTTCGAAACTGTGACGAATATCGAAATATCTCATAATGGATGGATGAAGAAAGTTATTGAAAACTGTAATTTTCAGAGATGAAATTTTAATAATTCAGCCCCGAAACGGCAAACTAAATAAATTAATTTAGAGAAATACATAAGAAACATTATTGCCAATGTGCAGTACTCAGAAAAAAAAAGAAAATGGATAAAAGGAAAGTGCTGCAAAATATAATACTTCCAAAATAGGCAACCCTAGAAATAACATATTTTTTTTTTTTAAATTTTCGCAACAACAAAACAGTTGGCAGTAAACATCCCATCCTGGCATAAAATATACTACTGGATTCGGGACTGGGAACCGCTCAATGCTTTGGAAAGCACTACCATTCGAATAGTGGTATTTCCATTTTCCTTCGAAACTGTGACGAATATCGAAATATCTCATAATGGATGGATGAAGAAAGTTATTGAAAACTGTAATTTTCAGAGATGAAATTTTAATAATTCAGCCCCGAAACGGCAAACTAAATAAATTAATTTAGAGAAATACATAAGAAACATTATTGCCAATGTGCAGTACTCAGAAAAAAAAAGAAAATGGATAAAAGGAAAGTGCTGCAAAATATAATACTTCCAAAATAGGCAATCCTAGAAATAACATTTTTTTTTTTTTAATTTTCACAACAACAAAAGGGTTGGCAGTAAACATCCCATCCTGGCATAAAATATACTACTGGATTCGGGACCGGGAACCGCTCAATGCTTTGGAAAGCACTACCATTCGAATAGTGGTATTTCCATTTTCCTTCGAAACTGTGACGAATATCGAAATATCTCATAATGGATGGATGAAGAAAGTTATTGAAAACTGTAATTTTCAGAGATGAAATTTTAATAATTCAGCCCCGAAACGTCAAACTAAATAAATTAATTTAGAGAAATACATAAGAAACATTATTGCCAATTTGCAATACTCAGAAAAAAAAAGAAAATGGATAAAAGGAAAATGCTGCAGAATATAATACGTCCGAAATAGGCGCTCTAGAAATAACATTTTTTTTTTTTTTAAATTTTCGCAACAACAAAACAGTTGGCAGTAAACATCCCATCCTGGCATAAAATATACTACTGGATTCGGGACTGGGAACCGCTCAATGCTTTGGAAAGCACTACGATTCGAATAGTGGTATTTCCATTTTCCTTCGAAATTGTGACGAATATCGAAATATCTCATAATGGATGGATGAAGAAAGTTATTGAAAACTGTAATTTTCAGAGATGAAATTTTAATAATTCAGCCCCGAAACGGCAAACTAAATAAATTAATTTAAAGAAATACATAAGAAACATTATTGCCAATGTGCAATACTCAGAAAAAAAAAGAAAATGGATAAAAGAAAAGTGCTGCAAAATATAATACTTCCAAAATAGGCAATCCTAGAAATAACATTTTTTTTTTTTTAATTTTCACAACAGCAAAAGGGTTGGCAGTAAACATCCCATCCTGGCATAAAATATACTACTGGATTCGGGACTGGGAACCGCTCAATGCTTTGGAAACCACTACGATTCGAATAGTGGTATTTCCATTTTCCTTCGAAATTGTGACGAATATCGAAATATCTCATAATGGATGGATGAAGAAAGTTATTGAAAACTGTAATTTTCAAAGATGAAATTTTAATAATTCAGCCCCGAAACGGCAAACTAAATAAATTAATTTATAGAAATACATAAGAAACATTATTGCCAATGTGCAATACTCAGAAAAAAAAAGAAAATGGATAAAAGGAAAGTGCTGCAAAATATAATACTTCCAAAATAGGCAATCCTAGAAATAACATTTTTTTTTTTTTAATTTTCACAACAACAAAAGGGTTGGCAGTAAACATCCCATCCTGGCATAAAATATACTACTGGATTCGGGACTGGGAACCGCTCAATGCTTTGGAAACCACTACGATTCGAATAGTGGTATTTCCATTTTCCTTCGAAATTGTGACGAATATCGAAATATCTCATAATGGATGGATGAAGAAAGTTATTGAAAACTGTAATTTTCAGAGATGAAATTTTAATAATTCAGCCCCGAAACGGCAAACTAAATAAATTAATTTACAGAAATACATAAGAAACATTATTGCCAATGTGCAATACTCAGAAAAAAAAAGAAAATGGATAAAAGGAAAGTGCTGCAAAATATAATACTTCCAAAATAGGCAATCCTAGAAATAACATTTTTTTTTTTTTAATTTTCACAACAACAAAAGGGTTGGCAGTAAACATCCCATCCTGGCATAAAATACACTACTGGATTCGGGACTGGGAACCGCTCAATGCTTTGGAATCCACTACGATTCGAATAGTGGTATTTCCATTATCCTTCGAAATTGTGACGAATATCGAAATATCTCATAATGGATGGATGAAGAAAGTTATTGAAAACTGTAATTTTCAGAGATGAAATTTTAATAATTCAGCACCGAAACGGCAAACTAAATAAATTAATTTAAAGAAATACATAAGAAACATTATTGCCAATGTGCAATACTCAGAAAAAAAAAGAAAATGGATAAAAGGAAAGTGCTGCAAAATATAATACTTCCAAAATAGGCAATCCTAGAAATAACATTTTTTTTTTTTTAATTTTCACAACAACAAAAGGGTTGGCAGTAAACATCCCATCCTGGCATAAAATATACTACTGGATTCGGGACTGGGAACCGCTCAATGCTTTGGAAACCACTACGATTCGAATAGTGGTATTTCCATTTTCCTTCGAAATTGTGACGAATATCGAAATATCTCATAATGGATGGATGAAGAAAGTTATTGAAAACTGTAATTTTCAGAGATGAAATTTTAATAATTCAGCCCCGAAACGGCAAACTAAATAAATTAATTTATAGAAATACATAAGAAACATTATTGCCAATGTGCAATACTCAGAAAAAAAAAGAAAATGGATAAAAGGAAAGTGCTGCAAAATATAATACTTCCAAAATAGGCAATCCTAGAAATAACATTTTTTTTTTTTTAATTTTCACAACAACAAAAGGGTTGGCAGTAAACATCCCATCCTGGCATAAAATACACTACTGGATTCGGGACTGGGAACCGCTCAATGCTTTGGAATCCACTACGATTCGAATAGTGGTATTTCCATTTTCCTTCGAAATTGTGACGAATATCGAAATATCTCATAATGGATGGATGAAGAAAGTTATTGAAAACTGTAATTTTCAGAGATGAAATTTTAATAATTCAGCACCGAAACGGCAAACTAAATAAATTAATTTAAAGAAATACATAAGAAACATTATTGCCAATGTGCAGTACTCAGAAAAAAAAAGAAAATGGATAAAAGGAAAGTGCTGCAAAATATAATACTTCCAAAATAGGCAATCCTAGAAATAACATTTTTTTTTTTTAATTTTCACAACAACAAAAGGGTTGGCAGTAAACATCCCATCCTGGCATAAAATATACTACTGGATTCGGGACTGGGAACCGCTCAATGCTTTGGAAAGCACTACCATTCGAATAGTGGTATTTCCATTTTCCTTCGAAACTGTGACGAATATCGAAATATCTCATAATGGATGGATGAAGAAAGTTATTGAAAACTGTAATTTTCAGAGATGAAATTTTAATAATTCAGCCCCGAAACGGCAAACTAAATAAATTAATTTAGAGAAATACATAAGAAACATTATTGCCAATTTGCAATACTCAGAAAAAAAAAGAAAATGGATAAAAGGAAAGTGCTGCAAAATATAATACGTCCGAAATAGGCAACCCTAGAAATAACATATTTTTTTTTTTAAATTTTCGCAACAACAAAACAGTTGGCAGTAAACATCCCATCCTGGCATAAAATATACTACTGGATTCGGGACTGGGAACCGCTCAATGCTTTGGAAAGCACTACCATTCGAATAGTGGTATTTCCATTTTCCTTCGAAACTGTGACGAATATCGAAATATCTCATAATGGATGGATGAAGAAAGTTATTGAAAACTGTAATTTTCAGAGGTGAAATTTTAATAATTCAGCCCCGAAACGGCAAACTAAATAAATTAATTTAGAGAAATACATAAGAAACATTATTGCCAATTTGCAATACTCAGAAAAAAAAAGAAAATGGATAAAAGGAAAGTGCTGCAAAATATAATACGTCCGAAATAGGCAACCCTAGAAATAACATATTTTTTTTTTTTAAATTTTCGCAACAACAAAACAGTTGGCAGTAAACATCCCATCCTGGCATAAAATATACTACTGGATTCGGGACTGGGAACCGCTCAATGCTTTGGAAAGCACTACCATTCGAATAGTGGTATTTCCATTTTCCTTCGAAACTGTGACGAATATCGAAATATCTCATAATGGATGGATGAAGAAAGTTATTGAAAACTGTAATTTTCAGAGATGAAATTTTAATAATTCAGCCCCGAAACGGCAAACTAAATAAATTAATTTAGAGAAATACATAAGAAACATTATTGCCAATGTGCAGTACTCAGAAAAAAAAAGAAAATGGATAAAAGGAAAGTGCTGCAAAATATAATACTTCCAAAATAGGCAATCCTAGAAATAACATTTTTTTTTTTTAATTTTCACAACAACAAAAGGGTTGGCAGTAAACATCCCATCCTGGCATAAAATATACTACTGGATTCGGGACTGGGAACCGCTCAATGCTTTGGAAAGCACTACCATTCGAATAGTGGTATTTCCATTTTCCTTCGAAACTGTGACGAATATCGAAATATCTCATAATGGATGGATGAAGAAAGTTATTGAAAACTGTAATTTTCAGAGATGAAATTTTAATAATTCAGCCCCGAAACGGCAAACTAAATAAATTAATTTAGAGAAATACATAAGAAACATTATTGCCAATTTGCAATACTCAGAAAAAAAAAGAAAATGGATAAAAGGAAAATGCTGCAGAATATAATACGTCCGAAATAGGCGCTCTAGAAATAACATTTTTTTTTTTTTAATTTTCACAACAACAAAACAGTTGGCAGTAAACATCCCATCCTGGCATAAAATATACTACTGGATTCGGGACTGGGAACCGCTCAATGCTTTGGAAAGCACTACGATTCGAATAGTGGTATTTCCATTTTCCTTCGAAATTGTGACGAATATCGAAATATCTCATAATGGATGGATGAAGAAAGTTATTGAAAACTGTAATTTTCAGAGATGAAATTTTAATAATTCAGCCCCGAAACGGCAAACTAAATAAATTAATTTATAGAAATACATAAGAAACATTATTGCCAATGTGCAATACTCAGAAAAAAAAAGAAAATGGATAAAAGGAAAGTGCTGCAAAATATAATACTTCCAAAATAGGCAATCCTAGAAATAACATTTTTTTTTTTTTAATTTTCACAACAACAAAAGGGTTGGCAGTAAACATCCCATCCTGGCATAAAATACACTACTGGATTCGGGACTGGGAACCGCTCAATGCTTTGGAATCCACTACGATTCGAATAGTGGTATTTCCATTTTCCTTCGAAATTGTGACGAATATCGAAATATCTCATAATGGATGGATGAAGAAAGTTATTGAAAACTGTAATTTTCAGAGATGAAATTTTAATAATTCAGCACCGAAACGGCAAACTAAATAAATTAATTTAAAGAAATACATAAGAAACATTATTGCCAATGTGCAATACTCAGAAAAAAAAAGAAAATGGATAAAAGGAAAGTGCTGCAAAATATAATACTTCCAAAATAGGCAATCCTAGAAATAACATTTTTTTTTTTTAATTTTCACAACAACAAAAGGGTTGGCAGTAAACATCCCATCCTGGCATAAAATATACTACTGGATTCGGGACTGGGAACCGCTCAATGCTTTGGAAAGCACTACCATTCGAATAGTGGTATTTCCATTTTCCTTCGAAACTGTGACGAATATCGAAATATCTCATAATGGATGGATGAAGAAAGTTATTGAAAACTGTAATTTTCAGAGATGAAATTTTAATAATTCAGCCCCGAAACGGCAAACTAAATAAATTAATTTAGAGAAATACATAAGAAACATTATTGCCAATTTGCAATACTCAGAAAAAAAAAGAAAATGGATAAAAGGAAAGTGCTGCAAAATATAATACTTCCAAAATAGGCAATCCTAGAAATAACATTTTTTTTTTTTTAATTTTCACAACAACAAAAGGGTTGGCAGTAAACATCCCATCCTGGCATAAAATATACTACTGGATTCGGGACTGGGAACCGCTCAATGCTTTGGAATCCACTACGATTCGAATAGTGGTATTTCCATTTTCCTTCGAAATTGTGACGAATATCGAAATATCTCATAATGGATGGATGAAGAAAGTTATTGAAAACTATAATTTTCAGAGATGAAATTTTAATAATTCAGCACCGAAACGGCAAACTAAATAAATTAATTTAAAGAAATACATAAGAAACATTATTGCCAATGTGCAATACTCAGAAAAAAAAAGAAAATGGATAAAAGGAAAGTGCTGCAAAATATAATACTTCCAAAATAGGCAATCCTAGAAATAACATTTTTTTTTTTTTAATTTTCACAACAACAAAAGGGTTGGCAGTAAACATCCCATCCTGGCATAAAATATACTACTGGATTCGGGACTGGGAACCGCTCAATGCTTTGGAAAGCACTACCATTCGAATAGTGGTATTTCCATTTTCCTTCGAAACTGTGACGAATATCGAAATATCTCATAATGGATGGATGAAGAAAGTTATTGAAAACTGTAATTTTCAGAGATGAAATTTTAATAATTCAGCACCGAAACGGCAAACTAAATAAATTAATTTAGAGAAATACATAAGAAACATTATTGCCAATTTGCAATACTCAGAAAAAAAAAGAAAATGGACAAAAGGAAAGTGCTGCAAAATATAATACTTCCAAAATAGGCAATCCTAGAAATAACATTTTTTTTTTTTTAATTTTCACAACAACAAAAGGGTTGGCAGTAAACATCCCATCCTGGCATAAAATATACTACTGGATTCGGGACTGGGAACCGCTCAATGCTTTGGAAAGCACTACCATTCGAATAGTGGTATTTCCATTTTCCTTCGAAACTGTGACGAATATCGAAATATCTCATAATGGATAGATGAAGAAAGTTATTGAAAACTGTAATTTTCAGAGATGAAATTTTAATAATTCAGCCCCGAAACGGCAAACTAAATAAATTAATTTAGAGAAATACATAAGAAACATTATTGCCAATGTGCAATACTCAGAAAAAAAAAGAAAATGGATAAAAGGAAAGTGCTGCAAAATATAATACTTCCAAAATAGGCAATCCTAGAAATAACATTTTTTTTTTTTTAATTTTCACAACAACAAAAGGGTTGGCAGTAAACATCCCATCCTGGCATAAAATATACTACTGGATTCGGGACTGGGAACCGCTCAATGCTTTGGAAAGCACTACCATTCGAATAGTGGTATTTCCATTTTCCTTCGAAACTGTGACGAATATCGAAATATCTCATAATGGATGGATGAAGAAAGTTATTGAAAACTGTAATTTTCAGAGATGAAATTTTAATAATTCAGCCCCGAAACGGCAAACTAAATAAATTAATTTAGAGAAATACATAAGAAACATTATTGCCAATGTGCAATACTCAGAAAAAAAAAGAAAATGGATAAAAGGAAAGTGCTGCAAAATATAATACTTCCAAAATAGGCAATCCTAGAAATAACATTTTTTTTTTTTTAATTTTCACAACAACAAAAGGGTTGGCAGTAAACATCCCATCCTGGCATAAAATATACTACTGGATTCGGGACTGGGAACCGCTCAATGCTTTGGAAAGCACTACCATTCGAATAGTGGTATTTCCATTTTCCTTCGAAACTGTGACGAATATCGAAATATCTCATAATGGATGGATGAAGAAAGTTATTGAAAACTGTAATTTTCAGAGATGAAATTTTAATAATTCAGCCCCGAAACGGCAAACTAAATAAATTAATTTAGAGAAATACATAAGAAACATTATTGCCAATTTGCAATACTCAGAAAAAAAAAGAAAATGGACAAAAGGAAAGTGCTGCAAAATATAATACTTCCAAAATAGGCAATCCTAGAAATAACATTTTTTTTTTTTTAATTTTCACAACAACAAAAGGGTTGGCAGTAAACATCCCATCCTGGCATAAAATATACTACTGGATTCGGGACTGGGAACCGCTCAATGCTTTGGAAAGCACTACCATTCGAATAGTGGTATTTCCATTTTCCTTCGAAACTGTGACGAATATCGAAATATCTCATAATGGATAGATGAAGAAAGTTATTGAAAACTGTAATTTTCAGAGATGAAATTTTAATAATTCAGCCCCGAAACGGCAAACTAAATAAATTAATTTAGAGAAATACATAAGAAACATTATTGCCAATGTGCAATACTCAGAAAAAAAAAGAAAATGGATAAAAGGAAAGTGCTGCAAAATATAATACTTCCAAAATAGGCAATCCTAGAAATAACATTTTTTTTTTTTTTTAATTTTCACAACAACAAAAGGGTTGGCAGTAAACATCCCATCCTGGCATAAAATATACTACTGGATTCGGGACTGGGAACCGCTCAATGCTTTGGAAAGCACTACCATTCGAATAGTGGTATTTCCATTTTCCTTCGAAACTGTGACGAATATCGAAATATCTCATAATGGATGGATGAAGAAAGTTATTGAAAACTGTAATTTTCAGAGATGAAATTTTAATAATTCAGCCCCGAAACGGCAAACTAAATAAATTAATTTAGAGAAATACATAAGAAACATTATTGCCAATTTGCAATACTCAGAAAAAAAAAGAAAATGGATAAAAGGAAAGTGCTGCAAAATATAATACTTCCAAAATAGGCAATCCTAGAAATAACATTTTTTTTTTTTTAATTTTCACAACAACAAAAGGGTTGGCAGTAAACATCCCATCCTGGCATAAAATATACTACTGGATTCGGGACTGGGAACCGCTCAATGCTTTGGAAAGCACTACTATTCGAATAGTGGTATTTCCATTTTCCTTCGAAACTGTGACGAATATCGAAATATCTCATAATGGATGGATGAAGAAAGTTATTGAAAACTGTAATTTTCAGAGATGAAATTTTAATAATTCAGCCCCGAAACGGCAAACTAAATAAATTAATTTAGAGAAATACATAAGAAACATTATTGCCAATTTGCAATACTCAGAAAAAAAAAAGAAAATGGATAAAAGGAAAGTGCTGCAAAATATAATACTTCCAAAATAGGCAATCCTAGAAATAACATTTTTTTTTTTTTTTAATTTTCGCAACAACAAAAGGGTTGGCAGTAAACATCCCATCCTGGCATAAAATATACTACTGGATTCGGGACTGGGAACCGCTCAATGCTTTGGAAAGCACTACCATTCGAATAGTGGTATTTCCATTTTCCTTCGAAACTGTGACGAATATCGAAATATCTCATAATGGATGGATGAAGAAAGTTATTGAAAACTGTAATTTTCAGAGATGAAATTTTAATAATTCAGCCCCGAAACGGCAAACTAAATAAATTATTTTATAGAAATACATTAGAAACTTTATTGCCAAGCCCCGAAACGGCAAACTTAATAAATTATTTTATAGAAATACATTAGAAACTTTATTGCCAATGTGCAATACTCAGAAAAAAAAAGAAAATGGATAAAAGGAAAGTGCTGCAAAATATAATACGTCCGAAATAGGCAACCCTAGAAATAACATTTTTTTTTTTTTTTAATTTTCTCAACAACAAAACAGTTGGCAGTAAACATCCCATCCTGGCATAAAATATACTACTGGATTCGGGACTAGGAACCGCTCAATGCTTTGGAAAGCACTACCATTCGAATAGTGGTATTTCCATTTTCCTTCGAAATTGTGACGAATATCGAAATTTCTCATAGTAGATGGATGAAGAAAGTTATTGAAAACTGTATGTTTCAGAGTTGAAATTTTAATAATGCAGCCCCGAAACGGCAAACTAAATAAATTATTTTATAGAAATACATTAGAAACATTATTGCCAATTTGCAATACTTAGGAAAAAAAAGAAAATGGATAAAAGGAAGAAATGCTGAAAAATATAAAACATCCAAAATAGGCAAACAACAAGTAAACCATATAGTTAAATTAAAGAAAACGTGAGTTATCTTTTATCATCTTCAATATCTCAAAAATAACAGTTTGATTTTTTAGGCAACTTGCATTAGAACTTGAAATGCGAAATTTAAGTGAAAGCCATTGCTGAGGAACGATAGAATACGACTGTGATGTAAATTTTAAAAAAGTGAATCCTGTGGAACCAAAATTACTTATAATAGCCACCAAAACTGCTTTGTCGCAAACTTTTAGCAAGAAATGCAATTATGTTATGAATAAAAGATTTTAAATAAGAGAAACAAATATAATTTTTTTTTTTCATCCCATTTAGGGCCCTCCTGAGCTTGGCAAGGACCATATATGGTACCGAGTCATACAATTTTATTTGATTTAATTTATTATTTTGCTTACTCTAAAAAAATGAATTATTAAAAACATTTTTAGTAAATAAAAATTTTGGTTTCCTGAACTAAAGTTTTTTTTTGTTTTTTGCTGCATACCTTATTCTCTTTTAAAGAAATATTCATTTTAGCTGGACAGATAATATCAGCAAGACAATGGAGGATGATGGTTAATGCGATACAGTTACTTTATTGTAATACTGTTACTTTATTTCTACAAAGCAGCGATGAAGTAAATTATGCGATTTTCAAAAACATTTTATCCCTAAGCATTCCAAAAATAGATCGACGTATTGCATTTTTTTTTACATATTTAATGTTTTACAGTCACTTATTGTTTATGTTTCAACATTAATATTTATTATATGAATATATAAATAACTAGCATTATATATTTAAATTTTACAACAGGTATCTTTATAATAACATCCATGCGATGTTTATAATAACGTTTAAATAACCATTTTTTTTTAAAAACGTATACTTTTTTTTCTAAATTGTCAACGTCTGCTCTATAAACGGGATCTCAAAGAAAAATGATAAGAACGAATTTACCAGAACTGCGCTCACCGTCATTTTATGACATTCGTTCGTCGATGAACATTGTCCTCGGGCGAAGACAGGGAAAGCTTTAAGTAGGGAAGACAAACCGAGCGGAAGGAAGTGTCCCGATAACCGCCGAGACCTAGCAAATGAACCGTCTTCTATTATACTCTGAGGGTTCGAGTCCTCGCCTTAGTCATTATTGCACAAAGGGGCCACATTTCACCTGGACGGAGAAATTACCCGCCATATCTTACACTCCCTCGCTTATTCGACAGTAATTTGCAGGCCCGCTTATGTCTCACTATTAGGTCGCTTCTGGCACGGTAAGGAAGGAGTCCCGATCTGGATATAATCACCTCTAACACGGGGCCATGATAATGAGTTCTGCGTTTTGGATTGTTCCCTCGTTAAATACACTACCGGCTGCCAGTGATTTGATTTATAGGATAAACGTATAAGAACTATATGCAGAATTAATGACAAGCAATACCTTTCAACCCCTATGCCCTAAATCTATTTTTATGCTCACGCAAATAAATCCATATCAGAAGTTTTTGAAAGCTGCTCGCCAGTAGAGGAATTACGACAAGTTCAAAATAAGGCACATTGAGACGCAGAGTATGGCAGCACAGTTTCTGTGCCTCGTGTAATAGAAGGGGATAGAGCGAATTGAGAGGTAGTAATGAGTTGTACGTGGCCTTTGCGGCATCAGTCATAGACATACTAATACACATATATAATGAAGTATTTTTAAACCATTGCTGTATAGTATAGTTTTGTGATATGATTTTATTATACTATAGTCGTTTAATTATAATCCCTGTACGGGTGTGTGGATGTTTTGGGAAGTGATAAACTTACTTCGCAATAATTTAGCGATAGACGACGACAGGCATGAAAATGGGCCCGAAATGTAGCCTAATGTAACTTAATAAAGAGCATAGTAAAAAAAAGGGAGTTTAAAAGGGCAAGGTTAAAAATATAATAATATCTGATAACTAAAGGAAATCCAAAAACGGTTTCAGAAGCTTAATTTTGTTTCAAACCATTCAATTTAGAAAGCTATTTGATTTATATTGATATCAACAAAAATTGTGTAATTAAAAAAAAAATGGATTTACAGGAACAATTCAAAACTAAAAAAGTCCTGTCCTTAAAAGCTGTAATTTTACACTAAGCAGCTTATTCTCTCTGACCACAGATTTGTAGTCTTGAATTTTTTTAGAGGTTGGCAGGCTTGTAATTAACTTTCTCTTTAGAGACTTAAGTATTTTTTTTTTTAAATAATCCGTCGGCAAAAAATTTGTTTGCGAAAATTAGGTCTTGAATACAAATAATGTAATAAAATTCTTTTTTAATAACGATTTGAAAGACCAGACTCAGTAACTTTGTCTGGTTTGCGTCCCAAGAAACCCATTACAAATCCATTGTCCTTTGTTGGCGACTGTAGTTGAAAAATTCAGTTCTCTTGGAAAAATTGAATTGTAAACGAGAGATGGTTCTGTAATTGCTTTATCCTGTTACGATGGGCAGGCAAAGGGAGACCAAAACTCTTTTAGCCTCAACAAATATAGAACTTTTTTTCCCCTTGTTTCCGCTTTGTTCGCACGGATTTATTGGATCTGGATTTTGCCAAAACTAGAAACAATATGGAAGTTCCCATTGTTTTATACGATACGAGCAGTCAGGAGTAAAGAAAATTGTCTTGTAATCCCTTAAATACTACTTCGATATTTACTTCCTTCTGAATATAATACTGCTTTAGTCTCTATTGAACAAATGTATTAACACGTAGCACTTAGTAGACAAAATTTCTAAACGTACAATTTAAGTTTTGAAGGGCAAATAGTCACTAAATTCAGAACATTCATTACGACATATTTTAGAAGACTTTTTTACCGATATTTTTAAAAGATTAGCTTTTACTTCGCGAACTTCAAAACAAGTTCATCAGAAGGGACTAAACCGAAATCATTATATAATTCATTGTTTTTATAATAAGATAAAATTAAATTAAAATATTGGTTATTTCACAAGCACAAGTTCTTTATGAAAATCACTGAAACAAAATAATGAATTTATTTGCAAATCGTTTAAAACAGTATAATTATGTAATTGTTCAACAGTTGCATTTACTAAAACACAAAAAGGCAGGCATGATACTTCAATATTTCTTAGGTGGATTAATTAACTTCGAAATTTTTTTAACAATAATTTCTTGCTTTATAACAAACAACTGAGTTTCTTCAACAGTATTCAGAATGAATCTTTTGGATTTGGATATTCAACTGAACTCAAGTTGTGCAACAGAACTCAAGATTCAAACCAACTCGACTTTATTAGATCTAAGAATTTATTAAAAGTTTAGTTCTAATTTATAAAATTAAAATAATTAAGTCAAACTGATGTCCTTTTTAGAAGTCGGTTAATAAAGCCCATGTTAGCGGTATCGAAGCAGTGAAATATAATCAAATTTCCATAATTACCTATAAATTATATAAGCATTCAGATTTTTAATCGAATAAGAGGCCTATTCATACAATTAACAAACCGTACCATAATACTAATAAGGCTGGTAATCCAGAAACTATAGTTGATAGTTAGAATATTGAGTGTATACAAAAACACACAAAAACACTATCTATGATCTTTTGATGAGATACACTGATAGGTATAAATGTAATTTTTTTTTTAAATCTTACATAACTACATATCCCTAGTAATATGTTGAATCTTTTAATTTTGGATGATAATGTTGATATGTTCCAAAAATAGATGAATAACAATATTTATAGCATGACACTGATATTATTTTACAGCTTCTTGATACGTCGATTAATCACAAAAATGGAATTAGAAACAGTGTAGCTAGGAAAATAAAAAGTTTTATGAAAGGGAAAACCATGTACGGGAATATAAAGAATAATCATGAAGACATGGACGATTTTTTAGAAATTTAGAAATAACAAATGTACATTTCGTGAAGTCTGTTAAATCTAAAAAGGATGCTAAGATTATTAAAGATATGTACAGTAAAAAAATGCGTGAACTCCTCAATGATGATTATACTTATAGAACGGTTGATAAAGATCCTCTTTTAAACATAACCAACAAGATTTACAAGTATGTAGAAAAATTGCATAAAAAATAATTTATTTATAAGACAACAAAAAATAAATTAACTACCCACGCATTGCAACACCCCACAGTATATGAGAAGTTTTAAAATCTTTTTTTTAGATAACCTAAATACTAGCAACGCATATGATAAGATATCTTTAATTACAGTTTCATTGTTTATTTCAGTACCACGGACGCTTGTATTTGAGATCATTTTGGATGAATAGGAACAAGTTGAGCCCCGTACATACGTGATGAATAAAGACATTTTTATTAGCGGCATCAAATTGATATGTAATTTTTTTTTTTTTAAAGATATAATAATAAATTTTACCGACAACTTGTGGCTTTGCCGACGTGTGGAATTTCGTATGTAATCCAGAATGGAATATTAATGAATACGTTTCTTAATGAAATAATTAATATAACAAGTATTAAACCTAGGTAGCTCATAAAATATGTTGATGAATTATAACTGATTTCAAAGTAAGATGAGATTGAAAGCTTTTTTAATGGCCTAAATAACTTTATAAAAATATCAGATTTACTTATGAGCTCGAATCAGAACAGAAGGTTAAAATTTAAGTATTTAGAAGTAGTCTGAAGTATGTAGACTAGAAATGAAAGCAGTTGCCAACGCATTTTGAATTTTGCAACCAACCACCTCAAAAATGTTATAATTAAAGGCCGGATGATAATCTTTACTTATCTTTACAAGCAAATACCTAAGGCATAAACATATTAAATTTTACTGTGCATATTTCATGGGTTACTGCATAATTTTGCATATTTGGATGACAATTTTATTAAAATAGTTTTCTGCGTATTAAAATAAAAAATGAATAAATTATTTTATAAAATACCTTCAATGCGAGATAAATGATCTTTTCGTAATTACTATTGAGTTTATCAATCATAAGATGGATAAAAATCAACGATTAATAAAAATATTCTCCTATGAAAATAGCTAAGACTAAATAATTTTATAGAAATACATTGAAAACATTATTGCCAATTTGCAAAACTTAGAAAAAAAAAGAAAATGGATAATAGAAAAGTGCTGCAAAATATAATACATCCGAAATAGGAAAAAAAAAAGTATATCATGTAATTAAATTAAAGAATGTTATTAAATTAAGAATATGTGAGCTATCTTCCATCACTTTCTTCTTCTTCCATGGCACTATAGCCCAATGTGGGTCCTGGCCTCCTCGCTGAGCTCTCGCCAGGTCGTTCGGTCCTGTGCAGCTGCTCTCCAGTTCGTCACTTTTAGGATGGCTTTAGCGTCCTGAGAGACACAATCTTCCCATCTTAGTCTGGGTCGCCCTCTCCCTCTAGTTCGGTTAAGGTTTCCGTCCAGAAGACTTTTTGGGATGTCACTGTTCTTCATTTTCATCCTTCTGGAACTTAAACCGTCCAAACTCCACAACTTCTCCAGCGGAATGAGCTGCATGAGAGCAACCAGTACGCATGTATTTCGTCTTATCTTCGTTTATTGCAAGCCCCATCTCTTGAGCAGCCCGCATAAGGTCTAGGAATGCTTTTCCAGTGCGCTGAGAGACCTTGCGACGATATCGATGTCATCCGCATATGCTAGTAATTGGACTAATTTGCTGTTTATCGTACCACTGGTTTGGATGCCAGAATCTCTAACTACCTTCTCAAGAGCGAAATTAAATCGTTCAGGCATGGGATCAGCTGTTTGGGACCTATATGAAGAAGTCACGCTTCAGGTCAGTCTCCAAGTTTTACCTATTTATAAGTGTTATTTATGCTTTTATAAATTTTATTGTGTGCTAATTGGACAATTTGAGGGCGCGTGCTCCATTACTTAATAGAAAACTGAGGCATTTATAAGAACTTAGGCGATTATTCGCCGTATATAGGCGCCCAGAGCTTTTAGCTCTGCAGCGATATCGGCAGGCCTTACAATGTCCTCACTTTCTTCTAATACGATGCAACCGACAAGTCAGAAGCAAATAGAATTGAAAAATAACCAACAAAGAAATGTATCAAAAGTCCCATATAACCTCAGCCCACCAGTAACAACTACCAGTTATGCCCAAGCCACCGCTACGGAGCGATTTTCAAAACGAGAAAATTCCATAATTTTACATACATTTCCAAGCATCAAACAAAAAGAATATGTCCTCAAAATTGCCGCCTTGATTGATCCAAAATTCATCCGCTATACCTCACGAATATCCAACTCTCGATTTTGCATACACTTCAGTAATAAAGAAGCAGTAGACAGCCTTTTAAAAAATCACAAATCAATATTTATTGACAATAAAGAAATTTTTATAAAACGACTGGTTAATCCGGCCAAAGGAATGATAATTTCAAACGCTTGCCCTTCCATTCCTCACGAGTCCATTGAGAAAGAACTTAAAAGCATAGGTTTGAGATTAGCTTCGCCTATGCATTTTCTCAGAGCCGGATACCAAGATCCAAGATTGGCCCACGTTCTCAGTTTCCGACGGCAAGTTTACATCCCACCTAAAGACTTCAATAAACTGTCATCATCCTTACTAATAAAGCAGGACAATGTCTCTTATCGAATTTTTTCAGTGAAGACATTGTTACTTGTTTCATTTGTAAGCAGCCGGGCCATATATCAACTGATTGCCCTGAGTGTGAACATGATTATAACATTGAAGAATCTCATAGTTCTGAAAAAGCGACAGAAGCCTGGTCCCTTGGTGGAATGAACATTGCCGCATTGCAATAATGAACAAAAAAAGGGCCTTCAATAAATTCAAAAAAAACAAAATTAATAGAACATTTAAATGAATTCAATAAAATGAGATCTATAGCAAACAAGGTGTTGAGGGCAAGTAAAAAAAAAATCATGGACTAACTATGTTAGCTCTATTAATAATATTAGTACCATTAAAGCAGTGTGGAAAAAAGTGAATGCGATTCAAAGATCCAAAACATGTGAGACTGTTTCTACGATTCAATATGACAATCAAATCATAACTGAACCATTAAAAATTGGTAATGCTTTCGGAACCTATTTCTCTTCCATGTCGAAAACAGACAACCATAATTCAGATTTTTTGCAGTATAAAAGTCAGCAAGAGAAAAACTCGATCGAATTCCATACACAAGATTCTGAAATTTACAATCACCCATTTAGTCTAGCTGAACTTCAGATTTCCCTGAACACATGTAAAGATAAATCCACTGCTGGATCCGATCAGATTCCATATATCGAATCGTTACGCGGACATTGATCATATACACATTATATGCGAAAATTAAGAATAAAAAATAAAATCAACATAGATAACCAACTACATGCAAGCATATTTATCAAATTGGGAAATTAAGAAAAATAGGTAACCTAGTCCATCTGAATCATTCCATCTATTTGTAATCATATTAATATCATATCATGTTAATTAATGTTAAAACAATCAGTAACTAATTAAATTAATCAATTTTACAATGGTTAATTACTAATTACTAAATGGTTAATTACTAAACTGGATGGTAAGTCCCCACAAGCCGGATGCCATTTATTTATGTTATGTTTCTCTAACTTCAGTTGAGCTTGATTACTATTTAGCTCTAATACATTAGTCTATATATATAGGGATGCCATTGGGCAATCATTGAAGATGATTATCCCAAAATTAAGTAAGTTTATGAATACTGAATTTCTTACCTTGTCCTCTAAATTGGGTACCTTTCCAAAGGCCTGGTTTGTGTTTACCATTATTTAATAATTAACCATGATAGTGTTCCTACTTTTAAGTTTAATACTAATGTTAATCAACGTTACTGCTATTTTAATGAAATATATTCATATTAAATATGGGCATGGTTACTAAAGAACTACCTCCTTGCTAACACTTATCTTTATTCTTCAAAATTAAAATAACAAACTATTACAATAAAAAGTTAACCATGGAATGATTCAGCCTAGACTTAGCCATTAATTGTTTTAACATAAATCTCTTATCTGTACTAGTTGGTGTTGATGGTTCCTCAGGCGAAGGCTTGAAGGCGATCGTTGTAGGCTTGCATCAGGCAAGGTCAGGATTCAGAGCGCATTTCTCATCTTCAGAGTCTCGTCGTCCACCCTCAGCCTCGATCAGTTTAGAAGTCTCTATCCCTGGTCTTCCTCCAGCCTCGGCCAGTTCCTAAGTCCCTCCTTTTCACCTCTTTGCTTCTTTCCCCCTTTCTCTCTTATTTTGCCTTAGAGGGAGTTGAGAACGATGTTCATTGGCCTACTAGTTTTATAGAGGAAGGAAATTCTGGGATTTCATCGGATGGCTCCGCCCCTTGTCCTGACAGCCGGTATCTGCGAACTATTATCCAACTGGTATAATTTAATCATACCTTTTCCACTTTTTCCTCGAGGCCAGCCAAACCTAAGGGGACCAGTTCTTAAAATTGATTAGATGTTCCAGCTTTTGGCATTGTTACAGTGTTAACTTCTCAGTAAGGTTTTTAAATTAACTTCTCCCTTATCACTTATGTGGTGACATCTGTCATCGCCTGTCAGTTGCCCTTCTCTACCTGCTCGACCCTTATTTCTTTTGTTCGCGATTGATATTGTTAAATTCTACAACGATAATATTTAACAAGATCAATACATATTAATTGGCCATTTTGAACTAACGATCAATTTAATAAATATTAATTTTATTAATCATAAAAATAATGTACAGTGTCTTCTTTTATCTACAGATTATAGTATGATTATAAGTATTTTGTTTTTAATCATTTTTTGTTTTTCTCAAAGAGTTTATAGTTATTTGATTTAATATATTATTCTGTTTTACTCACAAAATTGAATTTTTAAAAACATACAATTTTAGTCAATTAAAATTTTGATTTTCTGGACTTTTTTTTTTTTGTTGCATACTATTTTTTTCAGAATGAAAAGTGCATCAATAATTGCATAATATAAGGAATGGATGATATTTATATATATATATAAATATATATATATATATATATATATATATATATATATTTTATAAAAAAAGCATAACATCATTTGTCAACTTAAAATAATGTAACTGGGTCCCAGAGCACCACCTGTCGAGGATCAAAACTTTAGTCAGATAAATTATCAACCAATTAATGCCCAAACCTAATCTCTAATATGCCCAAAGTCCATAGCACAAAATAGGGTAGTATTATCAGCCCTCGAGGCTATAATAATTATAGGCATGGAGGATTTAATTTGTACGATCCGCTTATAATTAATATACAAGAAGGGGAATAAGACTTTGTAAACAAAGGTGGAAGTCCCCATTATATCGAGGGCTAGGGGCCGGTTGCATTAATTAAAGGAAGGGGGTAGGATCAAAGGAGAACAATTCTGGGAGTTGGCAGTAAATATTCCATTCCGGCATAAAATATACACCAGGAATCGGGACCGGGAACTGCCCAAAGCTTTGGTAAGCACTACCATTCGAATAGAGGTATATCGAAATTGAGACGAATATCGATTTTTTTCATAATATAAGGCTGGGGTAAGTTATTGAAATTTGTAATTTTCAGAGTTAGTAATTTCGAGACATCAGCCCCAAACTGTAAGACTAAATAAATTATATCATAGAAATACATTAGAAACTACTGGATTCGGGACTGAGAACCGCTCAATGCTTTGGAAACCACTACGATTCGAATAGTGGTATTTCCATTTTCCTTCGAAATTGTGACGAATATCGAAATTTTTCATAATAGATGGATGAAGAAAGTTATTGAATACTATAATTTTCAGAGTTGAAATTTTAATAATTCAGCCCCGAAAACGCAAACTAAATAAATTATTTTATAGAAATACATTAGAAACATTATTGCCAATTTGCAATACTCAGGAAAAAAAAAGAAAATGGATAAAAGGAAAATGCTACAAAATATAATACGTCCGAAATAGGCAACCCTAGAAATAACATTTTTTTTTTTTTAATTTTCAACATTAAAACAGTTGGCAGTAAACATCCCATCCTGGCATAAAATATACTACTGGATTCGGGACTGGGAACCGCTCAATGCTTTGGAAAGCACTACGATTCGAATAGTGGTATTTCCATTTTCCTTCGAAATTGTGACGAATATCGAAATTTCTCGTAATTGATGGATGAAGAAAGTTATTGAATACTGTAATTTTCAGAGTTGAAATTTTAATAATTCAGCCCCGAAACGGCAAACTAAATAAATTAATTTATAGAAATACATTAGAAACATTATTGCCAATGTGCAATACTCAGAGAAAAAAAAAATGGATAAAAGGAAAGTGCTGCAAAATATAATACTTCCAAAATAGGCAATCCTAGAAATAACATATTTTTTTTTTAATTTTCGCAACAACAAAAGGGTTGGCAGTAAACATCCCATCCTGGCATAAAATATACTACTGGATTCGGGACTAGGAACCGCTCAATGCTTTGGAAAGCACTACAATTCGAATAGTGGTATTTCCATTTTCATTCGAAATTGTGACGAATATCGAAATTTCTCGTAATAGATGGATGAAGAAAGTTATTGAATACTGTAATTTTCAGAGTTGAAATTTTAATAATTCAGCCCCGAAACGGAAAACTAAATAAATTATTTTAAAGAAATACAATCGAAACATTTTTGCCAATCTGCAATACTCAGGAAAAAAAAGAAAATGGATAAAAGGAAAGTGCTGCAAAATATAATACTTCCAAAGTAGGCAATCCTAGAAATAACATTTTCTTTTTTTAATTTTCGCAACAACAAAAGGGTTGGCAGTAAAGATCCCATCCCTGGCATAAAATATACTTCTGGAACTTAAACCGTCCAAACTCCACAACTTCTCCAGCGGAATGAGCTGCATGAGAGCCACCAGTACGCATTTATTTCGTGTTATCTTCGTTTATTGCAAGCCCCATCTCTTGAGCAGCCCGCATAAGGTCTAGGAATGCTTTTCCAGTGTGCTGAGAGACCTTGCGACGATATCGATGTCATCCGCATATGCTAGTAATTGGACTAATTTGCTGTTTATCGTACCACTGGTTTGGATGCCAGAATCTCTAACTACCTTCTCAAGAGAGAAATTAAATCGTTCAGGCATGGGATCAGCTGTTTGGGACCTATATGAAGAAGTCACGCTTCAGGTCAGTCTCCAAGTTTTACCTATTTATAAGTGTTATTTATGCTTTTGTAAATTTTATTGTGTGCTAATTGGACAATTTGAGGGCGCGTGCTCCATTACTTAATAGAAAACTGAGGCATTTATAAGAACTTAGGCGATTATTCGCCGTATATAGGCGCCCAGAGCTTTTAGCTCTGCAGCGATATCGGCAGGCCTTACAATGTCCTCACTTTCTTCTAATACGATGCAACCGACAAGTCAGAAGCAAATAGAATTGAAAAATAACCAACAAAGAAATGTATCAAAAGTCCCATATAACCTCAGCCCACCAGTAACAACTACCAGTTATGCCCAAGCCACCGCTACGGAGCGATTTTCAAAACGAGAAAATTCCATAATTTTACATACATTTCCAGGCATCAAACAAAAAGAATATGTCCTCAAATTGCCGCCTTGATTGATCCAAAATTCATCCGCTATACCTCACGAATATCCAACTCTCGATTTTGCATACACTTCAGTAATAAAGAAGCAGTAGACAGTCTTTTAAAAAATCACAAATCAATATTTATTGACAATAAAGAAATTTTTATAAAACGACTGGTTAATCCGGCCAAAGGAATGATAATTTCAAACGCTTGCCCTTCCATTCCTCACGAGTCCATTGAGAAAGAACTTAAAAGCATAGGTTTGAGATTAGCTTCGCCTATGCATTTTCTCAGAGCCGGATACCAAGATCCAAGATTGGCCCACGTTCTCAGTTTCCGACGGCAAGTTTACATCCCACCTAAAGACTTCAATAAACTGTCATCATCCTTACTAATAAAGCAGGACAATGTCTCTTATCGAATTTTTTCAGTGAAGACATTGTTACTTGTTTCATTTGTAAGCAGCCGGGCCATATATCAACTGATTGCCCTGAGTGTGAACATGATTATAACATTGAAGAATCTCATAGTTCTGAAAAAGCGACAGAAGCCTAGTCCCTTGGTGGAATGAACATTGCCGCATTGCAATAATGAACAAAAAAAGGGCCTTCAATAAATTCAAAAAAACAAAATTAACAGAACATTTAAATGAATTCAATAAAATGAGATCTATAGTAAACAAGGTGTTGAGGGCAAGTAAAAAAAAAATCATGGACTAACTATGTTAGCTCTATTAATAATATTAGTACCATTAAAGCAGTGTGGAAAAAAGTGAATGCGATTCAAAGATACAAAACATGTGAGACTGTTTCTACGATTCAATATGACAATCAAATCATAACTGAACCATTAAAAATTGGTAATGCTTTCGGAACCTATTTCTCTTCCATGTCGAAAACAGACAACCATAATTCAGATTTTTTGCAGTATAAAAGTCAGCAAGAGAAAAACTCGATCGAATTCCATACACAAGATTCTGAAATTTACAATCACCCATTTAGTCTAGCTGAACTTCAGAATACCCTGAACACATGTAAAGATAAATCCACTGCTGGATCCGATCAGATTCCATATATTGTTTTGAAAAAAATGCCTTTAATTGCTCAATAATTTCTTCTTTGCATATATAATAGAATTTGGACAACAGGAGTTTTTCCTGAAATATGGAGGACAGCGATAGTCATACCAATTAAGAAAAATCCTAAAGACGTAAAAGTCAATAACTATCGGCCTATATATCTACAATCGTGTGTGTCGAAACTCCTAGAAAAAATGGCAAACAATAGACTGACATATTATTTGGACGCACAAAACTTTTCCTCAACTTCTCAATGAGGCTTCAGGAAAAACCGCTCTGCCCTTGACCAAATAATCAAGCTTGAAAATGAAATTCAGACTGCCTTCTCAAATAAAGAGCACCTGGTAGCTGTCTTTATAGATATCCAAAAAGCTTACGATACGATGTGGCGATATAATGTGGTCAGCACGCCATCAAAAGTCGGGCTCAGGGGGCAATTGCTGACGTTTGCAACATACACAACAGACTGGACATCGCTATTGGTGACAGTGAAACTTGTGTTTAAAGTATATTCAAGTTCTTGAAAAAGTGCCAAATCTAAGCTCATTAAAATTGTGAAAAAGTGATTCCAAAACAAATATCATACCATCATTATGGAAAAATTTAGTTGTTAAACATATCTATGTAGTAATGCTAATGACCCTCCATGGGTAGATGCATGTATCCCATAAATAAAATAAAATAAATAGCAGGCATGCCAAAGCGTCCCCTTTTCTGAGCCCTTTATTCGAGGAGAACTCCCTGGAAACCTCTGTTTGAATTTCTACGGAGCATTTAACACCATTCATTGTCATCTTTATAAGCCTGATGATCTTGGGGAGGATCCCGAGTTCTTGAAGAGCAGCATAAAGTTTGGGTCTCTTTATGCTATCATAGGCTGACTTGAAGTCAATGAATAGATGATGTGTCGTCATTCTATATTCATTTGCTTTTTCCAAAATAGTTCTAAGGCTAAAGATCTGGTCAGTGGTAGATTTTCCTTTCCTAAAACCAGCTTGGTACCGAGTAGTCTCGGTCAGCGAATGAGAGGAGTTTGGCAAACAGTATGTTGGACAACACTTTATAAGCACACTGAAGCAGCAATGCCTCTATAATTACGGCAATCAAGAATAACACCCTTCTTATGCAAAGGGCACATGATTTCCCTCTTCCATTCTTCGGGAATTCTTTCTTCGATCCATATGGAAAGAATTAAGTCATATAGCTCTTTATGCAGAAGTTCACTTCCCTTCTTCAGAAGTTCTGCATGCATCTTCTCCGGGAGCTTTATTATTTTTCATTTTTTCAATAGCCTCTACCATGTCCTCGAGTTCTGGAGGATCAATGACGTCCTCATCCGAGGAGATAGAGGTATCCTCTTCTGCTTGGACCATCTCATCTTCTACAGCTCCCTGGTTCAATTCATGGCTATAATGCTGCACCCATCTTTCCAATTTATCATTAGTTCCAGCAAGAAGAGCCCTGAATGGGGCTCTACTATTATTCACCCGTCTATAGAAGCTCCTCATTTCATTCAGGCTTCTGAATTCTTCAAGTTCTTCGAGTTGCTGTCTTTCCCAAACTCTTTTCTTCCGCCTTTGCTCTCTCTTCTCTTCTCTCCTTTTGTCAAGATATTCTTCGGTCGCTCTTCTTGTGTATTTCTTTTGGACCATATCATGATAGGCTAGATTTTTCCTCTCGGTTACAATTGCACATTCATTGTCAAACCAAGAGGATTTTTTCGGGCGTGTTTCCAATCCTAGAATGACTTCAGCTGACTCCTTAATTTCACTAGCGCAATACTCCCAACGGCTCTGTACAGTATCTTGTACCTGATTTTCAAGTTCCGCGAAGAGTTCTGTCAAGTTGTGACTGGTATCTTGTGCAGGTATCTGGGTCTTTGAGCTTAGCGGCGCAATATTTTTTTGAGAGCTTAGCTCCTTCCTTGCGTCTGAAATTCTGGCTCGTATTTTCGTGACCAATAGATAATGATCGCTGTCAACATTCACTCCTCTGTAAGTACGTGAGCTTAACAAGTTTGACTTGTGTCGACATCACCTTCAATATGTCAAAAATAACAGTATATGATTCATCGGGAAACTTCCTTTAGAACTGTAATCGCGAAAATCAAGTAAAAGCCATTGCTGAGGGACGATAGAAAACGTTTCTGACAGTTATCATGTACATTTTCCCGAATATTCATTCAGGTTGCACTGCATATTACTGCAGGTTTTACAGCATATTATTTTGACCATTTTTTGCTGCATATAAACCCGGTCATTAGTAATGGAGCTCTTAGAATTTAACAGAGAAATTGTTATCCTCAAAATAACATTTTTTGCAATAAAAACCTGCCGTATGAAAGAAACCGTTTAATCGAAAAATATAGCGAAAAGACAGGCACGTGTATGAAATATTCTTAAAATGTCTTACTCTAATTTCAGATCTGAATGTAACAATAGTTAATTGTAAACTTCAGGATAGCATGTGAAGACTTCGGGGAATTTTCTTTCGGCAGGAGACTATTCTCAGAACCTTTTGCCGAATTAGTTCAACTATGAAGTTGCTTTCAATGAATTACTATATAAATCCGGTCTTTAGTTATGAAACTCTTTGGATTTAACAGAGAAATTGTTTTCCTCGAAAAACCATATTTTGCAATACAAATTTGCCGTGTGGAAGAAATTTTTTTATCGAAAAAAAAATTCAAAAATACAGATACGTGTATGAACAATTCTTAGAATTTTTTACTCTAATTTCAGATCGGAATGTAACAGGAATGTAGTTTATTGTTAACTTCAGGATTGCATGCTAAGACTTCGAGAATTTTCTTACAGTTTTCTAACTATTCTCAGAACCTTTCCCCGAATTCAATGAAAAAACTCGTTTTCAATGAAGTGCCATCTTTACATTTGTTGTATCTGGTATTCCTTTATTCAATCTTGTAAAATATCCATTTTCAAATAAGGAATAGGGTAAATAAATGTTGCATTTTTCAACTCGATAAATTTAACAGAGAGCTTTTTTTCTTCCAAAAAAACATTTGGATCGAACAAAATTTTTTTTTTTTCAACTTTCCCAATAAAAATGTGCCGTGTAAAGGAAATTTTTTAACCGAAAATAATTTAAAAAAGACAGGTAAGGCTTATGAACTATTCTTAGAATTTTATGCTGTAACTTGAGATCTTAATGTAACATGAGTTTATTGTTTAGAGTAGAAAAGGATAAGAATGGTTGCTGCCAACACCCATGCCTTCCTCCTAAAAGGTATATATACCTTTTAGTGAGGAGAGCTCACTATATCATCATGAATATACAAGGAATGAGAATATGGCTAAGTGAGGTAGTAACCTTCTTGGTACAAGGCTTGGTAAAAGGTGCAATGTTCTTCCTTAATTGGGATACTTAAGAAATAGGTTGACCTTAGTCGTTAATGATCTAAGTCGTGCCGCGGTTAGGAGGCCTCAGGTTCCCAGCAACGATGACATTTACAATGGAGTCCTGAAGTATGCGCCACCAGCCTAGGATGGATAGCTCTCACTGCAAGAGAAGAAAGGGTTGACGATAATCTGGAATATGGCTGCAGTACTTCGAGTACAGAACTGTTGCTCACCAAGCGATGCAAGTCTTAGCGGGAAGGGTACCTCTCGACCTCCTCCTGTCAGAGGGTAAGATTATAAAAAAGAACAATCAGAAGTTCTTCAGGGAAATCTCCGCGAGAAGAGTTTATACGATCCAAATGGAAGACTATGATACGGGAGGATACCATTGAGGAGTGGAATCTAAGGTATATAACTATCCTGTAGGTTCAGTTTTTAGGAAATACTTCACCACCATCTATACACAGTTAAAAGCCAAATGGGTCCTTCCTGTTTACTAAATATTCCCAAAACTCCATGTCTTTTGAAAGGACATTAACCCCTGTTGTGGTGTTCCGGAAACCAGTTAGAATGCTGAAGGAAATCGTTTCCCATGATGACGTAGAGTCCGTCAGCTAGTCTCTAAGATAAACTATCCCTTCTTTGAAGCCTTCGTGTACGGATGGAAGGACCAATTAATGCCAAGCTCCTTCAATGCAGTACCAAAAAGAATAGATGAAGGTGGTCTATCATTGACAAGAAAAATGGAAGAATCGATAACTTCTCGATGGAAATGGCATTCATTCTAGTTGTGTCAAAAACCATACTGCCGAAAGGTAATAAAGGAAGAAAGTAGAAATGAAAAAAATAATATGAATTATTTAAATTGTGTGAATAAAAAGCATGATTTTCAAATGATTTTCTATTTCGCATTCTTGATTAACATATTCCTTCAAATTTCTATATTCACATATTGACGCTTAGTAAGTCAGTTAATAGTTATATGTAGGCCAGTAGTAGAATATAAGAATTCGGATGAATTACATTTTAAGGTTACGGATAAAATATGACAATAAAATTTGCTTTCAAGTGGAAAATATGATATAGTATATGTAGAGGTGAAAATAATTTAACAAGAAATTTATTATCAAATTAAAAAGCAAAATATTGATGTACAGATAAACGAATTTTGATAACGGACAAATCGTCCGATAGGCCAATAAGCGAATAAAGAAGTGTAGAAGTCTGAAGGCATATGATTAATCCTCCTACCTTGGTGCATTATGTAAATAATTATTATAATTATGATTATAAAGCTTGCACATCTTATTACTAATTCTGCTTGTAATCTTGATATCATAAACATTAAAATATAACAATATTGGCTATTAGCTCCGATTGACCCCCTAATGTGAATAAAAGAAAAGAATACACCATTCCTACATTCGCTTTCAATATTTGTTTCTAAAGACTAATGGAAGATCCATATTGTTAGAGTTATGATTCCTATGCATATGAATTTTTCCATAATTGAAATTCCAAAACCTTATTCTTGGTACATTTTTTAAATATGTTATTTTTTTTCTTTATAAGTTAATTAATTTATAATTAGTATACTTTCCTCAGGGAAGGATACTCACACAAAGCCAAGGTATAGGGTAACATCACTATTCAGGACTTCGTGTCACTCATAACAGCACACTCATATATTTCATTCACACCCTCTCATTATACACACAGAAAGGTCACCTACATTGTAGGACCTTGGGTTACCTCCCTCTACATAAGAAGACGTCCTAGATGGGAGAGCAGCTCCAAAGATGGAAGCCCACCAACAGGCTAGGGTACGCAGAGAGGGTATCTTATTACCCAGTTATTATTATCCAGAAACCTCAGGTAAGATCCTCGAATAATATTCAAAATCGGAAACGACTCAGCAAACTTATCAGCTTTAATCTAAATTTGGATACTAGAATGATCTATTACTACATATATATACCAGGTACACTAGAACTTCTCTTGGACCAAATTTACAGACTTCGTCTGGATATAACTGATGGATTAACGAAGGAATTTTTGAAAAGAAAGGCCATGCTATAAACAACTGTAATGAAGGTCACCAAACATTTGGTGGATTAGTAGTACAGAATACTTTGACGCAGCTGGAGATTGGATTTAGAGCAGTCAACTATAGCAAGTTTATGATACGAATAAATGTAAAATTTTGTAACTTAAGTTTTATTCACTTAGGACACGGAAGATGAAAAAAACTGAGGATTACCATAAAAAATGTAAAGGTATACTGGACTCCTTTCCCAGCTAAGAAATAAAATTATTTATATTAATAGAAACGCCAAAGTAGACAAGTAGTAAACAAGTACGATTGAAACTTAGATTCGTATCATATCATGCAACTAATTAAATAATTAAATGAAGTCTAGTTATATTATTTTTTCTAGTAAGTAAATCTTATAGTTTGTATTAGTTCAATTGCGTATCTTTTAACGCAATTTTCAGAATAATAAAACTAGTTAATTCCAATGAGTCTTCTATCTTAGTAATTAAATTACAGATAATTTATCTTCGTGACATTTGTCTATCCAATACACCATCCACTTTCACTTGGGAAACAATAAACAATCGTTTTAGCCTTCCGACATTACATATCGTTGGTTCCCATAACGATGGGAACACATACGAAAATCCTGAATATGAAAAGCAAGTAACGGATATGAAAGTCCTGCGATAATTTTATTTTTTTCTGTAGTTGAATGCTACATAAGCAGAAATAAATAAAATTATCGAAGATGTCTCTTATGCACAGAAGAATACAAGTTTTTTTTTCTCTCCTAAAAATTGTTGTGATTTTCATATTCGCTAGTTTAGCGTGGGAACGATACCCGTCTTATCTTTACCAACCACTTACCCACAGCAATTCATATTAAATTTTAAGAGAGGTATATGTTTTTTTATTATTTTATTGAACATATACTATTATATAAAGAGCAAAATGTTAATTAATCACTGATTATATTTTTAAGAATTTCCTTAAGTTACAGGTTCAATAAGATTTTTCTCTTCCGAGAGATGTTTTAAAAATATATGGTTATACATACAATATCAGCATTCGTATCTTTTAAACAATTAATAAAAATATATTTAAAAAAAAAATAATAAAGACTAGTACCACAGAAATTTAATAAATGATAGCCCAATTACAGAACACAAAAGTTCTTAATAGAAAGGAATCCTTTTATTGAAATTGAGATCTAATTGGTTATATAAGGAAACTGAGAAAAGTCGCCGCTTTATAAAACCGGGGTCGGCCCATGGCAGGATTGTTATCCCCATCAGGAAGCCAATTAATCCGGGAGCATCTATTTTCAGGCTTACCAGTGGCTAATAGATTATTAAGGGAAGAGAGATCCCTCAGGGGCTCTCAGTCCAAATTAAAGCAGAGCAATCAAGGATTCTTGCGCCGGATCCCGTAAGAGGATCATAACAAGCGCAACAAAGCCGGGACACGAGAAGGAGGATCTCGAATCTCATTGGCTGGAGGATTAAATTAATTCTTCCGGCAAACAATAAGGCGGTTGGAGGGGGATACTTCTTATCAAAACCGCCCGGAGCGAGTCAAGTTAAATCATTAGTAGAGCCCACATCCAGATAGGCCCCAGGGCATGACTACCTGCAGCAATTAGGACACCTCGAGTTATACTCCGATTGGGGGAGTTGCACTGTTCCAAACTCCTTCGCCTTTCCTGTGTTTCTTACCTCTAGTTCCTCCTCTATCCTTAATTAGTGCTAATCGTGAATCTTCCTGGAACGTCTTTGTCTTAAAACTTTGTTTTACTTCATTAAGACCAAGACGGTGGAAGCTAATTTAACAGCAATTGTTCAGTAAATAATGATATAATTTTTATTTTTAATTTCAAATTGAACTAAGTTTCGCGGCACACAACTAAACCACCAGGTCCACGTCACCAGGTCTACAGTGGAGAACAGAGTCACGGGAGTGTATGCCATGACATTACTTGGACCAGTTCGCTTGATGTTATATGCCCCGCTTATTAAAATGTTATATTGTAAATATGTTTTATTTGGATTCAATTATGTTCTTTGTCCCAAGTAATGGAAAAGATGTTTTCATATATAGTTAGGCCATCTGGTAAAATCGTCACAAATAAGGGTAAAAAAAAACTCTCATTTCCTTCTTTAATACTTGTTCCTTTTATCTCGATTTTTTTTTATACCAGTATTACTTCAGTTAGTGGCCTATTATAGCAGGCAAGCCTAGTTATTAATTCCATTCATTTTCTATATTGAAATTAAATATCTTACAATTTTTACACTTCATAACAGCATCAAATGCATGCCGAAAATTCTCTGAAAAAAGCTGTGCAAATTCTTGGTTATTGAATATATTCAAAGAGCATCCCGATGGGATCTTGCACACAATTGAGAAGAGGAAACCATGGTGATAGTTGCAATTCATCTGACAGGCACTCAACATATACTTCTCCGCCAACGTAATATAAATGTTTTCCTTTACCAACGTGCCACCTCGTATTCTCAATTGTGGAATTCCTATTAACATTTGATTCCCGACCTAGGAAGAACCTATTATTCGGAGAACTTGGATTTGTGAATCCGCCGACGATTATCGAGCGGGCTTGGCAATGGAAAACTTCGCCGACCCGAAAATTTAGTTCATTATTGGCAATGGCCGCCTAATACAGTGGTTTCTGATACGAAACGGCCGAGGCTTCGGGAGCTGGTTCACCTAGCATTAGGTTAGCATTAGGTTCACCATTTCCCAACCCTTGATTACTACTTTGATTATAAAATGTTGGGCCATCTGCATAATCTGGAATGCCATCAGAGTATAGACTATGAGGATGAGAGGAAGAACCTGGACTGGAAATGCCGCCACTGAAGTCGCTATTACTGTAGTTGGCGTTATGAGGCATTGATGACTCGCCTACTTGTTGAAATGGAAGTAACATTGAATGGCCAGGCGAAAGGTTTGAATATCGTGGTACAAGAACTGGACTCTCTACTCTCTTGTAACGGTAGGGATTTATATACACTTCATTCTGTTTAGAGGAAAAGGGGTATTGACTGTGTTCAACTGGCTTCAGTTAACGGTGGGACTGTAGTTCGGATCATCGCCAAGCACGGTATACATTACATGTTTATGTTTTACATAAACATGTGGCAATCACATTCTATGTGAAACCTACAGTCTGCCATCAAGGCTTTTTGGAATCATAACGCAATTGCTGGGTTGTAAAAATTGCTGTTTATAGCAGCAAAGCTCTACTAGATGTTGGTGGATCCAAAGTTTCCTTTTTCATTTCTTCAGCTACTCGATGTTCACATACCTGTATCAAGATTTCAAGAAATATTTATTTAGCATTACTAATTTGTAATACAAATTTAAATAACGAATACAATACCTGAATTTTTAAATTTAAAACGGGTACAAATAAACATAAAAATGTAAAATAGTTTTATGACGAAATTTACACTAAAAACAACAGATTAATTTTAAAGAACTTAAAATACTATTAAGGTAGGAGTGACGCTTGCGTTTGGAGCTTATATATTAAAGGTAATCCGAATTTACATACTTCAGATCTCAGGTATTCTAGGATAATTGAAAATTAAAAATTCATAAATGAGCGCAATAAATGATACTTTACAATGAGAAATCTCATTTCCAGTAATTAGATCTCTTGCTGAACAAAAATTATTTTGTATAAAACTCTTATCGTAGATATGACTACAGTGATAAATTTAAATTGACTTCGCTAGGCAGGTCATGTCGCCAGAACGTACTCAACAGTGTTACAGTAAAACGAATAATTATAAAAGAAACAAAAAGATAAGAGGTGAAGAAAAATTCTGTAAATGTTACATTAAGGATGCATGTGATAAGGGTCATTCTTCGAAAAAAGGAAGATTTTCTAACAATTTCCTTATTACTTTAGGGAGCACTATTATTGATCTTAATTTCATCTCAGATACTGTTGTCAAAATTTCCATAGTTTCAAGGACGGAAGATAAATCAAAATATTCCATTTTTCAAAAGTGATAGGGTGAGCGTGTGTTTGGAAGGAGTGAGTATAGTAGAGTGGGAGGAGTCAGGATGAGGGGATATTACAAGGAAATCATAATAATAAAACTAATGGATTTTTCTATTATTTTTACTATTAGGAGGGTAAGACAAAAAAAATATGTTAAACAGCTTTACTGCGAGGCAACTCAGTGTTAAAGGAACTTGCTTAAATCACGTTCTTGCGGGTTTTGATATTATTATTACTACTCGGGGAGTAAGAAACAAAATGTGTGAAAACGTTATTTTGTAAAAAAAAGTGTGAAACTTATTTAAGTGAAACCTTAATGCCGTATATAAACATGTATTGGTGTTAATGACTCTGTTCATTGAAAATGTATGTGAAAAATGAGAGTGAACAACATAATATAGGTTATTATTTGAAAGGATATTTGGTATTTTAGGGGTACATTTCAATTTAACGCATGTGAAACCACGGTGCAAAGCTATTTACGAATAAGTGTTAATTGGCTTTCGCGTAATTATTAAATAATTTAAAAAATTATAGATAACATTTATTGTGAGTAAAATGTTTATTTCACAATGATTTTTAACGTGCTGATGCAAAAACCATGTAGCTTTGTTTTCAATGAAAAATAAAAACTAAATAGGAAGGAATTGTTGGATTTGTGAAAAGAAAACGGTTTCAGATAATTTTGATGTACTCTAATATGTCATAGCTTAGCCTCGACTTTGATAATCAATATTCAAAAACGAAAATGATAAGTGC
Organism: Rhaphigaster nebulosa; assembly: GCA_948150685.1. Lineage (NCBI taxonomy): Eukaryota > Metazoa > Arthropoda > Insecta > Hemiptera > Pentatomidae > Rhaphigaster > Rhaphigaster nebulosa. The sequence continues at coordinate 35,197,961 of OX411310.1, forward strand.
AAAAAAGTAATATAAAATGAAATTCCAATTATTCAAAGTAAGGTTTTTTAACGGCCTGAAGTGATATTATAAATAAAATTAGGAAACAAACCGCTTGCATTGTTCCGTCGCTGAATGAGAATGGGAAGTTTTCGCAGCGACATCAGAAATGGATTAGAGCGTGTAAGCCATTGCTAATTGCCCATTGTTGCTGCAACAATGAGCCGGATTGGGCAGGAGAAAGCAATTAGTGTTGTGATTGGGTTAGCGGCTGCATTCAACCGAGCACCAGTTAATTTAACACCGGGGCGGCAATATTAACTCAACAAATTATGGCCTTACCCTCTTTATATTCGTTTCAGAATTTCCCCCGGGACTAGTAGAACTGCCGTAGAGGAGCCGTAAAGACCAAACACCCTCGCTACAGGTACAGGTAAGCAATCAATTTCCTCCATCCCGGAGGACCGGAGAACTTTTCGGGACACAAGTCGCCGGATCGAGGAGGGGCGGGACTCGCATATCTTATTGACAAGCCCAGAACGTGCTCAGCCCTTTCGCATTATCGCTTTCTCAACTTATATTTTAAACTTCTTTACCTCCTACGCTCGACTTCAGTTCGCTCATTTTCTTTTTTCTCCTCAGAAAATTGAGTCGAACTGGAAACTTATAACATTCGGAAAAAACTGCTTCCTTTTTTTAAGTCCCGGAAACACCGTTTCCTGCTAAAACTTCAGCTACGGCGGTAAAATCATGAAAGTTAACGTCATTGCCCAAGATGTAGAAATCAAATAATGCAGGCAGTTCAAAAATACAAGCTGTTAAGAAATCATTTCAGGAATGTACCTATATCATCGGTGTTCCGTAAAATTGGATTCAATTGATTGTGTATTTTCGGATTTCCGCCTTTTTAGGTTCATGATATCAATAGCGGTAGATTTATAAAAACCGCGAATCTGTAAATCTCATATTTGTTCATCTCCGTTGTAAATCCCCTGATGCAGCCATAGCGAAAACGACATTCCTTAGGAGGTAAATTCACAAAATAACTTAGCACAAATTAAGTCGAGTAAGATATCGTTTCTTATAGTTTTTAGTTTGTGGATCGAATGAGACCACTCCCATGACGGTACCGTCAGTAATCTAGAAGTTATTATTGATTTTAATCTCAATTTGAGGTTGAACTGTATACACGGTGTCCTTTAGATAACGAAAAATATTTAAAGAGGTGCTAATGGACCTCAAGAGCAACAAAAAAGTTCATATTGGCCAATGGTTAGATTCCAACTCAGAAAAGCAGGAAATTTCGAATAAAAACTATTCAAGGTAATTAAGTTCTTATTGTACCACAGTAAAGAATGTTATTCTCAGCGGTGTATCTGTAGGTAGAAAAAATATATAAAAGTAAAGAGTGATTTGATAAAAAATAAATAAAACATTTCTCTATTGGTCCTACAGGAAGTCTCCTTACCATGGGTTTATTTAACCCAACCATATGGTTTGGTTAACTAAAAAATAATTCCAAAATAACTTAGCAATCGGAAGTTAACTGCCATGAATAGTTTTTCCTAAATTTCCTAATTTTCTGTGATCGGAATCGGACTTTTGTAGCTCTATTAGTTTGCTTATGAACTTTTTTGTAGCTCTTAAGGTCTATTATTATCTATTTAAATATCTCTCGTGACTTACGGGACATCCTGTATAAAGTTCAGCCTGTATAAATGTGATTATTCTCTATTGGCTAGTATGTATGGGAGTGGTCTCTTTCGATTCAGAAGCAAAATAAATCTATATTAATATAAATTAAATTATAAACTACTAAATTATAAACCACGTTCTTGCGTTTGGTTGCTTTCCGGATTCTTGGAAAATAACTAAAGTTATAGTCATACCCAAACCTGACAAAAACCATGCATATCCCAGCATTATCGCTCCATATCTCTGTTTAGCCAAAGTGACTAAAAAAATAATTAAAATGAGAATAGTAAATTTTTTAGAGAATAATTGTATACTATCCGAAAAAAAAAACATGGCTTTAGATTCCATCACTCAACCATCACAACTCGCAAGAGTAACTGATGTTATTTCCCACAATTTCAATCTTAATAAGCATACAGGTATGGCTCCAATCGATGTAGAGAAGGCTTTATATCGGGTGTGGCACCAAGGCCCTTTTTTTTTTTTTTCGGTTAGTTCTATAGACCATGGAGATCTTTGGCCGCGCGATGTGGTATTTTACAGACATGTATTACTTGCGGGACAACAGACAGCCTGGAGGGGATCACCCAACCTCACGTGGCTACGAACCATGGTTTCCATGATGCAGCGGCAGGCTATCCATAGCTCCAAAACCAGTCCCTTTGGGGGTGTCCTTCGGACCGACTCACTCGGGTGATTATGGCCACGGATTATGGCTGTTCGGAGTCAGCAGGCGCACGAGGACCTATATTTCTTTCTCCGAAGCAGACCGTCGATGGACCAAACCTCCGGGCGGCTACTTTACACCCTGGAAAACCACACAGCAAGAAGCCAACTAGTCACCAAGGAGATGATTGCATTGACAAAAAAAAAAAGTAGGGGAATGTCGTTAGAGTTGGGCCACTTTTTGATTTTCCTCTGTATCTTTTTTATATACTTGAATATTTGAATGATTTTTTTTTTATTCGAAAGTTCAAACCTTTATCTTTAACATATATTTATGGCAACACACTGCAACTTCGTGAAAAAAAGTAATCGACGAAACAAAAAAAAAAAAAAGTAGAGTTGGGTCATTGCAGTCAGAGTTGGGCCGCCACTGAAAATATATGAAATATGTACTGAAACAGTTTTCTATGCAGTGATTTGCAACATTTTATTGTTTTTTATACATTTTTACAAATTTTCGAAGAAAAATTAAAAAAAAACTCATTCAATCTGACACGCAGTTTTGACTTACAAGATAACTTTTCGTGATTTTCGCGCACTTCAAGTGCACTTCTCTTCCGCAATCGATGCAAGCGATCGAAACTCGCACTAAAAAAAAGCAAGTTTTTATCTTAAATTCAAATTTTTATATTATTTGTTATTGTAAAAATGGTTATTGATTCATTTTTTAGTCATGAAAGAAGACTTTTATCTCTACAATTTATTATTCTAATGTTTAGCGGTGCGAAAAACATGCTAAGAAGTAATATTTCACTGTTAGAAAAAAAAAGGGCGTGCCCCAACTCTGACTACACGAGTGACCCAACTCTAACAACATTCGTGTTTTTTGATCGGAACTCACTACAGCCGAAGAGGTTAAGGAATCAAAATTTCCTTTTGGAAACTTGTTGTTAGTTGACCTAACAATGTAATGATGTACTTACTTCAATTGCGACATAGTTTTTTCCCGAGTTCTGGGCACTTTTTTCCGAGTGTTACAAAACTTTAGAAACTATCGAAAACAAGTCTACGGCATGAAACTTGTTGGAAATAATTTCTGCGACTGTCAATGTTTCTAAAAGTTAGCTGTCATCGAGACGAATAGTTCCATGTATTTGTAACGATGGCAGGACTTGTCATGTACGAAATACAGTGGTGGCCCAACTCTAACGACATTCCCCTGTATGTATCTGTAAGCTATTGTCAAACTCGATTTTCCTTCCACTTTTAAATCATTAGTGATTATCGCTACTTTGTAGTGATTAGTTGTAGTTATATTTAGTTGTAGTGATCATCGCTTCAACGCATAACCTAAAATATGTTCGTCCATTCCCCTCTAAAGAGAAGATAATATCAGACAGTCAGGCTGAGTTTAAGGGAAAAGAAAACGTGGATATCCTTGAACGATTTAGATTCCTCTACCATCGATGAGCATTTAAACTATCCGTTTATAGGCGGCAATACATGAAGGTATCAAAGGCAAAGAAATGGTGGACACTTAAACAAGAAAGGGTAAAAACTAATTCTGCATACATCGGTCAGGCGCCTTACTGTAATATATAAGGCTGCTGAGAAAGAGTAACCTAAAATGAAAAGTTTTCTAAAACAGAGATTTTCAACAGTTGAAGGAATTCGTTATATAGGTGCAAGGGTGCCTAATATTGGTGTTTGGCGGAACAGGTGTTACAGGTGGTACCCTCAAAACCAGGTCGCTACTAATACACAGGACAATAAGCAAATTAACATCACGAAGGACTTAAACCTCAATATCGTAGTTAGAAAATATTCATTTTTATCTCCTGACTGTTGCGGCCAACATCTTAAGGCATGTTATAAATGAATAATATATTTACACATGAATAACAATAACATGTGTTGCACGCAGCATTTTTTTTTTTAAATAAACCAAATTTTTAAATAAGTAATGAGAAATAGATAATTAATAAATAATAGAAAATAATTAGATAATTTAAATCATAGATTAAAAACATTTTGATTATTCACATTGTATTAGAGAAATTTTTTTGAACGTAAACAGCACTGGGAACAGTGTATTTTAAGATGTTTTGAGATTAAGATATTAAAACTGTGATTAAATTATATATTGCTATATTTTTATCCAAGGCTCCATTTTCTCTCAAAGAGTGAGTCGGCATGATGCTGTGGTCGATCTCTTAGAAACAGCTCTCCAGGGGAAACTTTACAGTGTCCTCAAGGAAAAAACATTTGTTGGAAGCAAACGGAGGTCCTGATCTGTTGTGCTGAGTACCGTGTGGCAACTATATCATTGATGCCCAGATAGTTGGCGATAACCCTAGTAAAATCCACTGGAGCAGGATAAAAGGCATTAAGTATGAAGACCGTGATAGTAGGATGGCTGTCAGTCGTATATTAGGTGTGAAGTGCAAGGTGTGAATATTAAAGTACTCCCGCTTACAATAACTTGGAGAAGAGTGGGGAGACGGCGCTCGTTTCAGAACATGGGCTCGCTGGATATCTCGAAGAGGACGATGAACACCATTACCGTAAGAGTTTTGAAAGCTTCCTATTTTAATTACAGCACATGGTTTAGGCTACTACCACACATGGGATACCCTGGATACCCACCTTCATCATTAGTGGTTCCCGACTCATCCTTTTCCTTCTTACTTTAATACAAACTTTTAAATTGTATTTCTCTTGCTTTAAATTATTTATTTACTTTCTCATTTCGCTGAATTTTAACACTGTTATTTATTATTAATAGTTATTATTATAACATTTTGTATTTAATTTTGTTAAACAATGTATGTTAATATATTATTTATGTAATGGTTGACCCTAAGAAAGTTTATAAATTTTGACTTTATCTTGACGCAGCTGCAACGATTATTGAACCACTGCTGAGTATTTTAGTATAATGACTGTTAATGTTTTGTATGATTTTTGGATTTCGACATCTAAGACATAATGTTAAGATGGTGAAGGTAACACAAAATAGTCCTTAAAACTATTATTTAGTTATAGGCTTAAAGTACCAAATAATAATGTACACGGTACAACTCGCCGAGTACAATCCCTAAGTTTTCCAGCAGTCCACCGTTCCACTCAAGCTGATTCCCGTGAAGCCAAGAAATTATCCCAATCTGCTCGGTCAAAAATTGCGACAGGCAGTACTCCCGATCCGGCGGGCTTCAGAACCACATCATGATGCACGCGGGCAAGAAACCCTTCCAATACCCGAAATGTATGACATTCTACTCTAGGTCGGACACCTTTACAACCCACATCAGGACATTTGCGGAAGGAAAATCGCGAGGAGGATGGAGAAGATGCGGCATGACGAGGTGCACGCACCTCAAGTCGGGAGGGCAGAAGGAGTCGAAGATGGGCCTGCTCCAGATCCCGACCACCCCACCTACATTTACAGACTACATTCCTGTTTGACCGCACGGTCGAATGTGCAATACTGAACGAGGGTCTTTATGAGAAGCTCTCTGCATCTAGTTCCAGAATTGCATAATGGCTGAGCATTTATGCTTATTTTTGTGTGTTTTTAGAACCGAAGATGAATGTATAACATTTGAAACTAGTTGTCAACAAAAACAAAATTATAGAAGTGGCAAATAATATATTGTTAATGTTTAGACTGAATCGAATTGACAATTAAGAATTTCTTATGCTAAAATTAAATAGTTTTAATGAAAAATGGTTTTTGATGGCTGTGGAATATGAATAAATACCATCAATATGAATAAAATACCATATGATTAAAAGTTAATCAATGTAAATAGTCTATTTTTCTAATTGATAATTTCTGATTTATTTTATTTATTAAGTATATTTATACTACTGACATGTTGTATAGTTTTGGGATATGACGATAGAAGACAGGCTTGAAAATGGGTAAAATGGGCCCGAAACGCTGCCTAATATAATTTAGGCATACATAGCAAAGTAAAATTCAAAAGGGGTTTATTATTTTTCTAAAAATATAATAATATATTTTTTTGTAAATGCTGTTTTTAGCCCTTGCTGTCTTTTATCATTTGTTGTCTTCTAACCTTAGTAAACAAATTATAATCAAAGTTTTTGTTACTATTATAAATAAATGTTCTTATTTTTTTTTTTTATAAATGACTAGGACTTTCTGTTTGATTTAAAATTAGCATTTATTCTTTTTTCATTAATTTTAAGCTTCTTCTTTTAAGTCCCAGAGAGCCCATTTTGGAGCCATATGGGTTCTATTCCTACCTATGTTAGTTAATATTTATTTGGCGGCTGTTCCTGACTGATGAATAAATCATGACACACCCACTCTTAGTCCATGCGCGATAGTTTATTTGTTGAAATAAATCGCCACGGGAATTTCTCAAAGTAATAATTACGAGATAAACAGAACAAACGCCAAAATGGTTCTAGAACCATTTTTCAAAGCGCCGTTTGTTCCCGAGGAGTTTCTCTACAAACCTATTTTTCGATTAAACGAGGTTCGATTAAATAACTAAAATACGGGTTTGAACATCGAGATATTTCTCGAAACTGGCACTAAAGGTGAAGCAGCGGAGAAGTGGCGAAGGTCGGAGGAAGGCCCTCTGACGGCCGGCGGCCGCGGCCGGGTATCCAGCACCGCAGAGGGATAGAGAGAATATTTTACATATACATACTGTTTTTATATTTTTTCAATTTCCGGGAAAAGTTATAAATATTTTTGCGTAAGATTTTTACTATATAGGCACTAATAAAAGCCACAATTTTAGCCCTAAAACAAGTTCCTGTAGTAATTAAAAGTCCTGTAATAAAATGACCAAAACTGGCCATATCTCAAGATTTTTAAATTTGTTTGTAAAAAGTTGTTCAACTTCAGTTGTTCAAAACTCATTTTTACCGTATTTTTAAACGCTACTAATTACAATTTTTTATTTTTTTTTTAATAATTTTTTTTTTTACATCCTAAATATGAAAAAGGCATTTTTCGGCACCGCTATGAATTTTTTTCCTCCATGTTGCTACATTCCGATATTATCTAAAACGTGTAAAATTTGTTTCTACTATTTTTCGCTTAATTATCACGTTAAGAATGTCCCGTGGCAATTTATTGCAAATCATGAATATATTTATTCAATCGCACCTGGAGTATCTGGTTAGTATGGTGTGGCGACCTTAAGGGTTGGCAAAAATGAACCCAGTCGCCGAACTAGTTCTCCCCACCAATACCAATATACAGTACCAGTAAGGAGTTAAAAAGAAACTAATCATATTTATTTCTTTTTTCATGTTCGCGAATTCATTTCATTTGTTTTGTTGATAAATTAACTTTTGCATTAACAATTTAATATTTCGAAAATTCAAAATTTTATATATCGATATCTTTAAGTTTTTAAGTCAAAACGGAGCGAAGGTTCACCTTGATAAAACAAATTATTAATTTAATTGTAAATTTAAACACTGTACGCCTAATATATATTTATTATCTTTTTATTAAATTAAAGAAATATACTAAATCAAATCAATATAAATGTATTTTCCTTTCATTAATATTTCAAATTTAGATATAAAATATCGACTGACCACTTCCGCGGCCCTCTAAAACATAAAACAGAATAAATCGGTTGAGCAGGTAATGATAGTACTTGCATATTATATAATATAAAGATTGCTGTTACCTATTGGGTTTAACTCTCTTATGTACGAAAGGAAAAACTGGTAATCAACCAAGTTAATAGCCTATTCTAGCCATAGTGCGAAGGTCGAGATTCCATTACGAATTTTGAGTTTGTAGGTTGGTACTATTTATAAGAGCCACCAACAGTGTATGGTCCTCAGAATTTTCGATAAAAAATCTTGTAGCTATGAGAGGCGTTATTCGGGAATACGCTTATTTAAAATTAATTTGAGAATTAAGTAAATTAATCTTACCTTATGACCATATGCTAAGATCAGATACAAGTTTGCCTGAAAAAACAATACAGTCTTAATCTTCGGTAAATACAATTTAAAATTAAATTAAAATTTATATATATATATATATATATATATATATATATATATATATATATATATTTATTTTTAATTCCTTTTAATTTTTTTAAGTCCATAAACATAAAATTATTTAAAATTGTAATATAAGATTATTACATACAGCTTTGACGTTTTACTTTTAAATTTGGCATAAAAGTCAAACATCCCAGAATGATCCTCGAATCCCGATGTTTTGTTTAAAAATGAGGGTCAATAAGCGGCATCATACGCCCGTAACCAGGCCAAATCACCTTTATCTTTGTCTTTATTTTTGAAATTATTGGTAAAGTTAACGGAGTCAGAGGAGTGTTGCAACGGGGTTAGTTTCTTTACAAGGCATTATCATGTCATTTAATTCCGATGACTTCTTTATTTATTTATATATAAAGTTGTAAATTCTAAAAAAAAGACAATAAAATAAATAAAAGTTCAAATAATTTAATTTTAAATAATGTATGTATGTATATATATATATACATACTTTAAATACATAATTTAAAATTAAATTATTTGAAGTTTTATTTATTTTATTGACTTTTATATATATATATATATATATATATTATAAAAAAAACTTATTAAAAAATATACTTTTATATATATATATATATATATATATATATATATACATTATTTAAAATTAAATTATTTGAACTATTTTTTATTTTATTGACTTTTTTTTTTAGAATTAATTGTTTTGTTTTTTTTATTATATATATATATATATATATATATATATATATATATATATATATATATATATATATATAAAGTTAAACTTACTCTACTAATTTATAAGAATCCTGTTTTATTCCACCGCTAGTTTTAAATGATGTCGCGGCACAGACCAGTTATTCATCGACGCAGGATCGGAACACAAAGAAACCTTAATGCGTATCTTAGGCTGTTGAATTTTTAAATCCTCCCCGACCACGAACCCTCTTTCTTCTCCGATCCTGCCTTCGCTGAGCATTAAAATTCAACAGAGTCCCAGGGGAAGAACTTTTCGACCTTCTGCCTGAAATTTCTTGCAGCATTCGCCCCATTCTTCAATCTTTATAAATGGCCAACTATTATTCTTTAAGAGCTCCTCTTTCGGTGCTCCCTCTTTTACTCAAGTAAAGCACAGCAGAACAAAAAGAAAAAATGTAGGAGAGATAAAACATTCGATCTTAAGATGTTCTTCATCAGGGCTTAACGACTTTTTTTGGGAAGGGGAGGTGAAACTTAATTTGTTAAATTACACTCTTTTTATTCAAAAATTGTAATAAAGTATATTTTGCTACTAATACGTTTTTAAAGAATAAATTAATAACGATATGCATTCATTAACAGAAATCAGCATTATTTCCTCAATGTTACCATAAGGAAAATTCCGTTAATCAAATAAATCTTGTTAGGTAAATAACGTACAACCTTAAAAAAAAAAATATAAATATTATTTATTTAAGAACTACATAGAAAAAAAATTAAACAATTCTGCGATCCACAGAAAAATAATTTTGGTAACATCTTAAATATAATGAAATTTGTTTAAAGAGGTATCTTTCAAAAGTTTTTACCATTGATGTAGTGGGCGAAATTCTAAGATTTCTATAAAAGAAAAAAAAAAAAATTTTTTAAACTTTTATAAACTAAATAAAAGCTGTGTTGTGATTTTGTGTGGAGATGGAGGCTTGACAGTTTATTTTCGGTTAAATATCATAAACTAATCGTATTGAAGTTCTGAATACGATGAAATTTCTGGATTTTTACTCAAAATAAATTAAAGATAAACAATTTTGTATTTTTTTTTTTTTTTTTTTTTTTTTTTTAAGCTCCGAATTATTTCTAATTGCTAAAATAACAAATGGTTAATTTTTTTTAAGTTATCCTAGGTCACATTATTAAAATTGTCTGTAAACAACTAAGAAAGTAAATAGAAAAATTAAATGAAGAATGATCTCATTCTGCCCAGAACATCTATCGTAGATAATCTGCTAGAACAAATGGATAATTGACAAAACGTTGCTAAAAGATTGTTATTAAAGGGGGTATCCTACTCCTTCAGGATAAGGGGACAGGGAGGGCAGATAAGTTGTACAATTTATCGGGCGTGATGTTTGATAGCAATTGGCTACCAAAGTCTTCTAATAAAACCACAGTCCTCCAGGAAAGGGGACCAAGAAAACTTGCCGCAATATAACTTCTTCTGTACTTCTGCGGCGATTTTTCCCCCAATTTTTTTTTTTACTCTTTTCCCGTTTCTTATAACTCTCCGAACAAATCCAATTAAACTATCGCCCGCCCTCTGAGGAGTTATTAGATCATGAGAGGACATGAAGACCGTTCCAAACATCTGCCACATTTCTCCCTGCGATGTATGGGACTTATAGAATTACCATTCCTTATGTGGTTTACATTAATTTTCCAACAGATTTTTTCAACCTGCTGAACGAGCTGAGGCATAGTTGAACAGAACTATTAATACACAAAAAAATAAATAATAATAATCATAATAAAATTACAGAACTAAGTTTGAGTTAACTAGATAATGTTATTATTTTTGGTTTATTATTTTCAATAATGAACCTTTGTAATCGACCAGATTTTTTTTTTTAAACCCCCTCAAAATTTGAGGTTTTACGTTTAAAGATACATAGAATACAAATATCCATTTTTCCATTGCTTTTCCATGTGATTAGTTGATTTTCTTGAGATTTGGTGACAAAGTAACATGTCACCCCAGGAAGATCCTCAAAACTCGACATACCAACCGTCATTTCGTTTCAAAATGGTGGCTGATTCGAGATTTTATAAACCCATAACTCGGTTTTTTATAAAGATAGAGGGAAAATGTAAAGTGTCTTGGAATGAGCTTATCAAGCTTATCAACAAAAAAAATCTATGCAAACGCTTTTTTGATTTTTTTTTTCAACATTACTACTTACAATTATTTTATATTTATATATTATGCTATATTTATTTATATGGCAAATTTAATAACTGAATCTAATACTATTTGATCATAAGGAAGTGATATCTGAAATCAGGTAAATAATCATTTTGAAATTGTGACTTCCTAAATAAAACCTTTATTATTATTGAAATAATCCATTACATAAATAAAATTATATTACATTAAAGAAAATCTAACAGATTAGTGTGGGGTGGCACTTTGTGTAGGGCACTGCACCAAATCCTGCGCTAAGCATAACAAGTAGTCCAGATGTGGCAAGACAATTATTTTCTGTTGTATTGACTATGGATTGAAACAGGAGTAGGGAGGCTAAAGTCAGTCACTATTGAGTGGGTACCTGATCATTCATGAGATGGGGAGAGGGTAGGTTGAGCGGGGTACTTGTCAAATCACCTTGGGTAACCGCTGGTCAAGAAATACACTTCAATAGCTGTTCATTGAACAGCAAAGTAAAGAAACAGTGTTCAGGTATAGCTTCTTATTATTTATTTTATCAGAGATTGGCCAATTTTCAAGAGAAGGGTTAACTTGCAATGGTGTTATCATTCGGATCTGCAAAGTCTTCAAGCCACAAGGTCATTAAACTTGCAGAGCTAGGTATCGACAGGAGGATTTAGTATCCTGATCAGATAAAAGACCCCAGCGCTGACTGAGTTGAAGCCATGTGAAGCCTGCTCGCGCTGATATGCAAATGAAAACAGTTAGCTCTAACCATCCGCGCTCTCCTGATAACTTCACCCCTCCAATTACTTCTTTTACCTCGGAAAACTTAATTAACTTCCTAAAATTGAAATGGATAAACTTTTTAATTTCCCTCTTTCTCGAGGAACCGCTATATTTCAATTGCGGCTTAGATTCAAATGAGAACTAAATGAAACTGAGTTTTCTTTTAAAAGAATCAACCCTCTCTTAAATTATTGTATCTTGGAAATAGAATTGCCAGATCACTTTAATGTTCATATCAAATTTTTAATTGTGAAATAAGCCCACTTAATTAAGCAAGCCCTGGTTTTATAAGGCTAAATCAACAGATTTTAAATTTAAAACCATTTTAGGCTTAGGCTTCATAAGAAATTTAAATAAAATAATTTTTTTTAATCAATTACTTTCACACATTAACTTTTCCCGCGGTTTCACACGCTTCAAATTTGGATTAATCCCTAAAATATAAAATAACCTTAAAAAGAATAACCTACAATATTGACTACAATATGTACAGTCGCATTTGTTACAGAAATTTTCAAGGATAGGGTCAAAACGACAATAAATTTTTATAAACCTAAAGTGTAACTCAAATGAGTTTCAAGATTTCACACTTACCTTTACCCTCCCATTTTATTACAAATAACGTTTAGACACAATTTCTTTTTTCTTATCCCCTCCCCCTATTATTAGGTAAAAGCAAAATCCACAATGATGTGTTCGAGGCAAGGGTTGCTTCCACGGGTATGAAATGTCATGACATCGACACGTATGCAAGTATGACTCTTTGTCTCTTAGCAATGTATTTATGATTACTGCTCCGTTGCTAAGGGTCGTAGATGTTATAAAGCCTAAACCCTTCCTCAATATACGGTTAAACTAACGCGAAAAAGAATTTTTCAAATCAGACAGGTAGTTATTGAAATTAGCGGGTTTAAACACACAAACTCTTCAGCTCAATATAACAGATTAGTGAACTTATAACTTCCTACGAGTTTTTTCAAGCCCGTAAATCGCATGAAGTATCGGGGTTATAACTCATCATCAGATTACATTCCTTGACTATAATACATTTTCCTATCATAGTTTTACTACTTATTTTTCCTTATCTATCGTATAATTTTGTCATATATAAATAAAAAAAAAAAAAAACAATTTTTAAAATTTAATAGTAGCCTCTGTAACTTCTTTATCTCCCTTCTAGGTGAAAAAAGTTCACTAATAATTAGTAAAAAAAATATTTCCCAGTGTCTTGATTTCTCAATCAAATATAATATAAAGATAGATAACATTTATCATTTTGTAAAATATGAGAAAAATCTATAAATTATTAAAATATAACAGGATGCGGTAATTTCACGATCCGTCAATTAACCTAGGGTAACATAAATTAATTATATATTTTAATCATGTAGTAATTAAATAGTATTTCACAAAATCTGAAAGTTCTCTTACACCAGGGGTGTACGCAGAACGGGGAGAGGGGTGGATTTAAATTTATTTCGGGGAGGGGAAGAAGGATTTAAATTTATTTCGAGGGGATTTAATAAGAAGAAGGCAAGTAATAACTCAAATGTCTATAATCGCCAAATTGGGAGTAAGTCTTAAGGATTTTTAAAAAAATTATTGCGAAAAATTATCAAAAATATTACTTAAAATACAAACATTATCTTTTTTCGTGCACTTTGGGAGGAAGGGGAATATATTTCACAATCCCCCTCCCTGCATACGTCACTGTCTTACACAATATATATATATATATATATATATATATATATATATATATATATATATATATATAAAATAAAAAATAAAAAAAACCTGGCCCGAGACTAATGATAAACTATTCACAGAATTCAAAATTGACTTCTTACAATTCCTGAGACAAATACGATTTTGACTCCTCATGAGATTGGCTACTCCTTTTTTCTCGTTTTCATTATAATTTATTATAAACATCATGCTTCTTTTCATTGTTGATAAATAAATAAATTTATTCATATATATATATATATATATATATATATATATATATATATATATATATATATAAAATAAAAATCTATATAAAAAATAAAATTATATATATAATATATATATATATATATATATATATATATATATATATATATATATATATATATATATATATATTATTTTATTTTTTTCAAGTTTAATGATTTTACATCTGTTCAACAAGTAACTTTTAGTAATTACAAATAATTCAGGTAAGGAATTATGAGATTGAATTATGTCCATGGAGTGTGAGTATATTACGTTTACTACGGTGTTATTATAGTAGCATACAAAAAAATAAAACACCTCCACTAAGACGCGTATATATTATATTATAAATTCTTCACTATCAGTCAATTTCAAAAATAAGAAGACTGGATTATTCATTGAAAAAAGGACCAATGCATCAAGAGTTAACCGGACCGATGAAAGGGTTTACATGCAAAACAGTGATATGTGCGAAATCGTGAGGAAATCATCATTTAATACTATACGATAAAACTTACAATTTCAAAAATCTTCAAATCGATGTGAAGTTTGGTTTAAATTATGGTTGCGATAAATTCACAACGAATTTGAAATACATATTAGAACAAAATAAATATAACGACCAAAACGCCCATGGTCTGAATTTAACTTTAAATAAGTTCATAAAGAAAAATAGTTTCTGAATTAATAAAAACTTGAAAGTAAAAACGTTCAGAATATATGCTGGTTCGTGGTATTTTCAATACTGCGCCCCGCCACTAAAAAACAATTTCAGGGAATACTTTCCTCATTGTTGTACGTTTGCGGTTCAACCGGTGGAATGTGATGCTTGTGTATTGCTTTATATTAATTTAGTTTATTCTCTCACTGATACATGGACAAAATAAATAAAACCTTTCTTTGTTCACTTTAGTTGCGGTAGAGGCATATTTTTTGTAAAGGCTTCTGTGGATTCAGTATTTCAGTGTTACCGTCATACACATAAAAAATTACAAAGATAAATATCTGGAGTCACTCCTTACACAACTTCCCTTGCCGCACTCAAATCCCAATACAAAAACCATTTGGAGTAACTTCGCTGATATTGATCCGATTAATTGTAGGCAATATAATTATCTTTCAAATGAGCATTTAAAATGTTCTTGTGAGTTATACAGTATTCCAGTTATTCGGAAAAAACATAAAATAAAATAAACGGATTTACGTGAAAAATGCTCAGAATATTTTAAAACATGTCCACAAAGTCCAATACGGCGTATCTTTAATAATAATGGTCCGATTTCGATGACTGTTTGAAAGGTTATTAAATTCCCTTTAAAACAAAATAAAACTTTCTAACAGTTTTCTTAGCGTCATAACCTTTTCTCCTTCCTTTTCTGGAGGATATACAGTACTTATGAACAATTAAATAGCTTGTGTAAGAAGACTTTAAGCAAGTTACATCGAAATCGTTACATCCGTTTTGGCGCTACAGTACGAAGAAAAACAGGTTTTGCAGCTATTTCGCAGCCGCTATTGCGTGCAGGATGTTCGATTTGGTACAAAGGCATGCATACGGGACCAATACCCGCCGATAAAAAATAAATAAAAAGCAACAAACTGGTTATACCAGTTTAATAGATAAACATGGCACAGACGGATAAACAGAACACACACACACACACACAAACCAATGGCCGAAAATGTTGACGCAGGGTGCTCTGAAACGCATAGATCTATTGAAAACTGCAAATCGAAAATTTGAAGCTGCAAATCACAATACTTTCCTTATCTAGTAATGGTAGGATGGTAAAAAGGAAAAAAAAATTCTAGAATTTACAATATGATCGTTAGAATATTTTTTGTGAATATAAATCAGAGGGTGGGTTAAACCATTGAGAAATGCAACAATCAATTGGAAAATACAGAAAGACCTTGAATGATGTCTAGTTGAGGCTGAATGACATATAGATCCAGATATCCAGATATTTTTTATCCATTTATTCAATATTTCACTAATCAGAATGTTCGATAGAGCGGCTTGGATAAAGAGTATCAGACATAAGAATTTCTTACATATTATTGCTGAAAAATAAAAAAAATAAAATAAAGAACGATTGGCAAAATTGAATTTTATTTTGTCATGAATGATAAATGAAATGAACGTATTATCCCTCTTAATAGAGAATACCACCGGCTCTATCTATTTTCTCACAAAAAAAAATAAAACAAATAAAGAAGTTGGCAATGAATTAAAAAGGAGGACCCTGCCTCGACCATGTTCTAGTGGGTTTTGCTATATTTTATACTTGGAGGGGGGAAGTAAGAAATAAAAAAAGCTGTAAGCATTATTTGATCACAGATGCATTTGCATATTCATGAAAATTTTACACGATTTAGGGCCGTTTACTATTTCTTGTTAAGATGACATTATATATAAAATAGGCGGCGATGAGAATAATCTATTTAATCGTATATTTTATTTGGTTCAACTCCTCGTTCTTTTTTAAGTGTCACTTTGAAGTTTCGAAATTAAAAATGATTCTAAACTTTCATGTAATAGAATGGAGTGTACATTAGAACAAAAAGAAATTCAAAAATAAATAGAAACTATTTTTCTGTGGTCTGGTTCGTTTGTTATTAGGAATCAATTGACTAACAGATTTGCCTGGTTACACGTTGTATGTATTTTTGGAGCAAAAAAATAGATTAGGATTTCTTCATAGATCATATTTCCTTTTATCTTCCTTTTTATATCACGTTTTTCTCGACGTTTCGGATTCCGAATCAGGACATTTTCTCCATCAGGACATCTAGATTAAAATATTAATTAATAATCCATTTGTAATTAATTGTTTTAAAATACTAGCAAGTAATAATAATTTTATATCTTATTTTTATCTCAATCAGTAGCATTCTTATTATTCCTCAATTCCATTTTTTATCAGTATGCATTAATGTTTTGTCTGTTTTTTTTTTTATTAAAAATATATATACTTTAGACCTAATAATACTGATCTTTTAACTATCACATAATTTCTTTGAATGTTGTGTGTACAACCTTCTCATTTCAATTCCTCCCGTTCTACTCCACTATTGCTTTCATAATTTGCAGCAGGGGCATATACAGAATTTTTTTATGAATGGGGATTTTTTGCAGGGGGGAGGACTCAATATGAAGAAGGCAAAATACCTAAATGTCTAGAATCGCCAAATTTGGTATAAGATTTCAGGATAATTATGTATATTGGATCAAAAACTATTGTTAAAATCACCCAAAATATTACTCAAAATACAAAAAAAAAATGTTGGTGGATATGAAAATTAAACTTGTTCTTATATTTCGGGGAGAAGGGAGAAGAAATATGTCTCCCTGATTCCCCACTGCGTACGCCACTTGTAGGTAGGTACATTGTTGATTTTAAGTTGTTTTATACAATATTTAATTTGTTTATTGCTAGCATAATTTTAATTTATGTTTTTCGTATCTGTTTTGAAATTTTGAAAGTTTTGAAATCAGGTTTTTCAAATATTTTTAGTAATATATATATATATATATATATATATATATATATATATATATATATATATATATATATATATATAATACATAACTTCCAGAATAAGAAAACAAAATTGAATTGGTAATAATATCGTTTATTTGTTTAAAATAAATTAAATTTCAGATTTCCTATTTCCGAATCGATAAACCTTTTTGCTAGTTTTCAAAGAAAAGCACTTTTTCTCTCTGATACTTAGACAATGTCCCAAATTTTACTCCAGCAGCTGAGCTTGCTCGACTAAGTACTGTGGGAGCGCTGAAAAGAGCCTTTGCCGAAGAGCAGAAAGCCTCCCCTCCTCGCCCTCCAGCCCTCCTGCGGATCGCAATATACTTCCGGTGTGCCCTCCGGCTACTAAACAGCCATCTCACTTTAATCCAAACTCATAACTCCCTGCAGCGGTCTACCTTTGCACAGCCTAAATATCCGAGGTTCTTACTGTTTATCAAGTATGTGGCAAGGGAAAATTTAATTAAATAATTCAAGTACATGCTTATAGCTTACTTTCGCCTGCATATTCGATACGACAACAACATTAGCGTAATATGATACATTAGACTCAGCCATTAAATAATGTTGCTTTTATAAATATGATAACATTTTTTATAGCTTTCTCATCATCTTTTAGAATTTCTTTCAGCGTCAGTGCCAATTTTACCTCAAGGAAGTAAGTTTTATGAAATAAAGAAGGATCTACTTCACTGTTCTAAACACCTTACAGCTAACGCTTATTGGAAGATAAAGATCTCGGGTGAATTATTCAGTGATGAATTATTGTAGTGATGATACCAGTGATGAATTATTTTTGCATTATAACTATTATCGTTACACAAGAAATACATCCAGCCCTGGATTTGCGCGATGAATTCGTTCCTCAAAAATAATCTGTAAACTGAAATCAAGTAAATTGATGGCTTGTTTTGTTTAAATAGCTTTGTTCTCCAACCGTCCAATTTTCCACAAACTAACTAAGCAATATTAACCCCAGTCAAAATGTTAATAAAAAAAAAATGGAACGTATGCCTACAACAGAGGCAGAAATTCTGGACAGACGGCAGACCCCAGAAAGGATTCTGAAACTCATTCAACCTAAATATAAGGAGTTTCATTAATCATTAATAAGGAATTTAATCTCTCTGAGTTTTTCGGAACCACAAAGAGGGTTAGAAAGGGCTGCTTGCTGTCAACTCTATTGTTTATACTGTTGCTAGATGAATCAAAGAGGGAGGCAGCAGCAAGCAGGAAGGCGGTGAGGAATCCAGTGGGGTCTCCAAAAATGAGTGAAAGGAGTTGATTATAGGGACGACACATGCAAAATGGCCCACAGATTATCGGACATCCAGGGAAAGATGCAAGACCTGGATCGGACGCCACAAAGGAACGGACTGACATTTAATGTTTCCAAAACAAAGACCATGAGGGTAAATGACAGAAATGAGGAGCCAATCACAATCCAAGGCTAAATATTAGAAGAAGTGGAGGCTTTTCTATACCTTGGAAGTATTGACGTAACAGATGGAGGAGCTGATTACCGGAGTGGAAAACCGGATCAGAAAGGCTAAGGTCACTTTCACACAGGTCTGCACCCTGTGGCGTGCCAGGGAAAAAAGTCTGGGCACAAGGCTCTGCATATTGAACGTGTGAAACCCGTGCTCCTCTATGGCTCAGAGACGTGGAGCGTGATCGTTTGATCGCTATCTCAACCCGTCTGCAAACCTTCTGCAATAGATGCTTGAGAGAAATTTTGGAAATTTGATTGGCAAGAACCATTTCCAATGAAGAGCTACTGAGAAGGACCAAACAGAGAAAAATAGAAGATGTAATTAGGTGAAGAAAACGGAGGTGGATCCGGCAAACCTTAAAGAATCCTCAGGGACAACGTCGAGTTGGCACACAACGGAAGATATGGAGGAGTTCTTTCCTGGAAGAGGCTAGGAGGTAAAACCTCAAGGAGATGGCTCCAAAGAGAGATAGATGATGTCACTTTAGCAAGGCTCTATGTGGAGAGATAACAGGAATAATAATAAAAAAAAATACCTACAACAATTCACAGACTACAACATATTACATATTAATTGTGTATGTACTTAATCAATAAACTACGAGTACGAACACAAAACAACTTATTTATTGTACATGTTTGAATTTGTATAAAAGTGGATATTTTTCCACTTTACGCACCAATTTTATATTATTTTATTGGTTGTTTATTTTTTAATTAATTATTATCAGAAATTAATGTATTTTAAAACATTTCAAAATAGATTGTGAGATAACGCACAAGTTTTTAGTGATTCGACATGATGAGTTGTGAGTGTCTGATTACTAACGCGTTACTGAAGGGTTAGTAACCAGCAGCGCCATGTGCGTGGTTCCATTCAATTACATGATTCTTTGCGGACTGGTTAGTGATTGGAGTCAGTGATCAGTTTCTTTGGAGTAGCTCCGTGTTTAGACGAAGTCGAAAAAAAAGAACAGCGTATTGGATGTGGAACCGGATCTCAGATTAAAATTAACAACCAGGAAACTAAATTATTATCATCTGTCGGCTCAACATAAACAATTTCATCCTTCCCATTGATCCTAATAAATTTTAATTATAATTTAACTTTTAGCTATTTATAGTTATTAAATATATTTTGATTGCTATAAAAGTATGTTTTTTTCTGTTTTGTTTTTAATGAGGGATGCTTAGTTTCACGAAAATTATAGAAGGGGTGCACAGATGTCGAAAGTTTGGGAAAAAGTGCTACAACAGATGATGAGTAATCCATAAGTATGAACTCGAGTTCCATAAGATTATTATTATAATTATATAAGGAGAGAACAGCCCTTCCTGACCGCTATCCATGTGGATCTTTTATGAGATACCCCTCTGACTAGAGATCCCAAAGGAATCTTATACTTCTCATGAAGCACATTAATTTCTTGGGATTAATTCTAGTAATATCTTCAGGTTTAATTATTTCCTGTATTCTGTAAGAATGTATTCTGCTTTTTCTTTTTCCTCAAGACACAAACGGCATGTGGAATCTTCCATTAGTAGATGTAACATCTGATCTGATTAATTGGGAGTGCTTGATTTCTTACGAAATTTCCTCAAGCATCATCTCCTGTTATTATCGAACCTCCGGGTTCGATACCCTTCTATTAAAATTATTGCAATATTTCAACATTCTGATTAATTAGCTAACAACGAGGAGTGATATTAATATATATATATATAATTTATTGCGTACCAGCTGTTCACATGTCCTTCTTACAGATATGATAACACTTAACAGGGTTCATTAAGTTAGTCGAGAACATCAAGAGAGATATTATAATTTATATAATCGTTTCTCGTATTTTAATATCTTTTATATAGTTGAGAATAGATTTTTTTTTGTAACTACTAATAATTATGCATTAATTATATCATATTTATATTTTAAAATGTATGTAACAAAACAAAAAGGCGTTTATGTGTGATTTGACCATAGAGAGTTCTGGTAAACTGTTCTGGGTGTCTATTCTGTTGGGACAATGATGAGCAAACTGTTTGATCTCCAGACCTTGGTACAGGCCACGTATAGTAAGTAGAAGGATTCTGACCCGCTGAGTTCTGCACGAAACGTAAAATTACTTGATTACATACCAACAAAGTCGAGCTTCTAGATCGCTGCTTGTGTCGTAGATAGTCTACTTAAGTCGTAATCTAGGTTTATCCCATGACCGGTTGTGGCAGATTTAGAAGGTTTGTAACTATTTAACGACAGAGCGAAATAGATTCTGGGTCTATTGATCTGATTTTTTGATAAATAAAATAATACATTAGGCTTTCCGCGATATTGTTCCAAGATTTGTATGTTGACAAAAAAACCTTTTACGACTCTAAATAACAACGATAAGAAAATTTGGTGCAAATTTTTTTGCCTATGAAAAGCGGACAAAATATAAAGCTTTTTGATCCTCAGAAATGTTTGTTTAAGAAGGCAGATGGCAGATTGATATAGTTTGAAACCTTCTTGGGGATCTATACAAAAACGAAAAAAGTTCCTTCATTTAAATCTTACTTGAACTAAAAAAAAAAGTTTATTTAAGATTATAAAATTTTATAAGATTATTAATGCAAATCTTGTTGGCGTGATACGCAGAGCTGTTACTTGAAGTAATTTCTTCGCCGTTCTTTCTTTAAGTAATTACATGTACCTACGTTCGGGCGCCAATTTAAGCTCTTGAACTTACTTGAACTAAAAAAGGTATGTTTGATAAAATTTGTTATAATGAACAGAACTGAACTACTATTAATGAACTATTACGGCTAAGAGATTACATCTGACCGATTTCTGACCATTTCAGTTCAACCGTTTTCTCTTAAAAAGGAGCCATATAGCATAACAGATAGAAAAGAATTTAGAAGTACTATTTTATTTATAAGAGAACAAATCCCAAAAGAAACATTACGACCATGTTGAGGGATATGCTTTACAAACCTTTTTCAGGTCGAAGAACTTGGGAACAATTTTTTCACTTAAAAGATTTGCCTTTCTGATTGGACCGGACCGGCTGACTCGAGCCCAAGCCCCGGCAGAGAGATCAAAGGGCATTCCAAATACAATATGACTTACGGCCCTTCTGGAGGGATAAACCCAATTTAGGAGGAGGCACTCGCAGAGCGGAGCCTGGTAGCCAAAGGGAATCCCATTGTAGACGGCCCTCATTGCAGCTTCACTATTATCAACAGTTTGTAATGTATTTAAAATTAAATTATAAAGGTAACGTCAACAATGAAATCGGAACAATTCACAATTTTACAACAAAAAAAATATTACAACTTACAATAGTAATTTATAAATTTACGAGTTATTTACAAATTTTAAGACACAGTGAATACTTAAATATTTTAGTAACTAATACCAAATCTCAGAATATTTACTAATAACTAATATTATTAACGAATATTTATTAACAGCTAACCTTAAATACACTAGAATGCTAATGTATATGAGACTATCTGGTAAATGCATGATAAAGATATTAAGAAAAAATGCAACTCTCAATGCAATAAGTGCAAATGCAAATAAGTCCAAAGCAAGAATGTAAAATTTCCAATTAGAAAAAGAATAAAAAACTTTATCATATATTGATTGAACGATTTTTATATATCTTATCCTAACTTGAGGTTAAGACATTGACAAGGCATAAAAAATATTGAAATATAATATAATAAGGTATTAAAATTACAAAGAATAGATTAAATGAGAAGGTTTTGTTTTTCTATTAATAGGATTTCAAATTATAGAGGGTTGGTTTGGTAGATTTAATAAATCAATATCAAATCAATATCTATAAATGATATAATAGTTTTTAGCATTTAATGTGTTTGCATAGGTCCAGAGGGGAGGGGACAAAGGTGGGCAGCTTCCTTCCCCTTCCAACGTGGGATACATTCTAAATTTCGGAGCTAATCCTAGCATTAATTAAAAAATAAAATAAATTGTGTTCTTTTGAACGTTACTATAAATTATAGCATGACACCATGGAAGTCTTCTCCCACTACCTGAAATATTTAAAAATTAGAAGATTCCCCCTCCTGTTTTGAGCTGGATACACACTTGTATCTTTGGACGTTTGAATTTATTGTATTTACAGTAAAATTGTTTTAATATGGTGATTTTAATCCTAATTTTTGTTTTATTTGTTTATTTTATTATGTTTTAGAAATTTAAATGATGTAGATTTTAACACCTAACTAAATATTATTAATTTAATTTTAAAAAAAGTAATACGTATGTTTATTTGTGTGTGTGTGTGTGTGTGTGTGTGTTTGTGTGTGTGTGTGTGTGTGTACATGATTACAGTTCTTATAGATTTTCATTTTATATTTAATATTTTTAGCTTCTTTTTAGAAAACTTTTTAGAAATTCCAGCTTCAATCACTGAAAGTGGAAGGGAGATAAAGTGGAGGAAAGGCTGGTGGGGTTTTAAATTGTTATTGCAGGTTTTTAAATTGTTATTAAAAAACACCTGATGAAGTTGGCCTTGTGAAAATAAAGAAGATATTTGGAGTGCGGTCAGTAAATGAAACCCACAGTTGGGCAATATAGTTCTATAGCATGTGCCGGCGTTCAGCCAAAGTTAAAACAGTTAAATCATCAGACATATAGAAGGGGAACAAGTGAGAAATTTGATTGAATAATATAAGAATTGAATTAGCTATACAGACCTTATAAATAATTCTAGATAATACTTGCAGCATTGTGCGAAAAAAAAATTAAATAATAGAATAAAATTAAACATTGATTTTTTAAATTGTTTTTTAGAACATTTTTTTTAAAGTTTCCACTGTCAAATAATAAATACTGCCATATTCCATTATAATAAATAACAGTGATACAGCTAAGTAACAATTCATACTATATATATATAATCAATAGAAACTTCTTCGCAACAAATAATAAATTATTTTTCTTGTCTGTCCTCTGAACAAACTAAAAATAAACCTGTTCTTAATCAACAAATGGTTCCTCACCACTCGTCATTCTTCAGTACATAGTCTCTACATGACACATTATTAAGTTTTCCAATTTTCCGAACAATGCAACTACATCTAGTATCTAAAAAGGGCTACAATTGGCTGGGATATGAAACTGAAAGGGCGGGATACTCTCAGACAAAGCCCTCAGATAGGGCCCGAGATATCTTCAGCAGTTGTAGGAAGCTCTGATAGTAAAGCCACTATTCTAGAGAGGGCAACTCCTGGATAATCTTGTTAATTCATCTTCAGTAGTTTCCAATTCTCATCTATAGCAAAAGGTTTATTCAATTATTATTAACGAAATTCAAATAACGATTTTAAAAACAGATTGAGATGCCAAATTTTAGAAGACTTCAAAAATAGTTTTTAAGGAAGACGGATGATGTTAAAATATCACAAAAAGTTGAATCCGTCTGAATGCAGAAACTAGAAATACCAACAAACCAAAATTTGTTACATTTGGCTCATAACAAATTAAATTGATACCCCATGACAAAATGATACCCCAGCTCTTTGGGTATCAGGCAAATTAAAGAAAAATAAACTTTAATGATATTTGTATATAACTTTCTTTAGCTTCAATAAATTTCTTCTTTGATTTTGAATAAAAAAGAAAAATTAAAATTTTACCACGTTTTTATTTTGGAATATTTTGATCGTTTTCAGAACAAATATAATCAGTAGAACCCAAGCCAGGTGGATGTGTTAGACCATCAATTTTCAGATCACATAATTTCATCTCAGTTAACTGACAAACATGTTGTTCTACCACATCCACCATATTCACCTGACTTCTCTTCAACTGTCTATCATTTTTTTCAGAATGCTTGACGTATTTTTAAAAAACAAAATATTCCGAAATAAAAACGAGATAAAGTTTTAATTTCTCGAGTTTATTGATACGAGCCAAATGTTTTTTCAAGCAAGTGATAAAGAACCTTCTTGGGCGTTGGGAGAAATGTATTGAAACTAACGGAAGATGTTTTGAATAAAAATAATACTAAAGTTGTTTTGTTTTTTTCATTCCGCTCATACCCAAGGAACTGTTGTTTCATTTGTTCAGATCCACCATATTTTTTTTTTTATTCATTTAATTTTAGTTTTCTTTTTTCTGTTTTTTTGGGCCGAAGTTATTTTAAAACAAGTTATATGAACATTCAAAGCATTATATTTTTGTGAATGCTTTGAAATCCATTATTATCAGCAGTTTGTTTTTTAAATAAAATTACCTCAGGGTTAAAGATGCACTTTGGACAGGATTTTCTAGAATAAACTCTCCCTCCAAAAAACAAAATAAAAAACAACAAGAGGAAACAAATTACTCTTTATAATCTGGATACAATTTATCAACGAGTAATGGTTTAGAAAAGATTTTTGTAAACGTTTGCAAACGGGCCAACAGGAAATTAATTATTTTAGTTTATGTATTGAAATTGACTGTATGCTTACAACATAGAACAAGTACATGAAAATAAAAGGAAATGAATCAAAACAATGAAATGATGAAGTAATAAATTTGTATCAGAAAAACGATTGTGAAACATTTTATGTGTTAATATACGTTATTTCTAATCTACTATAATAAATAAATATACAGGATTTTTTCTCTTCTCCAAGTTTTAATTCAAAAAAAAAAAAAAAACTTTCACGCGTCAATCATCAATATTTCCTGAATGCAATTACAAGATTCAACTATAATAAAATATTGCTAGACATTATGTGTCAGCAACATCTTTTCACGAACATTCCGTAAGATTAATGCCATAGAGCACAAACTTTTTTGCATGGGGCATATAGACTAAATGTTCTCATATTCAAATTTTATTAAATTATGTTTTTTTTTTAAATAAAAATGATATTAACCAAACCATTCCATCCCTAAAACACTTGAAAATATAACATTCAAATACATGCATGCACGATCAAATTTAACCAGAAGAAGATATGGAACCATTTCAATGCAAATGTAAGTAATATATATAGGAAAATACTTTCTTGTTTATTAACTGATGAAACGGAAAGGGGATGAAGAAATGAAAAGAAAGGATTAGCATAATACCCAATAGCCAAGGAGTGGAAGAATGAACGCTGGCAAAGTTTCTTATCTTCGGCTTTTAGTTTCAAACCAGCTTAAGTTCTGTACACACTGCAAAGTTTAACAAGACTCTTTGGAGTTTAGACTTTATGAAATATATCAGCGATGTGCAGGAATTCTTGTTGTTACAGCTGGTATTCTACCCGATGGCGATCAACAACCGAGTCAAATTCCAGAGCTAGAATAAAAGTTAAATCAGTAATACTGGCATATAAACTTTATAACTGAACCAATATCAAATAAAATATTAAAATCTATTCATTACTTTTGATTACGAGAATTTCATAATTGTTAGAAGGTAATTAATATTGAAGAATTTTGAATAATGTTTTGTTTATATACCAGGAGGGTAAGTTACGCAAAGTTCTGGTATTCGTAAAATCGTGAATTATTTGTAATTTTTTTTTGTTTTATTAGCCTTCTATTCGATTACAAGCATCAGGGTAGGCCAACAGTCCTTCATCAGCAAATGTAACCAGAAATATCAGCAGTTTAGAGGAATTGGGAGTATTTATGACGACAAACAATTGTTTGGTACAAAATATGATTTTGGGCTTATCTGTGCAATTTAAATGCTGCTTTTTTCATCTTTATTTACCTTAATTCTTTCCAATAAATTATTCTTCTCAATACGAGTGTATCTTTATACACGGCGTAACGTAAATTATGTCGGAAACATAAGGAAGTGATTATAGACTTTAAATACAACAGAAAAACTCATTTGGTCTATGGCTATGGCCCAATGGTTGGGAAGGAATAAATTTAAATTTTATGTTTTTGAAAGTGCTCACATTTTTGGTCGTATATTCGGGTCTTTTTTACTTTAGGTACACCGGTTATTTTTAAATAGGCAAAGTATCAGTTATATTTGAATCAATGTTGTTATTCTTCGATTATATAAATATCTGTTAACAGATTATATTGAAACTTGTAAAAAAAAAACTTTTATTGAAGATGCTTTTATCAGTTATCAGTATTATATTTACGACTTAGCTTTATTAAAATCATAGTGAACGCAAAGGCAAAATTGCAAATAGGAGAAAATAGTAGATAACCTACTCCGAATATAAAACTTATGGCATAATAATAGCTATTACTTTTCTATAATTGATACTTTTCCTGTTTAAAAATAACAGGCGTGCCTAAAGTACAAAAGATCCGTTTTTCCTCCTAATAAAATAGACTACTGCACTATGCCGAAGTTCAGCGGAGAGGGCGGTAGTGCATTTTCTATCCGTTTCATAACTCCCAGAACACGATTATGGAAGTTTTGCAGATGCCTTATATATATATATATATATATATATATATATATATTATATTATATTTTTTCTTTCTTTCTCACTACATTTATGCACCTCCAGCGAGTCCCTTTGGGTCAAATGAGCTAAAATTTGGTACGTAGAGTTTTCTTCTAGGCAGAACAATAAATTAAAAGTATGGGGAAATTTCAGTGAAATTTTCGGTATGTTGGGGGAGTGGCTTTTGGGGGTCTCAAACTTTTCCTCCCTCCCCCGTCATTTTAATGTTTTGTTATAGTGAAAATACGACATTAGAGACGGAGCTCCGCTGCTTACTTTTTTTTTTAATAGAAAGTGATAACTAAAAAATTATTTGTTAGGTAATACCCAATTTGGAGTATCGTAAAATATACAACATTATCTTTAAAGAAAAGTATAATTTGTCTTTCTTAATACAATTTGAAGGGGATTTTCATTCGGCTATGTTACTGAATGTTTTTGAAAGGTCGTGTGTCTAGAGCTGAGATGTTACAAATTAATTAAAAGTATTTAAATATTAAATAAATGCATTTACATATCATAAATATTGATAATTGATTAAGATTATTTGTTAATTTGTGTTTTATAAAATATAAAAACTTGTAATTATATTTGTATTTGGAATTATTAAATTAATAAATCAAAAACATCAACATGAAATCAAAAACGAGTCATGAAAATAGAACTTCATGAATCAGTTTTTGTAATGTGCGAGACTGTGCTGCTTATGTTGAAGAAAGAGGAAACTAAAATATCTGATGTGGACAGCACATGACTTCCTTGTACGCCTATTAAACTATAAATCGGTGGCTCAAAAAGTGATCCTGAATTTGGTTACTAGTTTCCGAAGATTGCAGTATCTCAAAAACGACACTCAGCGTCGCGACATCCATTTATTGACACACACACAAATGGGGAGGAAAACCAGTATTTTACACTCAATTTTAACACTTAAAAGAAGTAATAAAAATGTTTAATTGGATTGGAAACCAAATTGCGTTTGTAACCTTTATTACCGAAACATCTGATTTATATATTTAATTTAAATATAATTTTGGATGTAATCTTATTATGATCTTCAAGTAAAGTACCCTTTTCGGCTCACCAATTTTAACCAAAATATATTAAATACATTCATATTGATATAAAAGTCTAAATTTGAGATGTTTTACATTATATTTTAATATAATTTTTGAGGAAAGTCTAATATGACCTTGAAGTAAAGTACCGCTTCCGGTTTTGGTTTATTATTTTCAATAATAGACCTTTGGAAAAACCGCGTACGCCGTCCGCGGCTTTTCTCCGAGACTACTGGACCGATTTTCTTGAGATTCGGTACCAAAGTCACAGGTCACCCCGGGATGATCCTCGGAACTCGACATTATAATCCGTCTGTTTGTTTCAAAATGGCGGCCGATTAAAGATCTTATATACCCATAACTTGGCCATTTATAAACATAGAGGAGAAATGTAACAAGGCATTAAAATAACAACAAAAAAAAACGAAAAATAAAAAAATCTCTATCTGTAAATGCTTTTGGTTTATTATTTTCAATAATAGACCTTTGGAATCGACCGAAGAAAATTGTTTTGTAACCCCCCTCAAAATTTGAGATTTTACGTTTCAAGATACGTAGAATCCAAATATCGAATAAAAAAAAATCCGTCCGTCCGCCGTCCGCCGTACGCCGTCCGCGGCTTTTCTCCGAGACTACTGGACTGATTTTCTTGAGATTCGATATTTATATAATTTTTATTATATTTCATCAATAAAAAACCCTAATGGTTGTTAAATGTCAAAAGTTTTAAATAATACAATACTGTGACAGAACAATAGATGTTAATAAGTTTCAATGAATTATTGTAACTGCTATAGAATAAATTTTGAACATGTCGAAATAAATAAGAAAAAATAATCAGTCCCAGAGGCTTCTTTTTTAATTAAGTTTTTATATAATTTTAAAGAATTTAAGTTATTTTATGATTTAAAAAATTAATTTTCATAATAAGAAAATTATGGTATATTATATCAGTCATAAATCAATATTTTATTAATGAAAAATCTGGTGCAGTGCGCGCACATTACACAACTTTCCCTAATCATCCTATAATAATTATCCTGAAGCATATCATAGTAATAATAATAAGGATGAAGTTAACAACTGCGTAGAAAAGAGCGTATTTTTGAGAATAGGAGTAACCAGGTGAGAGAAGACGCATTTGGTCACATCCGTCTCCTTTCGGGCACACGGCATTCCATATAATCTCTGGTTATATTCTGTTGTAGTTCAATACGCTGTATCTTTGCTAATACTGACTAATTCCTACAATACGAACTAGAAATCACCTAAATCGGACCAGTATTAGCTGAGATATAGCTTAATGAACTTCGTTTTTATTTTTTCCTAGTGAAGTGAACATCAAATATTTCCTCTGTATCATTGTACATCACAGCCTACTTGCATTGACGCAGTTTTTTTAATTAACACTTTCACGGCGAACATCTTGTGACAAGCTTCAAATTTCTTTTCCTTTGGTACCTACTGCTTCAGATTTTTTACTTTGACAGAATAGATATTTTTGTGGAATAATAAACAAGTGGAATAAATAAGTGGAAATAATAAACCATTGTGTAATAATTTGCAGCGTTTTTCAATTTAAACCCAAATCTAGTATGTTATTTAAATCAATATATAAGTTATAAATACTAAATTTGAGAAGTTTTACATAGTATTTTAATATAATTTTTGATAAAAATCAATTATGACCTTCAAGTAAAGTACTACTTTCGGTAATCAAGCAGTAACCAAAAAGAGAGATTCACAACTAGATTTTATAACAATCCTAAATACGAAATTTCAACTTTCTACGGCTAACGTTTTTTGAGTTAGGCGAAATACGAACGACCGTACTTACAGACGTCACGACGAAACTAGTCAAAATGGATTCAGGGATGGTCAAAATGGATATTTCCGTTGAAATCTGAAAACCGAAAATTTTCGCGAATACAATACTTCCTTTACTTCGTTCAAGGAAGTAAAAAGGAAAACAAATGTTTTCAAAAAGTGAAATTCAAAAAAAATTTCTCTTCTTAATTCTTCAAATCTAGGACTTGAATCCCTTTTATATGTACTGATGTACCACGGAACCCTCGCTCTAAAATCAGTGTCCTTTTAAAATTAATAAATATGAACTAGAATACTAAGCCAGAATTTCCCAAAAGAATCCATAGCAAAGCCAATCAGCGTGTAGATGTTATGTAATGGAATCAGTAAAGATAAAAATGAAAGCCTCCAGTAAGCCTAGCGATGCACTCACGACAATCATTAAACTTAACTAAAATGGGTTCAAAGAAAGCGGCACTTACTCCGATAATGGGTCGATAAAATGAGATGCAAAACGTGATGAGGCATTTTATTCGAAACGGCCAATTCCGATCCTCATCGCAAGAAGCGCTAAATGCTACAAATTAACGCCGCTACGAGGGATATCTCTGCAGATGATTAGTGAAATTAATTAGAACGCTACAATTATTATTTCACAATGACCGTTCTGTAAACGGGGTCGGGTGTGAAAATTCGAAGCCTAAAGTTTTATCTTGGTTGTAAAATATTTAATTTAATACTCTGTAATAACCATTAAAACTACAAAAGACAACCTCTCAGATGAAATAATATCATGAAAGTTAATTCTTCCCGAGTACACAAGTTAATTGAATTCAGAAATGGAAAATTGCGCCGTACATAACCTGATTCATTATCGACCTGAATTATGAATACTTTTAGAAAAGATTTTTCTATATTATTTTTAGTTACACGACCCAAGCTATAGTCCAGTGTAAGATATGTAGCTTTAGCTCACATCCACAATAGACAACATGAAATCGATCGGTAGCAGTGGAGAAAAAGGGGAAATATTCCTCTCTCAAAATAGCCACTGAGGAAAAAAAAATACGGCTGAATTCAAAATGTATCAACATTCGTAAGTAACTTTGATAAATTATCATTTATTAGGTAAGGAGAGGGGAATTGAACTTGGCTCACCTTTTGAGAAATCTATCGTAGTAGATGAATCAATGAAATTAATTAATTATCTTTTCTATGTTTACGACAATAGATTTTAAATATTTCGAGATAGAGGTAATCGATATATTCACGGATTTCAAGGGTGTGAACTGTAAAATTCAAGGCGCTTTTCGTCAATTTATTTGATTCAATTTAAAACAAAATTGGAATCAGAAAATGTTGTGATTGGTCGGTTTATGATAACATGAGCAATACGTGCTTGAAAATGATTTAAAATAATTATAAAGACTGTATACTTATAAGTTACTTAACTTCTTACACTGAAGACTAAACGGATTGGAAAATAAAATCGGATGTGGACAACACATAACTTTCTTGTACTCCTATTAAACTATAAATCGGAGGCTCAAAAAGTGATCCTGAATTTTATTAATAATTTCTGAAGATTGCAGTATCTCAAAAACGACACTCGTCGTAGGCGTCGCGACATCCACCTATTGACACACACACACACACACACACACACACACACACACACAAGCTTTCTGGAGGTCTCATTCCATTTTTATATTACGTTTTCATTCAGTTGATAAAAAGTTCCCAAGAGGTTTCTCCGTGTCTCGTGACGACATTAGAACTGTCAATGTCACTAGATAAAGCATTGGAAATCGGCAGTTTCGACATTTTTGGCGGAAGAACCCACATAACTTCTATCTTATTCTTCTGCTGCAGACTTTTTCATCTCACAAATGGGGAGAAAAACCAGTGTTTTACACTCAATTTTAACACTTAAAACAATTAATAAGAATGTTTAATTGGAGTGGAAAAAAATCGCGTTTGTAACCTTTATTACCGAACCATATGATTTCTCTAATTAATTTTAATATAATTTTTGATGTATGTTTATTATGATCTTCAACTAAAGTACCCTTTTCGGCTCACTAATTTTAACCAAAATCTAGTAAATACATTCATATTGATATAAAAGTACTATTTTCCAAATTTGAGATGTTTTTCATCATATTTTAATACAATTTTTGATGAAAATCAATATTCACTTTCAAGTAAAGTATCACTTCCGGTAACCTGGTAGAGACCAAAAAGGGACGTTCAAAATTAGATTTTACAGCTGTCCTAAGTACAAAATTTGAACTTTCTGCACCTAACCGTTTTTGAGTTACTCGAGATACGCACGCACGTACGTACGAACTTACGTGCAGAACGACGAAACTAGTCAAAATGGATTCAGAGATGGTCAAAATGGATATTTCCATTGAAATCTGAAAACCAAAAATTTTCGCGATCACAATACTTCCTTTACTGCGTACAAGGAAGTAAAAATGTATACATTTAAAACGGATAGCAATTAAGCAAATCTTCCAATTAAGGCAGATAACAGGTCAATTAAGGCAGATAAGCTGAAATTTTATCATAATTTTATTTGATCTATATTTTTATCTATAATTATCATTAATCCTTACATATATATCTTAACTCCCTAAATTACAACTTTTCAGCTTGTGGATGACCTTAGGAAGATGATATAACATCAGTCCTTGAAGCAGAAAGAACTAAATTAGATTAGTGTTATGAAGGCTGTGAGAAATAAGCTAGGTTTCTATTTAACCAGCAAGGTACTCAGAATGTAATGATAGGCCCTATTTAATTAAATAAACTGCAGATTAATTTATGTAACTGTTTTCATTCTATAAGCTATATAGAAACATTAAATTAATGGAATAGTAAATGAATTATCATTTTCTGTTTATTTTAATTGCTAAATAGCTAAGTGAAAATTATAAAGTGGTTATAATGAATTGTAAAGGTAAAATAAGTAAAATCCCACCGAAAATACAGTACAAAATATATCAACTCAAGTGTAAATAAATAAAATTCACGTATTGAAATAAATTTCATGACAATTTTTTTCATAAACCACCTCGGCACGACAAACCGGCGAACTTATTATAAGAAGACGACTTTAAATCAGTTGAAATTGAAACACTGAGCTGTTCGGAACTAATACATTATTTTACCGTTCCATAACAGTTCACTTTCATTTTCTAGTTCACTTAGCGACAAGAAGAGCGACCCGGTACGATGTGACGACAAAGAACGAGTACGTGTTTGAGGTACTGATGACTAAAGTTTGTGGAACGAGATTTTTTTTCTAGCTTTCTGGTAAAGGAAACCTAGTTGTTCCCCTAACCAGAAAGCTAAGTAATCAACCTTTTTCTCAATATTTTATACATATTAGTACTGATGGAAAAATGGAATTAGGAGTCTAAAAACTAAAAATGGTTGGCGCCTCAAAGAAAGAATATATAGAAACATTAAAAAATCCAGTGGACTGCTCTATGAGTATCACAACATCTGTTGTCACCCTGATAACCGTCCCAACCTCGGAAAAAAAAAACAAAAAACAAAACATCTGGATCCGCCTTTGATCTAGCCACTCCAAGTTAAAAACGCGACCTGAGGTATCGGGTAAAGAAGTAGAAGAACTGAGAGATTTTCCATACGGATAACAAACAATACTATCTGAAATTGTCCCGTGTATGGATTACAAACTATAGCGATCTGCTCTTGAACTGATTCTAAGAGCTACTAGTTTTTTTTTTTACGCACTGGTACATTGACAAGTATTTGATAAAAGAAAGAATGGTAGCTCAGTTAACTGAATCACTCCGACTGAGCGATAACTGTTTATGAATAATGTCTGTGCTGAATAATTTTTGTTAATCACGATCTCCACCTATTCGTTGTGAAAAAGAACTGGTTAATCTGACTCGTAAAAACGCTGGCTCAGCTCTTCCTTCGTACGGTCCCTTACTAACGGATATATTAAATAATGCTCTCTAAAGAGTAAGCCTCCTAAGTGTAGTTAGCTACTCAACAAGCTGGAATTAAGGTAATGTGATTTAAATAAATTGGAAGATAAAATTCAAGATTAAACCATTTAATAATCCAATGATTTTTTTAGCTCATTTTCTAATTTATCCACTGAATTCTGTCATGATCTGCTGATTGAATATAAAGAGGAACTGATTCAGTAACTGATTTCTAGATTGAGTAATAAATATTATGATCATTGAAACGTGCTACTACTCATTTTTTATTAATATCTGACCACTAGTTCAGCTATTCGAGTCAGTTCGATAGGGGATTGACCATCTCTTGAAAAGAGAAGGAACATCTCAGCTCTTTGGAGAAGGGTACTCCGACTCCACATGATCGTGATCATGAGTAAATGTTGCTCTTTTTAATTCATATTCGACCTATGATCAGTAATTCAATTATCAGAGGAAATTTTATTTGCAAAAATGATTCTGCTCAGAGACACGGAAAGATTCGAAAACGGCTGTTGTTGATGGTTAATTTTTCTTGACTGAGTGAGCAGATCCGCATTGGGTAAACAAAGCTATAATTCCAACTGTTATCTGGCCATTTGGCTGGATCTGCTGACCTTATCCCAACCCCTACATATGGAGCCGTCAGTCCCTCCATGAAAATATTGCTCCTATATCTCTTCTGCTCTTGGACAGATCCCTTTCTCAGCAGAAAGTCTCTAATTTTACTTATCCATGATAAATTTGATGATAGTGAATTTTTGAAAATTGGGATCATATTTGATGGCTGAGCAGATTTAATCTACTTGAAATGTCTTTTTGAAAGGTAAAAAATTAACATATTTTCTACAGTTCGTACAAAAGAATGACAAAAAAAAAACAAGTTAATAACTCGAAAAGGAAAACGGATAAAGGTATGTTATTCTCAATCAGAATCATTGAAGTAGCCAGCTGACATCGGCGTAAAGCTATAGTTATGTAAACAATACCTAAAAGGTAGTTCGTTATGCTATATCTTATTCGTTATTACTGCATTACTTGCATAGCAGGCTGTGTTGGCCGAGCGTGATGATTGACCACATTCTCGAGTCAGAAGTAGCGTCGCACAGTGCATCCAGTATAGGAAATAATTGAACAAAAATCTATTGATTGAGGATTCATTTAGGAAATGCCATTCTAATTATGAATATACACCATAAAAAGGGTTAAAAATGGCCATTTGACAAATAATAGCCAGAAAAAGATTTTTCTTATTTTTATTTTACGTATTCAAATGATATGAATAATTTCAAAGAAATTTCATTTTATTTTTTCTTAAAACAAAACCAAGCTCAGCTATTTACCAGGATCAGTTATTTTAATAAAACTATTCTGTTGAAGGAAAGAGGCGTAGCACAAATGAAATGTTTAACGGTTCATAACAACACAGTACAATTATTTTTTTAAAACCAGGCAAAATATCTGATTAATATTTGATGATTCTCGTCTATATTGTCCACTAGACTTCACCACATGCAACAGTGAGCATAGTTTACCAAAAAAAGCAATAAGTATTCGACCACCCTTATTACGAAGACATCTCCACCAACTGTGCGTTGGAGATTATCATGTAACTATGAAAGTCGCATGCAGATCCAGCCAAACTAAACTTCCAATTAAAGCAAGCATAGAAAGACATTTCTTCCTAAATGCTTCATCAATGTTAGATCATAAAACAAAATAAACTGATCACACTTTAGGAGCAAGCAACGATCGAACCTTCTGAATTCGAATGTACTATTTTAAGATACATACCTTGGCCAATGAACTCAATCATTGGCGATGCTTTTTCCCTTAGAGAATATATCCAAGAAGAAAGAAATTGTTGAAGCGATTACCTCAAAAGGAATTAATAATAAAAGTTTGTCCACTGTTATAATTCAGCAAAGAAATGTAAACGAAGGGATAACAGTAGGAATCAATGGTCTAAGGATCAGCAGACAACTCTTTAGAAAATATTTTGATTTTTATCCAGTAACGATGCACTGTGCGTCGGTTCGAATACGGTCTGGTCGACTTGAGATTTATTTAGTGGCGGAATCCACGAAATAAATCTCGACCTTCTCGCTGTGGTTAGAAAGGTTGGTAACCTGCAGTAAAACCAGTCATTCCTGCCCTAGTTGGAGTTCATGACAACGTTCAAGGCTAAATAAACAAACAAATCCCATTAAATCACTTTTAGCATCCGTCGTTAAGCTACGGCATCCAGTCTAAACTGTTTTCTGTAGTAATATTCAGCTTATCCCTGTTGAACTGAACCACTATCCATGAATTAATATGAGTACGTATGGACGTTATACTCCAAATAAACAAACAAGCAAGCGTATATAACAAATCGTCGTACTAAAGGTCGGATGTCCAATAAAGATTATCCAGGAGAACAATAAAACTGATTTTTTTCGTACGATTTGATCTATGATTAACTGATTTTGATTTATAATCAGTATGATATGCTGAACTAAAAATAAAACAGATAATAGATTAAAGATCAAATCATGAGGGAAAAAAATCAGATGGTACTTATGGGTTAACTAGACGCCGTTGTGAAACACTGTTTCATCTTCGGATGCTTTTCAGTTGAGGTCGTGGCTTTACCTTAATTTCAATTATTACTACTTTAATTAGATCACAGCTGTCGACTTCCGCTCGCTCAAGAGATATACAAACCCCCAAAAGTTCCTTTTCAGTTGGGGTCGGGCCCATACCATAATTTAAATTAGTACTACAACTTCCCTAGACCACCGGAAATCAACTAGGAATGACTGCCAGGTAAGAGTTTTAAATTATGGTATGGGCCCGACCTTAACTGAAAAGGAACTTTTGGGGATTTGTGTGTTTCTTGAGCGAGCGTAGCGAGCAGAAGTCGATAGCTGTGATCTGATTAAAGTAGTAATAATTTAAATGACGATAAATTAAGAGAACTTGTTTTTACACTAACCAAAATATGCAAATATATTTGCAGTAATAATCGAAGGATTAATAATAAATAACGCCTAGTTAAAAATGTTGTAATAACAATATATTTTTATATGTTTATGAATACATAAAAATATGGAATTGTTACCCGAATAAATTGATTTGATGTCCAAATATTATAAATTATAACATAACAATTATCTGTATCACAGCTACAAATTATGATCTTCGGAATAATTTCTAACATTCCGAATGCAGTTTATGATGACAATTAACCACACTATTATGAACTGTAATAATATCTAGAAAGATTTATAAAAACTAAAACAATGAACACATGTTTTATGTTCAAAGTAACTCCTCAGAATAACGCTGATTGTTAACTAAAGAAACCTGAATACTGATTAATTGTTTTAGATAACATAACATCATGTTTTGACTTAGGCAATTATTTCAAATAGCAATCTTCATACCTACTTAATTTATCTATTCTGGAATTTAGTAATAAGAATCGAATAAAACACATGACCAAACAATTGTAAATCATAATTCTTAGATAAAATAAAAGCCGAAGTCTGTAATACAAATTAAAAAAAACGGCTAACTAACTTAGAACAAGTTAAGTAAAAGAAACAAATAGCAACATGCCTTGGCAGTACAAAGACAGTGGTTCCCCCGAGGTAAAAAATCCTTTCAGAATCTCACAACCCCCCAAAAAAGAAGAAATCGTAGATTTGGAGGTATATTTATTTATATTTATTATGAGATATGTATAATAAAAAATATTTAAGCCCAAATAGAATAATAAAAAAAGAGGCAGTCTACACACGGGTCTTTGCTCATGCGATGCGTGAGAAATGCGTTTGACTCTCGTCACGCGTGAAAAAAAGGTTCTCGTCTCACGCCCGCAGACGGGTCGTCAAGGAAGCAGCAATATGTCCTCAACTTTACGCGTGACTCTAAAAATGTCTAGTTCTTCCTCGAGCAGTGATGATGGTGTTATATTACCAACTGCACTCCAAGAGATATCGGGAACAATGGATATCATGGGTTCATCCCTACTTGGAGGGAAACCCACATCGCAGGGATCTTCATCGTAGTAAAGGAGTTAAACATTTCCGACTCCAAATTCTTTGTATTTTATAGGACGACAAAAGTGTCCTATTTTCAGTCAGATGAACTTCTGAAGCCTCCGTCGAACCAGCTAAACGAACAGTCATTGGACTTGAGAACTGCACCGCACAACGCTAAGAATTTTTTTCTTGGTCGATTATTAAGGTTCATTATTGAAAATACTAATACAAAACTTAACTAAAATAAACAATGATTGGAAGCAGCATGGGCGTTTCGAGCATAAATTGTGTTTTATACATATGTAACTTCTTGTTTTTCTCAGTAGAATTTTAGAACTTAGTTCGTAAATACAAATCGATAACGAAACCGACTGTAAGGGAGTTTCACACCAAAGCCAGGCCGGGCCCAGCCGAGCCGGGCGAAAATCGCTTTATTACTGATTACGCAATATTTCAATGGAAGCTTTCAAATAAGACGCCGGGCTACGCCGAGCGGGACTGAGCGAAGCCGAGCGATTTTGTGCAATCCTGCCTCCTGCTACTTCAAGCGGTTTCTGCCTGCGTTTTTTCAGTCTAACTCGATGTCCCAGCCAGTGCCTACATAATATTGCGCAATATTGTTTCACTAGATTTTTGTCCATTTATAAAAAGTTTCCGGGCTGCTACCATTTGACTACAGCGATCACTACGTCCTGCCACCCACTTCAATACCGATCAATCCAGAAGGAGACGCTGCCACTTTATTTTCAACATTCACCCATCTTCACCACGACCCTGATAAATGAATAAGTATATTGGAGAATGCGACTTGATTTCGTTCGTTACTTGACATTTGAGACTGAATATCTTTGTACAATATCCAAAAGGATCCCTTGTTTAAAAAAAAAAATGGACAATTAGTACCATTGTTTAGGACGATCCATTTTTTCTTCTGCTTCTATTTTTTTTAAACAAATTTTATCAGTAAAATTTAAAAAAATATTACTTTGTTATTTTTACACTTGCAGATAAAGAAAAACTCAAGGTTAAGAATAATTGACAATGTGTTTAAAAACTTGGTTACTCACCGTCAGCCTTTCTTTTGTGAATTTGTGGACAAATAAATTCCAGTATGTAATCGAATATATGTGTACTCATTCTAAAATATTTCCAAAAACCTTCTTCATCTCGGTGTTACTCGTATTGCGAGTTGCAAACTGTACGCTTTTCTAGAGATATTTTATGAGACTGTGGTCCAGTATCCAATTATAGGGTCCAGTGTTTGTCCCACATACTCATCGTGAAGTGAGGAACTATCCAATAAAATCATCATCATCAAGGTTGATGACATTATTATTGAACTACGTTGCAACTGAGACTGCTAGCAAAGATAAAATCACCTCTTATTACAAGGCTAGAAAACTTACTGAGTGCGAATCGGCTTCAGTGCGAATTCATCGCAGATTTTGCTCGGCATGGCTTGGCATCACTTCGCCCGGCCCGACCCACTTTGCCTTTGGTGAGTAAGAAGTCTAACTGTACAACTGGACTTGTAAAGCAATGTAAGTGTCACCGATATACCTTACGAGTTTATTTATTATTTACTTACAAATATCCCAATCCTTCACGACCGTTAGCGGACTCCCTTACAGTGAAGAAAATAATACAGTCCTCTCATCAGTCGAACGAAGGATCACCAACAACTCAGTCTTAACCACAACCTCAAATTCGTCGACCCAAAATTCAGAAAAAAATCAGCGGGTAGAAAGAAAAACCCATGACCATCATTTCATCTTGATGGCGGCGGGGCTATTCTAAGATTTAACAGGTTCAATAAAAATTAATACATTTTTCTCAACATTGCAAGGAATGTACAGATAAATCAGTAGAAAACGGTGGAAAATTTTAAAAGACAGATCTGGACGAATTTCTATGAATATCTGACGTAGCAAATCCAGGATGCTAAATGGTCACGAAAACGTCTGTCATTTTTATCGAATTGGTGAAGATGAAGATTCTACTTGCGTACATTCCACAAGTGAGTAAATGGACACCGGGCATATTTACTTGTCCTACATTAGAAGATGTCCGGGGAAATGTCAAAGATGACGGCAGCATTATGCTTCAAGAGAATCATTATTGTGCACGGACACGAATGAACGAAGTGGCTAATGTTACCATGGCATAGTGAAATCCAAATAAAAAACAACATCGCAAGTATTTAGTTATAACATTAGAGAGAAGTTAAAATGCCTCATTTTTGACGGAAAACCGGTCATTGTTTTGAATAGTTTGAGTAAAAAGCTTAATTCAATGGTGTCCATCTTTACAGTAGCTTGATTCTTAAAATATTCCCTCATAATCCTTTCGGTTTTCTACAATCTTCCAAGTATACATGAAGCCAAGTCCAAGCTTGTATAAAGGTATCTATCCATCTTAATATTTTCCTTGCCAGTCTGTAAGTTCACAAAACGATCCTTCGGTAACATAACTATTTAATATCCGACCCATTTCCACATGAGTCCCTTTATTTAATGTCACAAATTTTCGAATGCAATATTATTAATATACTCATTATTCAATTTTTTTTTTATTTCCCAAAGATATTAAGTACTCTATAGTTTTATTTGTTTGCAGTTATCTGTTAAATTGCCATGTTTAGGATCCGTTAGCAACCAACGAAAGTTAAAAATAAACGAAACTTTCCAATTTAGCCCCCATCTTTCCGATTGTTCGCTATGCATTATAAAAACAGCAATATATAACCAGAGCATCAGAAAATTGCTGTGTAAATAATAAATAAACTCGTAAGGTATATCGGTGACACTTACAGCGCTTAGAGAATAAAAAAAAAACAGAAAAGAGAAATAAATAGCCACTCAATGGATTGAAAGTCGGAGTCAGAGATAAATTGTGTTTTCTTTAGCATCAGTAAAGGTCTGAGCCCATAGCTCGGAGCACTCCCATAGAGATCACTAACATGGTTGACGGCTCAAATAGAATTATTTACCTCTTTGGCCAATTGATAAGGCCCAGTTGTACAGTTAGTGCCGGTTTCGGTATCGATTTGGATTTATGACCTAATTTCTAAAATTCTACTGAGAAAAACTTCAATTTAGTTAACTTTCGTATTAATATTTTCAATAATAAACCTTTAAACTCGACAAAGAAAAAACAATTTAATCCTCCTTAAAATTTTAAGTTTTACGTTTCGAGATTCGTAGAATACAAAAAATAAAATAAAAAATACATCTGCAGAACGTCTTTCATGACTTTTCTGGCCATGAAAGCCATAGGTCCTCCAGAATGATTTTCAGAACTCAACATTACCGTCCGCCATTTTGTTTCAATATAGTGTCCTTTTCCAATGTATTTGAATTTTATAGAGCAAATAATTTGGAGCTGAAAAAGTTCTAAATCATTAGAATAATTTCAAAGTATTATGGAAATGTTTAAAAATTTCGGATTTAAAAAAAATTACAATCATTTTAAAAACTAAATTTTATTAATGGAATTTTTATTAAAAAAAACTTATTAACCGTTTTGATTAATGTTGGATGCATAATTTGAAAATAGTTCCCAGAAATAGGAATAAAACATATTTCATTTCTTTTGGAATTGAGAACGTCCAAGGAAATGAAGTTATAATTTTATTTACCAGAAAACTAAGTAAAATATTTATCTTTTTATAAATCCTAAAACTCTACCAAAGTTCGTATGCACCATATCCGAAAGCCAGATTGTTCGGCACGCTTTTTTTATTTATAACAATTACATTCATGCCCGTAACATACAGTTTCATTGCGCATTTCTTTAAATTTCGTAGAATAGTGTAAAAAGAGTATCCCTGCCGACGTGCTGATAAAAACTGTGGCCTAACATTACCGCGAGAAAAAGAAAAAGCACCAAATTTAATAATTAAAATTAGTTAAATATAAATTTTTGTTTAAATCACAAATTATTGCACTCATAATTATGTAATTATTTACATTTTTCAATACATTATTTATCTAATCAAGGTCTTAGCCGGATATTTACGTTACTCGGAATAGCTCTGGCCACATTATTGTGGATAAAAGGGGTTCTAATGTAAATGCAAAAAAAATAAAATAAATAAAAATCATTAAAAAAAAGAAAAATTAATAAAAACAGTTTTTGATTATTTAAATCAACTTATTTCCACGTATATGAAGTAGCCATGACAACGATTACTAAATTACCTATTTTTAAAATAGTTTTCCTCATTTCTAGTTTCTTAAGGGGAGCATTTCGAAAAAAAAAATCTATAAATGAAAGTGAAAACCGCATCTAAATCGACTGAATACTTTTCGAGTTTTGCGATCACAAACATATGCAGGCTGAATATTTACATATATAGATCACCAACAATGAGTTGGGCTCAGACCAAAAATAATTCCATAAGCACTAATAACAGTAATAGAATTACTGATAAATAAACATTTAGTGTTATCGAAAAATATTTAGTAGTTTAGGACGTCAAGAATGAATTTTCAAATTTCTATGCTAAACCGTTTTGGGGTTATTAGAGAAACGACCGTACGTACAGACGTCACTACGAAACTAGTCAAAATGGATTTTGGGTTGGTCAAAGTTGATATTTCCGTTGAAATCTGAAAACCGAAAAATGTTTGCGATTACAATACTTCATTACAAAACGTGATTATTCAAGTTCTTCCTTGCCGACCCTAATTACTGAATAAGGCCTTCTCAATCCTAAAGCACATGAAATAACTTTTTGTCAACTACCGATGAGTTGGCTAAAATAGAATGCATACGGCATTTAATAATTTGAACTAATATCAATTATAACTTATCTTTTGAGGTTCGAATTACGCCAAAGGACAGCATATTGATAATTTGAATTCTTTGTAAAATGAGAAAAGACCATGAAAAACAATCTGCTGAAAGCTCTATCCTTTGATAAATCTACCCAGAAGCAAGGGAGACAACCGAGATTTCGGTTTTGTGTTAGAAACCGTGGAAAGAGAAAGACATTATTGACAGGATCATATTCAACATGCCCCTGAAACCGTACACTTTTTTCGTTGGTCCTACTACGGAACAAGTACCGCGCAATACCAACCCTAAAAATCAGCAGTCCTCTGGTTAGGATTTTTGCTTTTAGGATGACATATTATAGGATGTTTTTTGCGGTCAGGATTTAGATTAAGTACTATTGCAAATACCATGAAAGTATTTTTCGCATTTTGCTGAAATACATTGCTGGAATAAGAGTATAGAATAGGATTACAGTTATATTTTTAAAAACACTAACCCATCCTACACCTGTGAAATGGTTTAATGAGATTTTTACGAGAAAAGGGAAAACAAAATCACAACTAAGTTATTCGACCTTGTTCCAGGAAGAACCTCTCGACCCTAAACTGTACAGGCTTGTACTAAGTCCCATGGAGACAATGCTAGCAGCCGCTGCGCTCTCTGAATCGATTCAGTTAGTCAACATATTTTTGGCTGGACTCCCTCGGACGGACGTGAATTTCGTGTTTGAAGACTTAAAAATGAGGTAAATAACTAGATAATAATACGAATATAATTATGAGGAATTCCTCTGTTAAAATAATTATGTTTTTCCTTTAAAAAAATAGACTATAATTACACAAAAAACCTGAAAACACCTTCAATAAAATTTTGAATCGATTCCAAAAAACATGAATAAATACATAATAATAATTAAAACATAGTTCACCAACTGAATGATTTGTTATTTCCAGATCTAAAGCACCCATTAAGCCTTCAGTGAGTATGACCGATGAAGATAGAGCGATGGACGAAAGATTGTCATCCCAGCTGTGAGTAATTAGTATAAATTTAAATGTTTTGTAACGTGATCCGGCTGAAAGCAATAGAAAAAAAGCTGTGAACGATCCACACAAAAATAAAGTTGATTGTACACAGTATCCA
Source organism: Rhaphigaster nebulosa (assembly GCA_948150685.1). Lineage (NCBI taxonomy): Eukaryota > Metazoa > Arthropoda > Insecta > Hemiptera > Pentatomidae > Rhaphigaster > Rhaphigaster nebulosa. Next base: position 35,242,263 of record OX411310.1, read on the forward strand.
ACTCTGGTCTTTTCGGAACCCCTGTGGTATTATTCGTGACTTTCTATTTACTTCATTAGTTCTCTTTTATTTATTTATTTTATAAAATGCTTTATAATCAATTTTCAAAATAAATGTTTATGAATTATTTAGTTAAAGTTGTTTCAAATAAAAATCACAATTTTTTATTACTTTAAGTCAACTATAGGACATTCAGTTAAATTTGAAAAGTCAATTCAAGCTTTAAAAACAACATTTTCCTATGAAATTCACACAAAATTTCATATAATAAATTTCCATTAATCAAGACTAATAAAATTATAAATTGAAATGTCGCATAATATAAAAATATTTTTTAATTTATTCAAATGCGATTCATTAAATATCTCGAATCAAGAAATATAAGACTTAGACCACTTTCATAATTATGGGCACATATTTATCTGGTTCTGAATCAAAATGGCTTAAAAACTAAAATCAAGTTTTTAGGTAATACATTAGAAAACAATTATCTAACAAAAAGAGATATAAAATGAAAAATTAGTGATTTACACCATTAATAATGTTGGTTGTTCATTTAAAATAACAAAAACATAAATACGAAAAATTGTTTAAATAATTTTGTTGGTTAGTAGAAATATAATAAATTGCACATTAACATAAGTAAGTTATATTTATTGATAAGCAAAATAACGTGCTGTAGAATGGTAATGAAGACATTGATGGTAATGACCAAAGACGAGCTGCTGCAAGATGAAGAACCAGCAGCACTCTATATCTACAACGACCTTGTTTTTTGGGCGTTACAATCGGAGAACGACATGATAAAGTCGTAAGTCTACGATTTTTTAAAAGTATTTTAAGATTTATGTATCTAGTAAATATACTAGATATTGATATACAGATTTTGTTTCAAAATGGAAGCCAAGTAGAGTATTCATGCACACATATCTTCTTCATTTATGAAGTTTGAGGAAATATAATAATATATAATAAAGTGTTTTATAAACGGAAATGTGCCGTGTTTTAGAATCATTATACAAAAACCATTTTAAGCAATTAGAACCTAATAATTTTTCATTTTCGAATTATAGCATATAATTTTCTTTTTGATCTGATCAGGAGGATTGAGGGTTATTAAAAGGAATTTCAGTTCGGGAGGAAATCTTCGATAGCTAAACCGTATATCTGTAAGTTCGTATAAGCCTGATTAAAGTCATATTATCAGGATATTAATATAAATCGGTTCAAATGCTTTTCACGGCCAAACGGATGACCTAATCAAAAAATGCCAAAGGAAAAAGTCGCAGGTCTACTTCTATAATTCTACTAACCCCTATTTTATTTTAACTTTGATGCAATACGCGTGGCTGACGCGCAGTGAAAACTTGAGATTGGCAAATAATGCCTATCTTGTAATAAGCTCGTTTATAGTCGTTAAAAAGTTGTGAAATGTCCAGCAAATTTCATTTCGATATCTTCAAAATTGAAGGATTTATACCATTTTAGAATCTTTCATTCTATTATTATTATTATTATTCACTAGGCACGTCATAAACAGGAATCTAGGAGACACACATCATTTTTATCTTCTTTCTATTAAAAATATTGCTTACCCATGGATGTATATATATATATATATATATATATATATATATATATATATATATATATATATATATATTTTCCTCCGTTTATTAAAAAAAAAAGAAAAAGGTTTTATATATATATATATATATATATATATATATATATATATATATATATATATATATATATATATATAAGATTTGTGAGAGTTACAGTACTTAAACAAAATTAACATGTTCCTTTGGACCATGTTCATGTTCATCCTATGGACCCTTTTTTCTCCTTACCGGACTTTGCGTATTATACGCAATGCATTTGTTAATCCTTAAGAGACTTAAATACCTTAGGGATTAATATTTAAGATGTTGGAGGCTGTTTGTTTATGACGGCATTCATTTCCAGTTAATTTGCCGATACGTTCGATGTATATCGCCAAGAGCATTCACACCATGTGAAATTGTTGTTGTAATTGTGGTGTTCGGAGAAGCAAAAAATTCTTATATGATTTTTTTTTTTTTTTTAAGTAAACCATGTATGACAATTTTTATACATAAGTATTGTTATAGTTATTGAAGTCGTTCCTATTGTAAAATTAATAGAAATTTTGAATTCATACTATCAATTTCCCTTTCAGGAGGGGGTGGAAATATTTCAGAAACGATGTATGGATGACTATAAATTATAGTATAATCTGCAATGGAAAGACGTATAAAGTGTTATCTGCAATACCCAAATTTTCGCCTCGTGTCAACCTCAAGTATAGCGTCAAGGTTAAAAATCTGGTGCGGTGCGAGCATCACACAACTTTCCCTTACCACCCTATATCATAATCGTTTTAGCATAATTTTAAAGAGTTCACATAAACACTACTTGAAATAAACTCAGCAGAATGCACTTCTTCAAGTCTTCTATCGCAAAAGTACAATAAATTAGTTTTAAAACAACTTTAGCACGACAATTCTAATGAGGAGTTTTCTATCAAAAGTCAATTTATTCATTTTTGAAAAATTATAACAAAAAAAAATATTATGGGACATCTCATGGAGATAGGGCAAATTTTTATTGAAGATGTTGATTAGTGACACCTATTTGAAAGAGGAGAAATTAAGATTTGAAATAAATTGAATAATTTTTTGGTGTATAATATTTATTAATTCTTTAAAAAAAATCTTTGTTTTTGAGAAGTGGATACATTAACTTTTTATAGAAAGCTCCTCAAATGCTATGATTGAATTATAATAAATTGAGCACTTCACTAATGATAAAAATTGATAAATTAATATTATTTATTTTCAAGGCACAAATTCATAAGCGAGAAAATAATATCGGCTAGAACAAGTATGGAGACAGCCAAGGAAATGGCAAAACAGCGCATAGCTGCAATGGAATCTGGAATGGCAGTGGTTGAGGTGATGCCACATAACAACAAATTGTTAATTATAATTATTAATTATTGTTGACTGTGAGAACCTATATCTTTTAAAAGCAAAATACCTAGGCCTTCAACACCAAAAATACTGTAACACCAAATAATATAAATAAAATACAATAAATTTAAATTTGGAAATATAAACGTGGTTTCGCTATTGATGAATCAATGAAAATGCGTTTGCGCTTGCGTAAGCGAAATTAGTAAATGGTTTTGATATGAGACCATCTAGCCTAGGTACCGACACGCATAATCACCAACAATTTCAACAAAATCGGATAAACAATAATAGTATATTTTTTATTTATTTCATTACAAACTGGTAAACAAATTATGCAATAAAATAATTAATTATTTTATAATGTCATACAGAAGAAAAATAATATAATATTAATGTGGATAATAACTCATTGCGAAACAGGAGGTTGAATACCGCCAATATTTCCTTCGTATCTCTGAACTACTAAACCCCATCGGGTGTTCTCCCCAGTTCAGGAGAACTGAACGCTACACAGAGGCAACATTTCGTGCCCATAGAAAGTATTAGGAAGTAATTGTAAACTCATAGCAACAATTAGAAAGTAACCTCGTAAATTCTTACAGTTAGGTTTTTGGGCTGAGTAATTATGTGACAGAAAGGATTCTAGTTTTAATCAACGCTCCGTTTTCTATTGAATTTCGTTTCTTTTAGAAATAATAGATCCAATTTTACCACAAAAACTTCTTAAAGTATTCAAACATATCCCTCCTTAATTTTATATAACCTAGCTTGCAACCTTTTTTCAGTACAAATCTTATAATTAGTCTTTCTGTTTTCTATTTCAAGATTTAATTCTTTAGCAATTTGTTTCAACGTTATAATATGTAACTCATTTGCTTATGCAAGCATACCTAAAAATACCATAATCTGTGCATAAAAATCAATATTTTTAAAGTAATTTTATTACAGCGCTAGTGTTGCTAACGGTCAAAGAGATTTTGAATTATGTCTATATTATCATAAGAAGAATTACTTATTACTCAATTTAATACCTTTTTCTATGTGTCGCAGTAACCACCTGTTGGGTCCAAGTTAATCCAAGCAACGGTAGTTATTTAATATTTATTTATTTATTTGTTTAACATATCATTATTATTTTTATGGGCTTAAAATTACTTTTATCAATCCAGAATTTAGTGAAGTGAAACTCTAAAGAATTTCTTTAAGTGATTTTTTAGTTGTTTTTTACTGTTATTTTTATTTAAATTTTATTTCTTTTTTTTAATATTTTTTGTATAGGATTTGCTAATTTATATTTTTTTTCTTAAATCAATGTGTACATGCATGTATGTGTATATATATATATATATATATATATATATATATATATATATATATATATATATATATATATATTAAAATAAAGTATAAGTAAATAAAGTAATTAATTAAGTAAGTAAATAAAGTAATTTTTATACAAAAGTGAACTTCAAGATTTGTCGCCCAATCCTATTTGGTGAATATTCTTTTGAAAAAATAAAATAAAAAAATTATATATACATACACATACACACTGATTTAAGAAAAAAAAATATAAATTAGCAAATTGTAAACAAAAAATAAAAATAACATTAATAAATAACTAAAAATCATTTTAAAACACTTCTTTAGAGTTTCACTTCAATAAATTCTACATTGATAAAACTAATTTTAAGCCGATAAAAATAATAATAAATAACTAACGTTACTTGGGGTAATTTGGATCCAGCAAGTGTTTACTGCGACCCACAGAAAAAAAGTATTAAATTAGGTAATAAGTAATTCTTCTTAAGAAAGACATAATTCAAAATCTCTTTTGAACACTAGGTCCTCAGTCAGTTTACCACGTCACTGCTACTTTTTTTCGGTTTGAGTCCAAGTAACCCCTAGGGGTTCTATAGCTGTAATCCCAAGTACGGTAAATTATTAGAAATACAAAATTATAACTAACAAACAATCATAGCAGCATGTGGTGATCCTAATCTCGTAAGCAATCAAACCCCCCCGATAAGTCATATGTAATCTCTGGTCCAAAAACAATTCTCTTAGGCTGAAATTTCTGTACCCTGGAGTATCTATAGGACACTACGCAGCAATTCACAAACATTATAGGAAAACCTTTTGAAAAGGTGTTTCCCATCGAATTCAAACAGAAGTTCTTCCTCCTTAAAATTTGTCTCGAACAAAGTTATCTATACGACTGAGTAAAGCTAAAAAAACTTAAACGTAAATGTTCATTGCTAAATTTGTAAAAAGAAAAAATTAAAAAAATAAATAAAAAATAATAATAATAAAGATGGAGGTACAGATTTATACATACATATATTATTTTGTTTAATGTAATTTATTAATATTATTTTTTTTTTAATTTGCAATTATTCCATAACTATAAACAATATAGCTCATTAGGTCTTACATAACTCTTCTATGAGACTATAATCTCACTTCGTGGACTGTTAGAATTACAATTAATTGAAAAATAACCGTAAAATAACAACCCCGATCTGGTATCAGGAAATTACAAAAATAAAATTATAATAAATCTTTCATATCATTAAATAAATTGCGTCATTCATTGCAAACATGGCTTTTTTCTTCCAGGCAGGATTCGAAGAAGTTTGTTCAATCGTAACTATATTCAAAGAGTATGCGGAGAAATTCCAAAAAGCACAGATTGAACAAAACGATTTAAAAATTCAAATGGCTGAAAAAAGTCACAAAAAGAAGCTCTATAACAGGTTGAAAGCGATAGAAGATGAACATAAAACGAACCAACTTATCAAGAAGTTCATCAGCATCTCGACAGAGGTTATTTTATATTCATTATTCGTTTTATCTTAAAAGGTTTATTTCCATCTTAGACACGCTCAATATGTATTTAAGTTAAAGATTAGATTACTGACAATTTAGTAACAATCTTAGATTTTAGATAAATTAAAAAAAAAAAATCTTTTTTTAATAGTAAATTTTTTAAGAGTAACTAAAGCCAGGTATCACTGTAGCTGGTACAAAATCTTCAATTAAACATAGTAAATATTAATAGCTTATTTAACTGAAACGAAAAACAGCGTTACTATAGAAAACAGACCCATCTGAATACCTGAATAGAGATTTGAAGATAGATAAAAATAACTATGAATCAGTTGCTGTGGAGCAGTAACCTACTCTTATAGTTATAATACTGTAGAAGGTCAAAAAAGTGTGACCGAAACGTTCGCTGGTAAAATAAGCAATATAAATATTTTGCTAAGAGAAAAAGTAATTTTTACTAGTCAAATATGACCTTATTTATTGGAATATTTATGTAGGTAACGTGCTAAGGTTAATTTAAAGGTATGATGTACCACTAAGGAAGTAAACAATTTAGACTGAGCTAATAGTAATAATTAATGCTTTCGAATATGGTTTAGAGTAAATTGATTTTAAAGGAAAATAAAAGAACTTAAAGCTGAAAGATTTTTTCCATTAATAAGACCCGTTAGTTAATAAAAAAAATATAAAATGAACATTCTAAATTAAAATTTTCCATTATATAGAAATTGGATCAAACCATAGCGAGTTGGTCAAAAAAATATGATCAGGACATGGAAGAGATCGATTTAAAAATCACAAGAGCCAACCAAGAGATTCCAGAACTGGTGTACTCATTGGGAAAACTACTTACGACAGTAAGTAAAATATCTATGTTCATAGTTTATTTATAATCTCGAATATATATATATATATATACACACACACACACACACACACACACACACATATACACATACATAAAACGATGAATATCCTATATCTTGTTCATCCACAAATGCAAGTCGATTGAATGCACTAATCGCGTTAATACACTAATGCACGTTGTATTTGCGTCCACTGTCCATTAATGTAAAAGGTAAAATGTTCACTAATGCACGCACATAACTTGTCTACTACTGCCACCTAATATATATATATATATATATATATATATATATATATATATATATATATATATATATATATATATATATATATATATATATATATATATATATATATTCGAAATCAAATTATAGGTACAATTCTCATTTAAATAATTTGAATAAGGAGAGTTACAGTATTGATATTATTAGAGCCATTCCCTCTCACCCGATTCAAGAAATGAAATTATATATTTCATACAAACTGAGTATGTGAATATAAAAAATTTTAAGAAGTATAAAAATATTATCAATGCAGAACGATTATATAATTTACTGAGAAAAAAAAATTTAAGATATGAAAACAATATCAGGATAAGGTGAATTATTTGCATTAAACCTGTTTCTATGAAATAAAATTTGTTTTAATCATTATTGTTCTTAATAAATTGTATTTGTACAACATTGGGACATACTGCGCCTTTGGAAAAGAAAATCTAAGAAAAAAAATATTATGATATGACCTTAAGGACAACCAGTGTTATATTAAAAAAAAAATTAATGTTTTTTAATAATTACGGAATAAAAGGACAAAACGTTGGGTCAATAAAGATTTGCTAATCATGGAGATCTTCAGGAAACCATAACAAAATATTTTCTTAGGCTTTAGAAAAATATCTGATGTGGACAACACATGACTTCCTTGTACGCCTATTAATCTATAAATCGGTGGCTCAAAAACTGGCCCTAAATTTGATTACTAATTTCCGAAGGAAATATCTCAAAAACGACACTCGGCGTCGCGACGTCCATCTACTGACACATACAGACACGCACACATAATCTCTTGTTCTGGAGGTCTCGTTCCGTTATTATATGTCGGTTTCTTTTAGTTCGTAACAAGTTCCTAAGAGATTTCTTTGGGTTCCTTGACAACATTAAAACTGTCTATGTCACTAGATAAAGCATTATAAATCGACGGTTCAACATTTTAAGCGGCAGAACCCGCTGCTTATTCTTAATCTTATTCTCCAGCTGCGGACTTGTTCATCTCACAAATTTGGAGGAAATAAGAGTATTTAAGAGTCAATTTTAACACTAAAACAAGTGGAAAAAAATCGCGTTTCTAACCTTTATCACCAAACCATATGATTTGTATCAAATGTTAATAAACTTTCTGATGAAAGTCTTATATGACCTTCAAGTAAACTACCACTTCCGGTTTGCCAATTTCAACCAAAATTTATAATGTTGTTTATATTTATAAGCAAGTAAATTACTACTTCCGGTAATCATGCAGTGACCAAAAAGGGAAGTTCACAACTAGATTTTACAATAATTCTAAATACAAAATTTTAACTTTCTACGCCTAACCGTTTTTGAGTTCTGCGAGATACGTAGAAACGAACATACGAACGAACGTATGTACCGACGTCACGACGAAATTTATCAAAATGGATTCAGGGATGGTCAAAATGGATATTTCCGTTGATATCTGAAAACCTTCCTTTCTTGTGTACAAGGAAGTAAAAAGGTTTATTTATTCTTTATAATGCTTAATAATATTTGAAAATGCAATTTGAAAAGTAGATAATAAAAATCATTCTGAGTGGAATTTTCTTCAAAACTAATATACTTTTCTATTGTATCGAACCTCAACGGAGGGGAGGCATTTTATACCCCTTTCATAACTCCTAGAACATGATTAAGGGGAATGGGGGATGTATAAGTACCTATATATTTATAATGATGTATATGTACATATATTTATGACGTGTATATATATATATATATATATATATATATATATATATATATATATATATATATATATATATATATATATATATATTTGTATAGGCCGCTGTATGTGTATATGTATGTATGTATATATATATATATATATATATATATATGTATGTATGATATTGTAGTATAGTACCATAAAAGTGGGGGTTAATTTCAATCATAATTTCGGCATGTTTTTTCGCTGTTATTAAAGTTTTGCGCATCTCTACAGTCCCATTTTTTATTAAAAAGAATAATAATATCACACTTTAGCTACCTTAAAAGAATGCCGACCCTAGCTAGTCTGATAAATTATGATATGCATATGAATAAAATATAGTACTTTGCATCAGGTATGAAACTGACTCGGTGTGTTACTATAACACTTGTAACATAATATCAACTTTGAACAACAATATTAAAAAGCTTCGATTTTGAGCTGAGACTAGAGGATACACGATACCGTCCAATCTATAATAATTGTAAAACATACATTAAGAAAAAAGGAAATGTTTTTATTAATTAAATTATCGTATTTTTTAGTATTACAAAAGGGAAATGGAAATGTTGGGATATTTAAAAACGAGGAACCACCGAATGAAAGTAGAAAACATAGGCCGTTTCATGGAGTTCTTTGCCATCAGAATCCAGGCATGGTGGAAAGGAACCATGGTTCGCTGGGAGATCGCACCACATTATCAGAAAAAGAAGAAAAAATAATAAACCCGAGTATTTATGCAATTAACATCAGAATTATTTGAAATAAAAACATATGCATGAGAAGTTTATTTATTATATAGGTATATAATATTGTATATTGTAAAGATACATTTTAATTAGATTTATTTTTAAATATTATCATGCGTGTTATGATTTAATGTAAACGAAAATTTCAATTAGTCCTTGTTTAAAAAAACTTTGAAATATTCCTATAAAAATATCAGTAAAATCAAGTGTACAGAAAAATAAGTGCCTGAAATAGCATATCTATAGCATCATAGTATCCAGTAGCGGATATAGGTCTTGCGGGATTCCCATTGGTTAGGGCGAGGTGCTGACTGGGTGTTTGGGAGGTATGGAGCAGCCCCCAAGAGGAAGAGGGAGGGCGTCAGGGGTCCCCTAAAACTATAAATTTGTCAATAATATATTAAATATTGATTTAATATTTCTTTGGCGTGGAGCCCTGGGTGGTGTCTCTCTTCGCCCTCCTCCCCAACGCTCTTGGATCCGTCCCTTGTATCGTTCCAAGCTAGCCGAAGCTTGGCTTTATTGGATGATCAATCCCTCCATGTTCCAACTCCTGCGGTGTTCCACAGTGTGCAGTTCTAACGCCTCTCATGATTAACATTTCTACCTAGTACAAACACTACCATAGCCGTTTTCGCCAATGATATTGTCTTTTACAGCTAAAGTGAAAGCCGAACTCGAGCACTAACTCAAGTCCTATGTGTCGAACTATTGTGCAGAAGTTGCCACTCTTAAACGTAGTGAATACCTTAAAAAACGACTGCGTAATGCTCGCTCTTCAGAAAGATAAGAAATCTCAATTACCAAAAGTCCTTCGAGTTGGTAACAAAGTTCTGTAGAATTCTCTATTCCGCTAGTAGAATTTAGGCTACTAAGTAGGTTAGTTACAAGACAGATAAATAAATAATATGTGTGAGCCCCATCATCTTCGATGTTAACCTAATACAAATTAATATGTAAACAACAACAAAGTCATTAGATCACCATAATCTGGTCTTAAAATGTAACTCAGTTACTGAAAATGTTATATATATATATATATATATATATATATATATATATATATATATATATATATTGATATGTATTGATATTGTTAAATATTATCGTTATAGAATTTAACAATATCAATAGCGAACAAAAGAAATAAGGGTCGAGCAGGTAGAGAAGGGTAACTGACAGGCGATGACAGATGTCACCACATAAGTGATAAGGGATAAGTTAATTTAAAAACCCTACTGAGAAGTTAACACTGTAACAATGCCAAAAGCTGGAACATCTAATCAATTTTAAGAACTGGTCCCCTTAGGCTTGGCTGGCCTCGAGGAAAAAGTGGAAAAGGTATGATTAAATTAGACTAGTTGGATAATGGTTCGCAGATACGGCTGTCAGGACAAGGGGTGGAGCCATCCGATGAAATCCCAGAATTTCCTCCCTCTATAAAACTAGTCGGCCAATGAACATCGTTTTCGACCCCCTCTTAGGCAAAATAAGAGAGAAAGGGGGAAAGAAGCAAAGAGGTGAAAAGGGAGACTTAGGAACTGACCGAGGCTGAAGGAAGACCTCTAGGCCGAGAGAGATACTTCTAAACTGATCGAGGCTGAGGGAGGCTGGGCTAGACTGAGACCGGCTGACGTGAGACTGCTCCTCTGAATCCTGACGTTGCCTGATGCAAGCCTACAACCATCGCCTTCAAGCCTTCGCCTGAGGAACCATCAACACCAATTAGTACAGATAAGAGATTTATGTTAAAACAATTAATGTCTAAGTCTAGGCTGAATCATTCCATGGTTAACTTTTTATTGTAATAGTTTGTTATTTTAATTTTGAAGAATAAAGATAAGTGTTAGCAAGGAGGTAGTTCTTTAGTAACCATTCCCATATTTAATTTGAATATATTTCATTAAGATAGCAGTAACGGTGATTAACATTAGTATTAAACTTAAAAGTAGGAACACTATCTTGGTTAGTTATTAAATAATGGTAAACACAAACCAGGCCTTTGGAAAGGTACCCAATTTAGAGAACAAGGTAAGAAATTCAAAAGTATTCATAAGCTTACTTAATTTTGGGATAATCATCTTCAATGATTGCCCAATGGCATCCCTATATATATAGACTAATGTATTAGAGCTAAATAGTAATCAAGCTCAACTCAACTCAAGTTAAATAAAACATAGCAATATATATATATATATATATATATATATATATATATATATATATATATATATATATATATATATATGTTATAATATATGTTACTACAAATTTTCAATTTAAGGATTTATATTTATTGCAATATTGGAGATATGAGAAAAAAAAAGTTGACCGTAAATGCAATTTAAGGAGAAGTTGCTATAATATTTGTAGAACCGTTATACTAATAAGTGTAATAGATATGTTTTGATTAATCGTACCTCCTGAGCAATAAATTTAAATTAATGCTGGATTAGTATTCCCGCTTCCAAAAACGGAATCGCTGCATATCTAGAGTTGTATTAAAAATACTCCACTATGATTAGAAAGCAATGACTGCTTAGAAATGGGAAACGACAATAGAATAGAACTTAATTATGACGTGTGCCAAATATTTTTCTGAAAGATGTCCATTTATAAGATAACAATAAAAAAATATTAATAAAAATAAAGATGTTGCTTGCTAGTTATCCTGATGCATTGAAAACCCTTCCTCGAATATAAGTTATCTAGGAACATTTTTAGACAAAACAGTAACGAAATTCATTGCTGTTTCAGAAACAATTTTATTTCATTTTAATTATTACTTATTTATTTCTTAATAGTTTCTAATCGAGCAAAGTGATAAATGGCTAACAATGAAGTATTTTATTCGATTTTTTTAAAAATTAATTAATTTTTTGTTTATTCAAGATATCGTAAAAATTGTTAACTAAGTTTAAATTATTTGTCATATTTTTCTAAGTAAAAAAAAGACATAAAAAACCACTGACTCAAGGAAATAATAACTAGGTTTTTTTTTGTTTTGTTTTTCCGTTATTAGTTATCTTTCTCCTTATTAAGAAAAGGTTTAATTAAAAAATAACATTAAAGTAGTAGAAGCTTATTCCAAGGTGGGGAAGAAGGGTGAACTTCATTTAGACCCTAGGTTTTACAGCGGGACTCAACTTCTTTTTTTTTTTTTATTTTTATTTAATTTGTCAGAAAGACGGATTAGCAAGAGGCTGGCTAAATTGCTGGTTTTTGACTTGCTCTGGCCCATGATGGATAGTGCTCTCAGACCACAGCTTTTCCTCCACTTCCCTCTCTCTCTCTCTCTCCTGGTTTAAAGAATTTAATTAAACTAGTATCATGGCGGATCTCCTAGATTTAAGGATTTAGATAATATATATTTTCTTTTTTGCTTTTGAAAAATATATTTTTTTACTATTAATAAATTTTTTATTAAAATAAAAACGAGTGTATACAAAAATTATCAAATTACATACACTTTGCTATCTCTGACTACATAATATTTTAAAAGTTGGAATAGCTTTTATTGACTAGATTTTATCAATAACATTTATTGATATTTGGAAATATAGCGAAAACCCATTTAAAACACAAACATGTTAGATACAGAAACATAAGAGATTAGGAAATGTATATTGTGAGAATTTCTTTTCATTTTCATTAAGTATTTTCATCATTGTATATATATATATATATATATATATATATATATATATATATATATATATATATATATATATTTTCTTCTTATGTGCAGAGTTGTTTAAAATTCATATTTTTCTAATTTAATTTTAGTATGATATAAGCTGATTTAGTCAATTGAAATTATATAATGATATTAGCTGTGTTTTTTCATAAGATTAGATGCACTGCACAATTACCTCTGATATTTTATTTTGCAATTATTTAAATACATATCAAATAAATTATTATCTAAAATTATGTATCAATTCTAATAGTGAATGCTATACAATCGTATCATAAATTTTAGTGTTCTTTAGTAAGCCTAATCAGAATATTATTAATTATTAGAAAAAGTTAACGTTTCATTGATTTCTCCGAAGTTTACCCTTGGTTTGCCAAGGGTTAAACTGCTTCATGCTAAAATAATCAAAGAACAACAAATGTTTGAATTCGTAATTATTATTTAATTTTATACCTTATAAAACATAATATATTTCATGATCATTTTTTTTTTAATTACGTAAGTCAAGAAATTAAGCAGAGGAAGGAACGTTGAGTATAGATCTGAAACTGGTCTTCACACAACAGCCAGAAAACGCTCCTAGAGATTGGTTCTCTGATGGCGCTCTTCCCAAGATAGTTTGAGCACAAATAGATGGCAGACACTGCAAAAACGAGGTGCGTTACTTACTGAAAATGGAGAACTCGCATTATCTTGATAATGGGAAACAGAACTACCATGGCTGGCATGGAGCTGAAGATAGTTCCTTGTAAGTCTGACAATTTCAGAAGAGTTGACGGTCAAAGATATGACTGAAGAAGTGCCATGGACCTGATGAAGTCTCTTAAAAGTCATAAGGATTTTGCCTAATGGCACAAATAAGTAGTTTTAACAAGAAGGTACAACCTTATTTGAATACAATTTCAAAAACTGAAGAAAAGTGTTCTAAGATTGTTGATAAAAAAAAGAAAGAAGACAAGAAAAAACTATATATCGAAGCAATTATATACAGATAAAAACATCTCCTCTATCAGGGAATCATAGAAGGATGGTGATGATATGAGCCAGTTCAACAAACATAGCAGCACATGTAATATTGGTTATCACTGATGAAAACAGCTAAGGACAGATTAAAGTTTTATTTATATAATAAGACATCAATTAAAGTAGTAATTTAAAGAATATTATTATCTCAAATCGCAATTCATCTAGCTCAGAAATTCAGTTCCATTGAAGAGACAAAAGAAGGTCAGCTTAATTTAATCGCGGATGGTCCTACTTCTTTTAGAGTTAACCCAATTGATGAAAATCATGCTGAAGAAGCTCATGAAGTAACTAGAATTAATCGGATAAGAAGGACCTTTCTGGTTCTAAAGCGATTAATCAGCCTGAAACCACCTCAGGTAATTTAAAGATTAATAAAAGTTATGTGGCAGAAATTTCAATCATAAGAGATGCTATCATTGCTGAGGAAGATACCAGCAAAGATTATGATATAATCACTGATAAATTGGCCTCTACTGAAGAAATATGCTGTATTGTTCGTTTTCTAGCTAGTAATTTAATTGACTTGGATGATAACATTATCGTTACAATAATTACTGATACTGAACCTTCATTAAGCTGCAAAACTATAAATATTGATAATACTAAAAGTTTTCTCAGGAAAATCCTCAATTATTTTTAGATAATGATAGAAATGGTAATAAACTCTCAATATGTACAAGAAGGACATAAAAGTTTAGAACAACACTTCTAACAAGAAGGAGGAATAATATGGATACAAGAAAACGTGACAAGTGAGTAGGAACTTAGGATAAATATAAGGTGGTTAATAATGAAGAATTGACAGAGTTAACGTATGATTAACGCAAAAATTTAAATAAACAACTTCACCATGGGTAAAGAGCCCGAAAGTTTGTTGATATGAAAACGTATAGAAATATAGAAGATTAATCTAAATAAATACGCAACATTAACTGAATTCCTCATATAGATTGAACTGTAGAATATAAAATGCCATTTTGAAAACAAGTAAATATAGCTAATATATATTTAAAAAAAATTATAAAACATAATTGTAGTAGGATTTCTAATGACCAATTTCGTGAAGGAGAAAGTTCCCAACTATCTGAATTACTGAGAATTCCACCTAAGGGTGCTTTTTAAATATCTATTAAAGACCTTTTAAAAATGGACGCAACAACAAAAAAAAGGATCGAAAAAAATTTTGATTCCAGCGAGTAGGCTGATGTAAGTGAAATTAATTCTTGTGACTTGGTTCCTGCAAAAGCAGAAAAAACCATTAAAGACCAAAAAACTTGGGTTCGAAAGAAGATAGGTACTGATGTAGCTTATAAAGAAAAAAAAATGAAAATTCAAGTTCAACTATATCAGATGAGTTATCTATGTCCACGAGATATGTAGATGCCTGAGCCCAACTAGAAAAGTGACAGTACCTTGGCAATCCTGTTGAGGTCGTGAGTATGTTATATAATTATAAGCATATTAGGAAATTGTTCGTTAGGTTTAATACACCATAACAATCATCAGTTGAAAGACTATTTTCTTTTGCAAGTATTACTAATAATCCAAGAGCTAATATGTTAACAGATGATATGATTGAGAATAATAAAACTGGTACACATGGCAAGTTTAAAATAAAGCTTCAATTATGAATACAATTTGTGAAATAATAATTATATAATATAATATAAATTATAAAAATAAGCTTATAAATTGTTAATTGAAAAAACCCGGAAGATAAAACGAACATGTATTTCTATTCCTCTTCTTTAAAATAATATTGAATACTAGACAATTTAATTCAAATATTTTTTATTTAATTTTTTTTTTCAAATATTTTTTTAATCCAATAACTTATTTGTATTAAAATAATTATTTTTAATTCGAATAATTTTTTTTTACTCGAATATTTATTTAATTTGATTTCTGATTAAACTTCATGAACAGTAAAATAACGAATAAAGGAATCATTCATCATATATTAATTATTTTATGAATCAAATTTGGCCAGCTTCCTTTAATACACCAGGTTGTTAATGCAGATAAGACTATCTGGTAAAGACATGATAAAGATTTCAGTAAATATTACAATAGTCAGAATTAATCAACATTAATCCACAGGAGTGTAAAATGTGCAATAGTGAAATAAATCAATAAAGTAGAAGAAGTTTGAGAGATTAATAGTTTTTCCTGAATGCATCTTAATAATAAAGCATCTTAATAAAATTTAAAAATCTTTCAAATATATATATATATATATATATCAATTTGTGATTTACAATTTTCCAAGGGATGGAAAATCTTAATGGGCTCGAAATATTTAAACGACGAACAATAGACGATTAGAGAAAGTTATTACATTAAAGTTATTACTAGGATTTCAAATTATAGAGAATTGGTTGAATAGATTTGATAAAAGGTTAAATACCAATGCAAAATAACGAAATAATAATTGTTGGCAAATAATGTTTTTAAGTTTGTAACTATTTAATTAGTAACATGCATTGCTTTAGTCCAGTTTTTAAACAATAAAATTTTTACTTTTGTATCTTGCATTGTATGTTTTAAATATGTTTACATAATAATTGCTACTGTAGCGATATATTAATATTTTAATTAATAAAAAAAAAGTAATGTAATGTAATTTTGTGATCAGGGTAAACCTTTGGAATCGCTACTAACGACCTTGAAGAGGTCTAGATTCTCAGACCAGACTATACTTCCACCCTCTGCGCATGCCCAATTAAATACTCAAACCGATGGATCTTTTTCACTTGGAATAGTCATGTAGGGTTAGGCCTTCTGTCCTACACCATCTTTAAGTTTAAATATTATGGCCAATCTCTTCAACGTTCAATTAGCTTCGGATCTGGGAATGCAGAAGTTAATATATTTTTTGCTTAACCTAGATAAAATAATTTAGTTCGAAATTTCTCCAAATTCTGCCGCCCAGAGTAAGTTCTCCCTTTGCATACCCGGCCCTGATGGAAAGTAATGATTACGGTTGAAAGATGAAATTTTAGCCAAATCTTGGGAAACATATAGTAATTTGACATTTAAAGCATTTAGAAGGGGACGTTGATTACAGTGAAATTAGATATCTTTGCATATGAATGTGAAACATTATAAGAAAAAGTTTTACAATAATTTCAAAGATATTCATTATTTCATGTAAAAGAAATGGAATTTAAACAATTTTATTATTAAAAGAAAAAATTTCAACATTAGAATTAGTAAAGTGTCAAATCTAATGAGCAATGGAGCAAATGCTTGTTTAAGTGTTAAAGTGTAAAACCTTTTACACGTATTAAAAAATAAATTTATTCTCTCAACACGAAAATAGATTTTTTTTGAACTGATGAGTAAAATATAAGTATAGATGTTTAAAAGGAATGAGTGAGAAACAAGAAAATAAGAGAAACGACGGACTATTTTCTATTCGGACGAGGAAGAAAGTGGACATTACAAAGTTAGGCCTCGGAGAGTACAGTTCAAAGCTAAACGCCGCGACGGTAAAGAGCATTTCAAAATTGAAAGTTGAGACTGGTGTAAAGATTAGTGAGCCAAGGCCAGATAAAATTCTACCATATCCTAATTAGGAATACATATTTGTAGGGAATCATGAAGAAAGAAGGTTGATGCTGAAAATAATGAGTTATAAAGACTTCAAGTGAAGTATTATTACTTTTATTATTGCCTTTATATTATTACTATTATTGCATACAATTTAAATTTAATAATTTCTTGTTAAGAGTAAATATACTTAAAATATTGTGTGATGTATATAATCATAGTTATTATTTTCAAATATTTCACATAATTAAATCGATCCAATTTTTCTTACTAGATATAAACGAATTTCTAATTTTTTGAAAACATTTTTATAATCAATTTTTATACTTTAAAGGCATATCTTATTATCTTATTGTTGATAAATTTTGATTCACTATCGTACCATTTATTCTTCAATTTTTTACTACTAACAATAAATAATATTTATATTAAATATATTGAAATCAAAGACGATATAATTATCAATGAGCTCAGTTAATTGTTAAAACTGGAAGTAAGAAAAATAATAGTATTTAATTTAATGAAATGTCTCACGCTTTAAAAACAGGTACTGTATAAAAAAAAAAAATGTGGCCAATCGAGATTGAAAATTGTAATCAGTTTCAGAGAGAAACCAATTTTACCAAGAGGTTATCCCAAACGTTTTGTGTACAACATACTGAGGTATATATAGTTTAGATCGTAGAAATTGTTTGGAACATACAACTTAAGGGGAATGGGGGATGTATAAGTAGTATATATATATATATATATATATATATATATATATATATATATATATATATATATATATGTATGATATTGTAGTATAGTACCATAAAAGTGGAGGTTAATTTCAATCATAATTTCGGCATGTTTTTTCGCTGTTATTAAAGTTTTGCGCATCTCTACAGTCCCATTTTTTATTAAAAAGAATAATAATATCACACTTTAGCTACCTTAAAAGAATGCCGACCCTAGCTAGTCTGATAAATTATGATATGCATATGAATAAAATATAGTACTTTGCATCAGGTATGAAACTTACTCGGTGTGTTACTATAACACTTGTAACATAATATCAACTTTGAACAACAATATTAAAAAGCTTCGATTTTGAGCTGAGACTAGAGGATACACGATACCGTCCAATCTATAATAATTGTAAAACATACATTAAAAAAAAAGGAAATGTTTTTATTAATTAAATTATCGTATTTTTTAGTATTACAAAAGGGAAATGGAAATGTTGGGATATTTAAAAACGAGGAACCACCGAATGAAAGTAGAAAACATAGGCTGTTTCATGGAGTTCTTTGCCATCAGAATCCAGGCATGGTGGAAAGGAACCATGGTTCGCTGGGAGATCGCACCACATTATCAGAAAAAGAAGAAAAAATAATAAACCCGAGTATTTATGCAATTAACATCAGAATTATTTGAAATAAAAACATATGCATGAGAAGTTTATTTATTATATGTATATAATATTGTATGTTGTAAAGGTACATTTTAATTAGAATTATTTTTAAATATTATCATACGTGTTATGATTTAATGTAAACGAAAATTTCAATTAGTCCTTGTTTAAAAAAACTTTGAAATATTCCTATAAAAATATTAGTAAAATCAAGTGTACTGGAAAATAAGTGCCTGAAACAGAACAGCTCTATAGCAACATAGTATCCAGTAGCGGATATAGGTCTTGCGGGATTCCCATTGGTTAGGGCAGGGTGCTGACTGGGTGTTTGGGAGGTATGGAAAGCCCCCAAGAGAAAGGGGTGGGTTAAATATTTATTTAATTTTTCTTTGGCGTGGAGCCCTCTTCGTCCCCCCTTGGATCCGTCCCTGATAGTATCGTTCCTAGCTAGCCCAAGCCTGACTTGACGAGTTCAGGATGATCATTCTCTCAATGCCTCCAACACCTACTGTGTTCCACAGGGTGCAGTTCTATCGCCTCTCTTGATTAACATGTCTGCCTACTACAAACGCGCTACTATAGCCGTTTTCGCCAATGATATTGTCTTTTACAGCTAAAGTGTAAGCCGAACTCGAGCAATAACTTAAGTCCTGTGTGTCGAACTATTGTGCAGAAGTTGGCACTCTTAAACGTGGTGAATACCTCAAAAACCGACTGAGGAGAAAGTGAAGAAATCTCAATTACCAAAAGTCCTTCGAGTTGGTAACAAAGTTCAGTAGAATTCTCTATTCCGCAAGTAGAATTTAGGCTACTCAGTAGGTTATATATAATATTATAATAATATAATATTTGTAGGACCGTTATACTAATAAGAGTAATAGATATGTTTTGATTAATCGTACCTCCTGAGCAATAAATTTAAATTAATGCTGGATTTGTAATCCCGCTTCCAAAAACGGAATCGCTGCATATCTAGAGTTGTATTAAAAATACTCCACTATGATTAGAAAGCAATGACTGCTTAGAAATGGGAAACGACAATAGAATAGAACTTAATTATGACGTGTGCCAAATATTCTTCTGAAAGATGTCCATTTATAAGATAACAATAAAAAAATATTAATAAAAATAAAGAAATAAAGATGTTGCTTGCTAGTTATCCTGATGCATTGAAAACCCTTCCTCGAATATAAGTTATCTAGGAACATTTTTAGACAAAACAGTAACGAAATTCATTGCTGTTTCAGAAACAATTTTATTTCATTTTAATTATTACTTATTTATTTTTTAATAGTTTCTAATCGAGCAAAGTGATAAATGGCTAACAATGAAGTATTTTATTCGATTTTTTTAAAAATTAATTAATTTTTTGTTTATTCAAGATATCGTAAAAATTGTTAACTAAGTTTAAATTATTTGTCATATTTTTCTAAGTAGAAAAAGACATAAAAAACCACTGACTCAAGGAAATAATAACTAGGTTTTTTTTTGTTTTGTTTTTCCGTTATTAGTTATCTTTCTCCTTATTAAGAAAAGGTTTAATTAAAAAATAACATTAAAGTAGTAGAAGCTTATTCCAAGGTGGGGAAGAAGGGTGAACTTCATTTAGACCCTAGGTTTTACAGCGGGACTCAACTTCTTTTTTTTTTTCTTTTTATTTAATTTGTCAGAAAGACGGATTAGCAAGAGGCTGGCTAAATTGCTGGTTTTTGACTTGCTCTGGCCCATGATGGATAGTGCTCTCAGACCACAGCTTTTCCTCCACTTCCCTCTCTCTCTCTCTCCTGGTTTAAAGAATTTAATTAAACTAGTATCATGGCGGATCTCCTAGATTTAAGGATTTAGATAATATATATTTTCTTTTTTGCTTTTGAAAAATATATTTTTTTACTATTAATAAATTTTTTTTTAAAATAAAAACGAGTGTATATAAAAATTATCAAATTACATACACTTTGCTATCTCTGACTACATAATATTTTAAAAGTTGGAATAGCTTTTATTGACTAGATTTTATCAATAACATTTATTGATACTTGGAAATATAGCGAAACCCCATTTAAAACACAAACATGTTAGATACAGAAACATAAAAGATTAGAAAATGTATATTGTGAGAATTTCTTTTCATTCTCATTAAGTATTTTCATCATTGTATGTATATATATATATATATATATATATATATATATATATATATATTTTTCTTCTTATGTGCAGAGTTGTTTATATTTCATATTTTTCTAATTTAATTTTAGTATGATATAAGCTGATTTAGTCAATTGAAATTATATAATGATATTAGCAGTGTTTTTTCATAAGATTGGATGCACTGCACAATTACCTCTGATATTTTATTTTGCAAATATTAAAATACATATCAAATTAATTATTATCTAAAATTATGTATCAATTCTAATAGTCAATGCTATACAGTCGTATCATAAATTTTAGAGTTCTTTAGTAAGCCTAATCAGAATATAATTAATTATTAGAAACAGTTAACGTTTCATTGATTTCTTCGAAGTTTACCTAACCATTGGTTAAACTGCTTCATGCTAAAATAATCAAAGACCAACAAATGTTTGAATTCGTAATTATTATTTAATTTTATACCTTATAAAACATAATATATTGCATGATTATTTTTTTTTAAATTACGTAAGTCAAGAAATTAAGCAGAGGAAGGAACGTTGAGTATAGATCTGAAACTGGTCTTCACGCAACAGCCAGAAAACGCTCCTAGAGAATGGTTCTCTCTCTGATGGCGCTCTTCCCAAGATAGTTTGAGCACAAATAGATGGCAAGCACTGCCCGAGGTGCGTTACTTACCGAAAATGGAGAACTCGCACTATCTTGATAATGGGAAACAGAACTACCATGGCTGGCATGGAGCTGAAGATAGTTCCTTGTAAGTCTGACAATTTCAGAAGAGTTGACGGCCAAAGATATGACTGAAGAAGTGCCATGGACCTGATGAAGTCTCTTAAAAGTCATAAGGATTTTGCCTAAAGGCACAAATAAGTAGTTTTAACAAGAAGGTACAACCTTATTTGAATACAATTTCAAAAAACTGAAGAAAAGTGTTCTAAGATTGTTGATAAAAAAAAGAAGGATGACAAGAAAAAACTATTTATCGAAGCTATTATTACAGATAAAAACATCTCCTCTATCAGGGAATCATAGAAGGATGGTGATGATATGAGCCTGTTCAACAAACATAGCAGCACATGTAATATTGGTTATCACTGATGAAAACAGCTAAGGACAGATTAAAGTTTTATTTATATAATAAGACATCAATTAAAGTAGTAATTTAAAGAATATTATTATCTCAAATCGCAATTCATCTAGCTCAGAAATTCAGTTCCATTGAAGAGACAAAGGAAGGTCAGCTTAATTTAATCGCGGATGGTCCTACTTCTTTTAGAGTTAACCCAATTGATGAAAATCATGCTGAAGAAGCTCATGAAGTAACTAGAATTAATCGGATAAGAAGGACCTTTCTGGTTCTAAAGCGATTAATCAGCCTGAAACCACCTCAGGTAATTTAAAGATTAATAAAAGTTATGTGGCAGAAATTTCAATCATAAGAGATGCTATCATTGCTGAGGAAGATACCACCAAAGATTATGATATAATCACTGTTATATATGGCTTCTACTGAAGAAATATGCTGTATTGTTCGTTTTCTAGCTAGTAATTTAATTGACTTGGATGATAATATTATCGTTACAGTAATTACTGATACTGAGCCTTCATTAAGCTGCAAAACTATAAATATTGATAATACTAAAACTTTTTCTCAGGAAAATCCTCAATTATTTTTAGATAATGATAGAAATGGTAATAAACTCTCAATATGTACAAGAAGGACATAAAAGTTTAGAACAACACTTCTAACAAGAAGGAGGAATAATATGGATACAAGAAAACGTGACAAGTGAGTAGGAACTTAGGATAAATATAAGGTGGTTAATAATGAAGAATTGACAGAGTTAACGTATGATTAACGCAAAAATTTAAATAAACAACTTCACCATGGGTAAAGAGCCCGAAAGTTTGTTGATATGAAAACGTATAGAAATATAGAAGATTAATCTAAATAAATACGCAACATTAACTGAATTCCTCATATAGATTAAACTGTAGAATATAAAATGCCATTTTGAAAACAAGTAAATATAGCTAATATATATTAAAAAAAAATAATAAAACATAATTGTAGTAGGATTTCTAATGACCAAATTCGTGAAGGAGAAAGTTCCCAACTATCTGAATTACTGAGAATTCCACCTAAGGGTGCTTTTTAAATATCTATTAAAGACCTTTTAAAAATGGACGCAACAACAAAAAAAAAGGATCGAAAAAAATTTTGATTCCAGCGAGTAGGCTGATATAAGTGAAATTAATTCTTGTGACTTGGTTCCTGCAAAAGCAGAAAAAACCATTAAAGACCAAAAAACTTGGGTTCGAAAGAAGATAGGTACTGATGCAGCTCATAAAGAAAAAAAAATGAAAATTCAAGTTCAACTATATCAGATGAGTTATCTATGTCCACGAGATATGTAGATGCCTCAGCCCAACTAGAAAAGTGACAGTACCTTGGCAATCCTGTTGAGGTCGTGAGTATGTTAAATAATTATAAGCATATTAGGAAATTGTTCGTTAGGTTTAATACACCATAACAATCATCAGTTGAAAGACTAATTTCTTTTGCAAGTATTACTAATAATCCAAGAGCTAATATGTTAACAGATGATATGTTTGAGAATAATAAAACTGGTACACATGGCAAGTTTAAAATAAAGCTTCAATTATGAATACAATTTGTGAAATAATAATTATATAATATAATATAAATTATAAAAATAAGCTTATAAATTGTTAATTGAAAAAACCCGGAAGATAAAACGAACATGTATTTCTATTCCTCTTCTTTAAAATAATATTGAATACTAGACAATTTAATTCAAATATTTTTTATTTAATTTTTTTTTCAAATATTTTTTTGAATTAAAATAATTATTTTTAATTCGAATGATTTTTTTTTACTCGAATATTTATTTAATTTGATTTCTGATTAAACTTCATGAACAGTAAAATAACGAATAAAGGAATCATTCATCATATATTAATTATTTTATGAATCAAATTTGCCCAGCTTCCTTTAATACACCAGGTTGTTAATGCAGATTAAGATCATCTTAAGTAAGATTAAGACTATCTGGTAAAGACATGATAAAGATTTCAGTAAATATTACAATAGTCAGAATTAATCAACATTAATCCACAGGAGTGTAAAATGTGCAATAATGCAATAAATCAATAAAGTAGAAGAAGTTTGAGAGATTAATAGTTTTTCCTGAATGCATCTTAATAATAAAGCATCTTAATAAAATTTAAAAATCTTTCAAATATATATATATATATATATATATATATATATATATATATATATATATATATATCAATTTGTGATTTACAATTTTCCAAGGGATGGAAAATCTTAATGGGCTCGAAATATTTAAACGACGAACCATAGACGATTAGAGAAAGTTATTACTAGGATTTCAAATTATAGAGAATTGGTTGAATAGATTTGATAAAAGGTTAAATACCAATGCAAAATAACGAAATAATAATTGTTGGCAAATAATGTTTTTAAGTTTGTAACTATTTAATTAGTAACATGCATTGCTTTAGTCCAGTTTTTAAACAATAAAATTTTTACTTTTGTATCTTGCATTGTATGTTTTAAATATGTTTACATAATAATTGCTACTGTAGCGATATATTAATATTTTAATTAATAAAAAAAAAGTAATGTAATGTAATTTTGTGATCAGGGTAAACCTTTGGAATCGCTACTAACGACCTTGAAGAGGTCTAGATTCTCAGACCAGACTATACTTCCACCCTCTGCGCATGCCCAATTAAATACTCAAACCGATGGATCCTTTTCACTTGGAATAGTCATGTAGGGTTAGGCCTTCTGTCCTACACCATCTTTAAGTTTAAATATTATGGCCAATCTCTTCAACGTTCAATTAGCTTCGGATCTGGGAATACAGAAGTTAATATATTTTTTGCTTAACCTAGATAAAAATAATTTAGTTCGAAATTTCTCCAAATTTTGCCGCCCAGAGTAAGTTCTCCCTTTGCATACCCGGCCCTGATGAAAAGTAATGATTACGGTTGAAAGATGAAATTTTAGCCAAATCTTGGGAAACATATAGTAATTTGACATTTAAAGCATTTAGAAGGGGACGTTGATTACAGTGAAATTAGATATCTTTGCATATGAATGTGAAACATTATAAGAAAAAGGTTTACAATAATTTCAAAGATATTCATTATTTCATGTAAAAGAAATGGAATTTAAACAATTTTATTATTAAAAGAAAAAATTTCAACGTTAGAATTAGTAAAGTGTCAAATCTAATGAGCAATGGAACAAATGCTTGTTTAAGTGTTAAAGTGTAAAACCTTTTACACGTATTAAAAAATAAATTTATTCTCTCAACACGAAAATAGATTTTGTTTGAACTGATGAGTAAAATATAAGTATGGATGTTTAAAAGGAATGAGTGAGAAACAAGAAAATAAGAGAAACGACGGACTATTTTCTATTCGGACGAGGAAGAAAGTGGACATTACAAAGTTAGGCCTCGGAGAGTACAGTTCAAAGCTAAACGCCGCGACGGTAAAGAGCATTTAAAAATTGAAAGTTGAGACTGGTGTAAAGATTAGTGAGCCAAGGCCAGATAAAATTCTACCATATCCTAATTAGGAATACATATTTGTAGGGAATCATGAAGAAAGAAGGTTGATGCTGAAAATAATGAGTTATAAAGACTTCAAGTGAAGTATTATTACTTTTATTATTGCCTTTATATTATTACTTTTATTGCATACAATTTAAATTTAATAATTTCTTGTTAAGAGTAAATATACTTAAAATATTGTGTGATGTATATAATCATAGTTATTATTTTCAAATATTTCACATAATTAAATCGATCCAATTTTTCTTACTAGATATAAACGAATTTCTAATTTTTTTAAAACATTTTTATAATCAATTTTTATACTTTAAAGGCATATCTTATTGTTGGTAAATTTTGATTCACTATCGTACCATTTATTCTTCAATTTTTTACAACAACTAACAATAAATAATATTTATATTAAATATATTGAAATCAAAGACGATATAATTATCAATGAGCTCAGTTAATTGTTAAAACTGGGAGTAAGAAAAATAATAGTATTTAATTTAATGAAATGTCTCACGCTTTAAAAACAGGTACTGTATAAAAAAAAAAATGTGGCCAATCGAGATTGAAAATTGTAATCAGTTTCAGAGAGAAACCAATTTTACCAAGAGGTTATCCCAAACGTTTTGTGTACAACATACTGAGGTATATATAGTTTAGATCGTAGAAATTGTTTTGAACATACAACTTAAGGGGAATGGGGGATGTATAAGTAGTATATATATATATATATATATATATATATATATATATATATATATATATATATATATATATATATATGTATGATATTGTAGTATAGTACCATAAAAGTGGAGGTTAATTTCAATCATAATTTCGGCATGTTTTTTCGCTCTTATTAAAGTTTTGCGCATCTCTACAGTCCCATTTTTTATTAAAAAGAATAATAATATCACACTTTAGCTACCTTAAAAGAATGCCGACCATAGCTAGTCTGATAAATTATGATATGCATATGAATAAAATATAGTACTTTGCATCAGGTATGAAACTTACTCGGTGTGTTACTATAACACTTGTAACATAATATCAACTTTGAACAACAATATTAAAAAGCTTTGATTTTGAGCTGAGACTAGAGGATACACGATACCGTCCAATCTATAATAATTGTAAAACATACATTAAAAAAAAAAGGAAATGTTTTTATTAATTAAATTATCGTATTTTTTAGTATTACAAAAGGGAAATGGAAATCTTGGGATATTTAAAAACGAGGAACCACCGAATGAAAGTAGAAAACATAGGCCGTTTCATGGAGTTCTTTGCCATCAGAATCCAGGCATGGTGGAAAGAAACCATGGTTCGCTGGGAGATCGCACCACATTATCAGAAAAAGAAGAAAAAATAATAAACCCGAGTATTTATGCAATTAACATCAGAATTATTTGAAATAAAAACATATGCATGAGAAGTTTATTTATTATATAGGTATATAATACTGTATGTTGTAAAGGTACATTTTAATTAGAATTATTTTCAAATATTATCATACGTGTTATGATTTAATGTAAACGAAAATTTCAATTAGTCCTTGTTTAAAAAAACTTTGAAATA
The DNA here is from genome assembly GCA_948150685.1 of Rhaphigaster nebulosa. NCBI lineage: Eukaryota > Metazoa > Arthropoda > Insecta > Hemiptera > Pentatomidae > Rhaphigaster > Rhaphigaster nebulosa. The sequence goes on from OX411310.1 coordinate 35,269,742, forward strand.
TTCCTATAAAAATATTAGTAAAATCAAGTGTACTGGAAAAAAAGTGCCTGAAACAGAACAGCTCTATAGCAACATAGTATCCAGTAGCGGATATAGGTCTTGCGGGATTCCCATTGGTTAGGGCAGGGTGCTGACTGGGTGTTTGGGAGGTATGGAAAGCCCCCAAGAGAAAGGGGTGGGTTAAATATTTATTTAATTTTTCTTTGGCGTGGAGCCCTCTTCGTCCCCCCTTGGATCCGTCCCTGATTGTATCGTTCCTAGCTAGCCCAAGCCTGACTTGACGAGTTCAGGATGATCATTCTCTCAATGCCTCCAACACCTACTGTGTTCCACAGGGTGCAGTTCTATCGCCTCTCTTGATTAACATGTCTGCCTACTACAAACGCGCTACTATAGCCGTTTTCGCCAATGATATTGTCTTTTACAGCTAAAGTGTAAGCCGAACTCGAGGAATAACTCAAGTCCTGTGTGTCGAACTATTGTGCAGAAGTTGGCACTCTTAAACGTGGTGAATACCTCAAAAACCGACTGAGGAGAAAGGGAAGAAATCTCAATTACCAAAAGTCCTTCGAGTTGGTAACAAAGTTCAGTAGAATTCTCTATTCCGCTAATAGAATTTAGGCTACTCAGTAGGTTAGTTACAAGACAGATAAATAAATAATATGGGTGAGCCCCATCATCTTCAATGTTAACCTTATACAAATTAATATTTAAACAACAACAATGTCATTAAATCACCATAATCTGGTCTTAAAATATAACTCAGTTACTGAAAATGGCGTTCAAAACAATAAATTTTATATGCTACTACAAATTTTCAATTTAAGGATTTATATTTATTGCAATATTGGAGATATGAGAAAAAAAAAGTTGACCGAAAATGCAATTTAAGGAGAAGTTGCTATAATATTTGTAGGACCGTTATACTAATAAGAGTAATAGATATGTTTTGATTAATCGTACCTCCTGAGCAATAAATTTAAATTAATGCTGGATTTGTATTCCCGCTTCCAAAAACGGAATCGCTGCATATCTAGAGTTGTATTAAAAATACTCCACTATGATTAGAAAGCAATGACTGCTTAGAAATGGGAAACGACAATAGAATAGAACTTAATTATGACATGTGCCAAATATTCTTCTTAAAGATGTCCATTTATAAGATAACAATAAAAAAATATTAATAAAAATAAAGAAATAAAGATGTTGCTTGCTAGTTATCCTGATGCATTGAAAACCCTTCCTCGAATATAAGTTATCTAGGAACATTTTTAGACAAAACAGTAACGAAATTCATTGCTGTTTCAGAAACAATTTTATTTCATTTTAATTATTACTTATTTATTTTTCTAATCGAGCAAAATGATAAATGGCTAACAATGAAGTATTTTATTCGATTTTTTTAAAAATTAATTAATTTTTTGTTTATTCAAGATATCGTAAAAATTGTTAACTAAGTTTAAATTATTTGTCATATTTTTCTAAGTAGAAAAAGACATAAAAAACCACTGACTCAAGGAAATAATAACTAGGTTTTTTTTTGTTTTGTTTTTCCGTTATTAGTTATCTTTCTCCTTATTAAGAAAAGGTTTAATTAAAAAATAACATTAAAGTAGTAGAAGCTTATTCCAAGGTGGGGAAGAAGGGTGAACTTCATTTAGTCCCTAGGTTTTACAGCGGGACTCAGCTTCTTTTTTTTTTTTTCTTTTTATTTAATTTGTCAGAAAGACAGATTAGCAAGAGGCTGGCTAAATTGCTGGTTTTTGACTTGCTCTGGCCCATGATGGATAGTGCTCTCAGACCACAGCTTTTCCTCCACTTCCCTCTCACTCTCTCTCTCCTGGTTTAAAGAATTTAATTAAACTAGTATCATGGCGGATCTCCTAGATTTAAGGATTTAGATAATATATATTTTCTTTTTTGCTTTTGAAAAATATATTTTTTTACTATTAATAAATTTTTTATTAAAATAAAAACGAGTGTATACAAAAATTATCAAATTACATACACTTTGCTATCTCTGACTACATAATATTTTAAAAGTTGGAATAGCTTTTATTGACTAGATTTTATCAATAACATTTATTGATATTTGGAAATATAGCGAAAACCCATTTAAAACACAAACATGTTAGATACAGAAACATAAGAGATTAGGAAATGTATATTGTGAGAATTTCTTTTCATTTTCATTAAGTATTTTCATCATTGTATATATATATATATATATATATATATATATATATATATATATATATATATATATATATATATATATATATTTTCTTCTTATGTGCAGAGTTGTTTAAATTTCATATTTTTCTAATTTAATTTTAGTATGATATAAGCTGATTTAGTCTATTGAAATTATATAATGATATTAGCTGTGTTTTTTCATAAGATTAGATGCACTGCACAATTACCTCTGATATTTTATTTTGCAATTATTTAAATACATATCAAATAAATTATTATCTAAAATTATGTATCAATTCTAATAGTGAATGCTATACAATCGTATCATAAATTTTAGTGTTCTTTAGTAAGCCTAATCAGAATGTTATTAATTATTAGAAAAAGTTAACGTTTCATTGATTTCTCCGAAGTTTACCCTTGGATTGCCAAGGGTTAAACTGCTTCATGCTAAAATAATCAAAGAACAACAAATGTTTGAATTCGTAATTATTATTTAATTTTATACCTTATAAAACATAATATATTTCATGATTATTTTTTTTTTAATTACGTAAGTCAAGAAATTAAGCAGAGGAAGGAACGTTGAGTATAGGATCTGAAACTTGTCTTCACACAACAGCCAGAAAACGCTCCTAGAGATTGGTTCTCTGATGGCGCTCTTCCCAAGATAGTTTGAGCACAAATAGATGGCAGACACTGCAAAAACGAGGTGCGTTACTTACTGAAAATAAAGAACTCGCATTATCTTGATAATGGGAAACAGAACTACCATGGCTGGCATGGAGCTGAAGATAGTTCCTTGTAAGTCTGACAATTTCAGAAGAGTTGACGGCCAAAGATATGACTGAAGAAGTGCCATGGACCTGATGAAGTCTCTTAAAAGTCATAAGGATTTTGCCTAATGGCACAAATAAGTAGTTTTAACAAGAAGGTACAACCTTATTTGAATACAATTTCAAAAACTGAAGAAAAGTGTTCTAAGATTGTTGATAAAAAAAAGAAAGAAGACAAGAAAAAACTATATTTCGAAGCAATTATATACAGATAAAAACATCTCCTCTATCAGGGAATCATAGAAGGATGGTGATGATATGAGCCTGTTCAACAAACATAGCAGCACATGTAATATTGTTTATCACTGATGAAAACAGCTAAGGACAGATTAAAGTTTTATTTATATAATAAGACATCAATTAAAGTAGTAATTTAAAGAATATTATTATCTCAAATCGCAATTCATCTAGCTCAGAAATTCAGTTCCATTGAAGAGACAAAAGAAGGTCAGCTTAATTTAATCGCGGATGGTCCTACTTCTTTTAGAGTTAACCCAATTGATGAAAATCATGCTGAAGAAGCTCATGAAGTAACTAGAATTAATCGGATAAGAAGGACCTTTCTGGTTCTAAAGCGATAAATCAACCTGAAACCACCTCAGGTAATTTAAAGATTAATAAAAGTTATGTGGCAGAAATTTCAATCATAAGAGATGCTATCATTGCTGAGGAAGATACCACCAAAGATTATGATATAATCACTGTTATATATGGCTTCTACTGAAGAAATATGCTGTATTGTTCGTTTTCAAGCTAGTAATTTAATTGACTTGGATGATAATATTATCGTTACAGTAATTACTGATACTGAGCCTTCATTAAGGTGCAAAACTATAAATATTGATAATACTAAAACTTTTTCTCAGGAAAATCCTCAATTATTTTTAGATAATGATAGAAATGGTAATAAACTCTCAATATGTACAAGAAGGACATAAAAGTTTAGAACAACACTTCTAACAAGAAGGAGGAATAATATGGATACAAGAAAACGTGACAAGTGAGTAGGAACTTAGGATAAATATAAGGTGGTTAATAATGAAGAATTGACAGAGTTAACGTATGATTAACGCAAATATTTAAATAAACAACTTCACCATGGGTAAAGAGCCCGAAAGTTTGTTGATATGAAAACGTATAGAAATATAGAAGATTAATCTAAATAAGTACGCAACATTAACTGAATTCCTCATATAGATTGAACTGTAGAATATAAAATGCCATTTTGAAAACAAGTAAATATAGCTAATATATATTAAAAAAAAATTATAAAACATAATTGTAGTAGAATTTCTAATGATCAAATTCGTGAAGGAGAAAGTTCCCAACTATCTGAATTACTGAGAATTCCACCTAAGGGTGCTTTTGAAATATCTATTAAAGACCTTTTAAAAATGGACGCCACAACAAAAAAAAAAAGGATCGAAAAAAATTTTGATTCCAGCCAGTAGGCTGATATAAGTGAAATTAATTCTTGTGACTTGGTTCCTGCAAAAGCAGAAAAAAACCATTAAAGACCAAAAAACTTGGGTTCGAAAGAAGATAGGTACTGATGCAGCTCATAAAGAAAAAAAATTAAAATTCAAGTTCAACTTTATCAGATGAGTTATCTATGTCCACGAGATATGTAGATGCCTGAGCCCAACTATAAAAGTGACAGTATCTTGGCAATCCTGTTGAGGTCGTGAGTATGTTAAATAATTATAAGCATATTAGGAAATTGTTCGTTAGGTTTAATACACCATAACAATCATCAGTTGAAAGACTATTTTCTTTTGCAAGTATTACTAATAATCCAAGAGCTAATATTTTAACAGATGATATGTTTGAGAATAATAAAACTGGTACACAGGGCAAGTTTAAAATAAAGCTTCAATTATGAATACAATTTGTGAAATAATAATTATATAATATAATATAAATTATAAAAATAAGCTTATAAATTGTTAATTGAAAAAAACCGGAAGATAAAACGAACATGTATTTCTATTCCTCTTCTTTAAAATAATATTGAATACTAGACAATTTAATTCAAATATTTTTTATTTAATTTTTTTTTCAAATATTTTTTTAATCCAATAACTTTTTTGTATTAAAATAATTATTTTTAATTCGAATAATTTTTTTTTACTCGAATATTTATTTAATTTGATTTCTGATTAAACTTCATGAACAGTAAAATAACGAATAAAGGAATCATTCATCATATATTAATTATTTTATGAATCAAATTTGGCCAGCTTCCTTTAATACACCAGGTTGTTAATGCAGATAAGACTATCTGGTAAAGACATGATAAAGATTTCAGTAAATATTACAATAGTCAGAATTAATCAACATTAATCCACAGGAGTGTAAAATGTGCAATAGTGCAATAAATCAATAAAGTAGAAGAAGTTTGAGAGATTAATAGTTTTTCCTGAATGCACCTTAGTAATAAAGCATCTTAATAAAATTTAAAAATCTTTCAAATATATATATACATATATATATATATATATATATATATATATATATATATATATATATATATATATATATATATATATATATATATCAATTTGTGATTTACAATTTTCCAAGGGATGGAAAATCTTAATGGGCTCGAAATATTTAAACGACGAACCATAGACGATTAGAGAAAGTTATTACATTAAAGTTATTACTAGGATTTCAAATTATAGAGAATTGGTTGACTAGATTTGATAAAAGGTTAAATACCAATGCAAAATAACGAAATAAAAATTGTTGGCAAATAATGTTTTTAAGTTTGTAACTATTTAATTAGTAACATGCATTGCTTTAGTCCAGTTTTTAAACAATAAAATTTTTACTTTTGTATCTTGCATTGTATGTTTTAAATATGTTTACATAATAATTGCTACTGTAGCGATATATTAATATTTTAATTAATAAAAAAAGTAATGTAATGTATTAATGTAATGTAATTTTGTGATCAGGGTAAACCTTTGGAATCGCTACTAACGACCTTGAAGAGGTCTAGATTCTCAGACCAGACTATACTTCCACCCTCTGCCCATGCCCAATTAAATACTCAAACCGATGGATCCTTTTCACTTGGAATAGTCATGTAGGGTTAGGCCTTCTGTCCTACACCATCTTTAAATTTAAATATTATGGCCAATCTCTTCAACGTTCAATTAGCTTCGGATCTGGGAATGCAGAAGTTAATATATTTTTTGCTTAACCTAGATAAAAATAATTTAGTTCGAAATTTCTCCAAATTCTGCCGCCCAGAGTAAGTTCTCCCTTTGCATACCCGCCCCCGATGGAAAGTAATGATTACAGTGGAAAGATGAAATTTAAGCCAAATCTTGGGAAACATATAGTAATTTGACATTTAAAGCATTTAGAAGGGGACGTTGATTACAGTGAAATTAGATATCTTTGCATATGAATGTGAAACATTATAAGAAAAAGGTTTACAATAATTTCAAAGATATTCATTATTTCATGTAAAAGAAATGGAATTTAAACAATTTTATTATCAAAAGAAAAAATTTCAACATTAGCATTAGTAAAGTGTCAAATCTAATGAGCAATGGAACAAATGCTTGTTTAAGTGTTAAAGTGTAAAACCTTTTACACGTATTAAAAAATAAATTTATTCTCTCAACACGAAAATAGATTTTGTTTGAACTGATGAGTAAAATATAAGTATGGATGTTTAAAAGGAATGAGTGAGAAACAAGAAAATAAGAGAAACGACGGACTATTTTCTATTCGGACGAAGAAGAAAGTGGACATTACAAAGTTAGGCCTCGGAGAGTACAGTTCAAAGCTAAACGCCGCGACGGTAAAGAGCATTTCAAAATTGAAAGTTGAGACTGGTGTAAAGATTAGTGAGCCAAGGCCAGATAAAATTCTACCATATCCTAATTAGGAATACATATTTGTAGGGAATCATGAAGAAAGAAGGTTGATGCTGAAAATAATGAGTTATAAAGACTTCAAGTGAAGTATTATTACTTTTATTATTGCCTTTATATTATTACTTTTATTGCATACAATTTAAATTTAATAATTTCTTGTTAAGAGTAAATATACTTAAAATATTGTGTGATGTATATAATCATAGTTATTATTTTCAAATATTTCACATAATTAAATCGATCCAATTTTTCTTGCTAGATATAAACGAATTTCTAATTTTTTGAAAACATTCTTATGATCAATTTTTATACTTTAAAGGCATATCTTATTGTTGATAAATTTTGATTCACTATCGTATCATTTATTCTTCAATTTTTTACAACAACTAACAATAAATAATATTTATATTAAATATATTGAAATCAAAGACGATATAATTATCAATGAGCTCAGTTAATTGTTAAAACTGGAAGTAAGAAAAATAATAGTATTTAATTTAATGAAATGTCTCACGCTTTAAAAACAGGTACTGTATAAAAAAAAAAAAATGTGGCCAATCGAGATTGAAAATTGTAATCAGTTTCAGAGAGAAACCAATTTTACCAAGAGGTTATCCCAAACGTTTTGTGTACAACATACTGAGGTATATATAGTTTAGATCGTAGAAATTGTTTGGAACATACAACTTAAGGGGAATGGGGGATGTATAAGTAGTATATATATATATATATATATATATATATATATATATATATATATATATATATATGTATGATATTGTAGTATAGTACCATAAAAGTGGAGGTTAATTTCAATCATAATTTCGGCATGTTTTTTCGCTCTTATTAAAGTTTTGCGCATCTCTACAGTCCCATTTTTTATTAAAAAGAATAATAATATCACACTTTAGCTACCTTAGAAGAATGCCGACCCTAGCTGGTCTGATAAATTATGATATGCATATGAATAAAATATAGTACTTTGCATCAGGTATGAAACTTACTCGGTGTGTTACTATAACACTTGTAACATAATATCAACTTTGAACAACAATATTAAAAAGCTTCGATTTTGAGCTGAGACTAGAGGATACACGATACCGTCCAATCTATAATAATTGTAAAACATACATTAAAAAAAAAGGAAATGTTTTTATTAATTAAATTATCGTATTTTTTAGTATTACAAAAGGGAAATGGAAATGTTGGGATATTTAAAAACGAGGAACCACCGAATGAAAGTAGAAAACATAGGCCGTTTCATGGAGTTCTTTGCCATCAGAATCCAGGCATGGTGGAAAGGAACCATGGTTCGCTGGGAGATCGCACCACATTATCAGAAAAAGAAGAAAAAATAATAAACCCGAGTATTTATGCAATTAACATCAGAATTATTTTAAATAAAAACATATGCATGAGAAGTTTATATATTATATAGGTATATAATATTGTATGTTGTAAAGGTACATTTTAATTAGAATTATTTTCAAATATTATCATACGTGTTATGATTTAATGTAAACGAAAATTTCAATTAGTCCTTGTTTAAAAAAACTTTGAAATATTCCTATAAAAATATTAGTAAAATCAAGTGTACTGGAAAAAAAGTGCCTGAAACAGAACAGCTCTATAGCAACATAGTATCCAGTAGCGGATATAGGTCTTGCGGGATTCCCATTGGTTAGGGCAGGGTGCTGACTGGGTGTTTGGGAGGTATGGAAAGCCCCCAAGAGAAAGGGGTGGGTTAAATATTTATTTAATTTTTCTTTGGCGTGGAGCCCTCTTCGTCCCCCCTTGGATCCGTCCCTGATTGTATCGTTCCTAGCTAGCCCAAGCCTGACTTGACGAGTTCAGGATGATCATTCTCTCAATGCCTCCAACACCTACTGTGTTCCACAGGGTGCAGTTCTATCGCCTCTCTTGATTAACATGTCTGCCTACTACAAACGCGCTACTATAGCCGTTTTCGCCAATGATATTGTCTTTTACAGCTAAAGTGTAAGCCGAACTCGAGGAATAACTCAAGTCCTGTGTGTCGAACTATTGTGCAGAAGTTGGCACTCTTAAACGTGGTGAATACCTCAAAAACCGACTGAGGAGAAAGGGAAGAAATCTCAATTACCAAAAGTCCTTCGAGTTGGTAACAAAGTTCAGTAGAATTCTCTATTCCGCTAATAGAATTTAGGCTACTCAGTAGGTTAGTTACAAGACAGATAAATAAATAATATGGGTGAGCCCCATCATCTTCAATGTTAACCTTATACAAATTAATATTTAAACAACAACAATGTCATTAAATCACCATAATCTGGTCTTAAAATATAACTCAGTTACTGAAAATGGCGTTCAAAACAATAAATTTTATATGCTACTACAAATTTTCAATTTAAGGATTTATATTTATTGCAATATTGGAGATATGAGAAAAAAAAAGTTGACCGAAAATGCAATTTAAGGAGAAGTTGCTATAATATTTGTAGGACCGTTATACTAATAAGAGTAATAGATATATTTTGATTAATCGTACCTCCTGAGCAATAAATTTAAATTAATGCTGGATTTGTATTCCCGCTTCCAAAAACGGAATCGCTGCATATCTAGAGTTGTATTAAAAATACTCCACTATGATTAGAAAGCAATGACTGCTTAGAAATGGGAAACGACAATAGAATAGAACTTAATTATGACATGTGCCAAATATTCTTCTGAAAGATGTCCATTTATAAGATAACAATAAAAAAATATTAATAAAAATAAAGAAATAAAGATGTTGCTTGCTAGTTATCCTGATGCATTGAAAACCCTTCCTCGAATATAAGTTATCTAGGAACATTTTTAGACAAAACAGTAACGAAATTCATTGCTGTTTCAGAAACAATTTTATTTCATTTTAATTATTACTTATTTATTTTTCTAATCGAGCAAAATGATAAATGGCTAACAATGAAGTATTTTATTCGATTTTTTTAAAAATTAATTAATTTTTTGTTTATTCAAGATATCGTAAAAATTGTTAACTAAGTTTAAATTATTTGTCATATTTTTCTAAGAAAAAAAAGACATAAAAAACCACTGACTCAAGGAAATAATAACTAGGTTTTTTTTTTGTTTTGTTTTTCCGTTATTAGTTATCTTTCTCCTTATTAAGAAAAGGTTTAATTAAAAAATAACATTAAAGTAGTAGAAGCTTATTCCAAGGTGGAGAAGAAGGGTGAACTTCATTTAGACCCTAGGTTTTACAGCGGGACTCAACTTCTTTTTTTTTTTTTTCTTTTTATTTAATTTGTCAGAAAGACGGATTAGCAAGAGGCTGGCTAAATTGCTGGTTTTTGACTTGCTCTGGCCCATGATGGATAGTGCTCTCAGACCACAGCTTTTCCTCCACTTCCCTCTCTCTCTCTCTCTCCTGGTTTAAAGAATTTAATTAAACAAGTATCATGGCGGATCTCGTAGATTTAAGGATTTAGATAATATATATTTTCTTTTTTGCTTTTGAAAAATATATTTTTTTACTATTAATAAATTTTTATTAAAATAAAAACGAGTGTATACAAAAATTATCAAATTACATACACTTTGCTACCTCTGACTACATAATATTTTAAAAGTTGGAATAGCTTTTATTGACTAGATTTTATCAATAACATTTATTGATACTTGGAAATATAGCGAAAACCCATTTAAAACACAAACATGTTAGATACAGAAACATAAGAGATTAGGAAATGTATATTGTGAGAATTTCTTTTCATTCTCATTAAGTATTTTCATCATTGTATATATATATTTTCTTCTTATGTGCAGAGTTGTTTAAATTTCATATTTTTCTAATTTAATTTTAGTATGATATAAGCTGATTTAGTCTATTGAAATTATATAATGATATTAGCTGTGTTTTTTCATAAGATTAGATGCACTGCACAATTACCTCTGATATTTTATTTTGCAAATATTTAAATACATATCAAATAAATTATTATCTAAAATTATGTATCAATTCTAATAGTGAATGTTATACAATCGTATCATAAATTTTAGTGTTCTTTAGTAAGCCTAATCAGAATATTATTAATTATTAGAAAAAGTTAACGTTTCATTGATTTCTCCGAAGTTTACCCTTGGTTTGCCAAGGGTTAAACTGCTTCATGCTAAAATAATCAAAGAACAACAAATGTTTGAATTCGTAATTATTATTTAATTTTATACCTTATAAAACATAATATATTTCATGATTATTTTTTTTTAAATTACGTAAGTCAAGAAATTAAGCAGAGGAAGGAACGTTGAGTATAGATCTGAAACTGGTCTTCACACAACAGCCAGAAAACGCTCCTAGAGATTGGTTCTCTGATGGCGCTCTTCCCAAGATAGTTTGAGCACAAATAGATGGCAGACACTGCAAAAACGAGGTGCGTTACTTACTGAAAATGGAGAACTCGCATTATCTTGATATTGGGAAACAGAACTACCATGGCTGGCATGGAGCTGAAGATAGTTCCTTGTAAGTCTGACAATTTCAGAAGAGTTGACGGCCAAAGATATGACTGAAGAAGTGCCATGGACCTGATGAAGTCTCTTAAAAGTCATAAGGATTTTGCCTAATGGCACAAATAAGTAGTTTTAACAAGAAGGTACAACCTTATTTGAATACAATTTCAAAAACTGAAGAAAAGTGTTCTAAGATTGTTGATAAAAAAAAGAAAGAAGACAAGAAAAAACTATATATCGAAGCAATTATATACAGATAAAAACATCTCCTCTATCAGGGAATCATAGAAGGATGGTGATGATATGAGCCTGTTCAACAAACATAGCAGCACATGTAATATTGGTTATCACTGATGAAAACAGCTAAGGACAGATTAAAGTTTTATTTATATAATAAGACATCAATTAAAGTAGTAATTTAAAGAATATTATTATCTCAAATCGCAATTCATCTAGCTCAGAAATTCAGTTCCATTGAGGAGACAAAAGAAGGTCAGCTTAATTTAATCGCGGATGGTCCTACTTCTTTTAGAGTTAACCCAATTGATGAAAATCATGCTGAAGAAGCTCATGAAGTAACTAGAATTAATCGGATAAGAAGGACCTTTCTGGTTCTAAAGCGATTAATCAACCTGAAACCACCTCAGGTAATTTAAAGATTAATAAAAGTTATGTGGCAGAAATTTCAATCATAAGAGATGCTATCATTGCTGAGGAAGATACCACCAAAGATTATGATATAATCACTGTTATATATGGCTTCTACTGAAGAAATATGCTGTATTGTTCGTTTTCAAGCTAGTAATTTAATTGACTTGGATGATAATATTAATCGTTACAGTAATTACTGATACTGAGCCTTCATTAAGCTGCAAAACTATAAATATTGATAATACTAAAACTTTTTCTCAGGAAAATCCTCAATTATTTTTAGATAATGATGAAATGGTAATAAACTCTCAATATGTACAAGAAGGACATAAAAGTTGAGAACAACACTTCTAACAAGAAGGAGGAATAATATGGATACAAGAAAACGTGACAAGTGAGTAGGAACTTAGGATAAATATAAGGTGGTTAATAATGAAGAATTGACAGAGTTAACGTATGATTAACGCAAAAATTTAAATAAACAACTTCACCATGGGTAAAGAGCCTGAAAGTTTGTTGATATGAAAACGTATAGAAATATAGAAGATTAATCTAAATAAATACGCAACATTAACTGAATTCCTCATATAGATTGAACTGTAGAATATAAAATGTCATTTTGAAAACAAGTAAATATAGTTAATATATATTTAAAAAAAATTATAAAACATAATTGTAGTAGGATTTCTAATGACCAAATTCGTGAAGGAGAAAGTTCCCAACTATCTGAATTACTGAGAATTCCACCTAAGGGTGCTTTTGAAATATCTATTAAAGACCTTTTAAAAATGGACGCAACAACAAAAAAAAGTATCGAAAAAAATTTTGATTCCAGCGATAGGCAGATATAAGTGAAATTAATTCTTGTGACTTGGTTCCTGCAAAAGCAGAAAAAACCATTAAAGACCAAAAAACTTGGGTTCGAAAGAAGATAGGTACTGATGCAGCTCATAAAGAAAAAAAAATGAAAATTCAAGTTCAACTATATCAGATGAGTTATCTATGTCCACGAGATATGTAGATGCCTCAGCCCAACTAGAAAAGTGACAGTACCTTGGCAATCCTGTTGAGGTTGTGAGTATGTTAAATAATTATAAGCATATTAGGAAATTGTTCGTTAGGTTTAATACACCATAACAATCATCAGTTGAAAGACTATTTTCTTTTGCAAGTATTACTAATAATCCAAGAGCTAATATGTTAACAGATGATATGTTTGAGAATAATAAAACTGGTACACATGGCAAGTTTAAAATAAAGCTTCAATTATGAATACAATTTGTGAAATAATAATTATATAATATAATATAAATTATAAAAATAAGCTTATAAATTGTTAATTGAAAAAACCCAGAAGATAAAACGAACATGTATTTTTATTCCTCTTCTTTAAAATAATATTGAATACTAGACAATTTAATTCAAATATTTTTTATTTAATTTTTTTTTCAAATATTTTTTTAATCCAATAACTTTTTTGAATTAAAATAATTATTTTTAATTCGAATAATTTTTTTTTACTCGAATATTTATTTAATTTGATTTCTGATTAAACTTCATGAACAGTAAAATAACGAATAAAGGAATCATTCATCATATATTAATTATTTTATGAATCAAATTTGCCCAGCTTCCTTTAATACACCAGGTTGTTAATGCAGATAAGACTATCTGGTAAAGACATGATAAAGATTTCAGTAAATATTACAATAGTCAGAATTAATCAACATTAATCCACAGGAGTGTAAAATGTGCAATAGCGCAATAAATCAATAAAATAGAAGAAGTTTGAGAGATTAATAGTTTTTCCTGAATGCTAGCATGTTTTTAATGTTTAATGTTTATAATATAATGTTTTTACGTTTGTAACTATTTAATTAGTAACATGCATTGTTTTAGTCCAGTTTTTAAACACTAAAATGTTTACTTTTGTATCTTGCATTGTATGTTTTAAATGTGTATACATAATAATTGTTACTGTAGCGAAATATTAATATTTTAATTAATAAAAAAAAAGTAATGTAATGTATGATAATTGTGTGATTAGGGTAAACCTTTGGAATCGCTACTAACGACCTTGAAGAGGTCTAGATTCTCAGACCAGACTATACTTCCACCCTCTGCGCATGCCCAATTAAATGCTCAAACCGATGGATCCTTTTCACTTGGAATAGTCATGTAGGGTTAGGCCTTCTGTCCTACACCATCTTTAAGTTTAAATATTATGGCCAATCTCTTCAACGTTCAATTAGCTTCGGATCTGGGAAGTTTAGTCAAAGTGGTGAAAAAAATCTACCAGTTATGTATAAAACTAAGGATCAATAGATTTTCGTCCATTAAATTTTAGAAAATTGTATTCATTTTCTAATGAAAAGGCGGCGTTGAGCTTCAACGAATCCGGATGCGTCACTTGTTGTCAGCAATCGTTTATCATTACTACATCTCTGGCTTACCATTCTTCCGCTCCCTGGCGTATGATGGTTCGCAGTTCCTGACTTGGTCCTTGGATCGAAATTGTTAATAGCATAACCCGAATGAGTTCGTCATGGATCAAATTAACCTTTTTCCTCTCTAGATAGTCTTCTTAGCATTGCAATACCCCTTCGTAAAAAGGCGGAAAGTCTGACCAGCGTTCCAACTGAGAAGGATCCGTCGGTTTGAGGATTTAATTGCGCATGCGCAGCGGGTGAAAGTATAGTCTGGTCTAAAATCTAGACCTCTTAACGGTCGTTAGTAGCAATTCCAAAGGTTTACCGTATTAAAATTTTATATACTGAGTTATTGAATGCAAGGACGGATCTAGAATTTTTACCATGGGGCAAGCTAGATTTTGTTTTAAATTCAGCAACAGCGATATAGATAATATTAATTTGAATTCATGAATAATTCAAACTTTTCTGTAGGTCTCTTGTTTTTCTATTCAACACAAAGCAAAAAAAAAAATCTGTAATTCTTTTTTTTATTAGGATAATTATTTTTTAGATAAATCGAAAATGTGTTCGGAGGAATTGCGAAAGATTTTGGAATCTCAGGCCTTTTTTTCACATCTTCCTGCACTTTAAGAAAGGCTGCTGCTTTTTCATTAAACGATAAAGTTTTGTAAAGTCGTCGACCGACTAGGCTTGGACGAAGGCATTGACAACACAACTGACTAATTAACAGCACTATTAAATGTACTGCGAAAACTTATTCCGACTGTCAGCAAGAGTAAATTGACAAGACAAGTACGTTAGGAGAGAGTAGAACTATTAATATCAATAAACATTTCTGTAGGGTAGAAGCAAAAAAAATTGTTTAACTCGAAATCTTGGATAATTCGAAAGTTTTCATTGGTCCCTTCAATCTCGTTCCACAGTATTTCTAAATAAATACCATCATCTCACAGCATTAACTCATTTCATCGATTGAATTAAGGTCAAATGAATCAAAAAGCAGAAGTTAAAATATTTTTTGCTTAGCCTAGAAAAAATAATTTCGTTCGAAATTTCTCCAAATTCTGCCGCCCGAGGTAAGTTCTCCCTTTGCATACCCGCCCCCGATGGAAAGTAATGATTACGGTGGAAAGATGAAATTTTAGCCAAATCTTGGGAAACATATAGTAATTTGATATTTAAAGCATTTAGAAGGAGACATTGATTACAGTGAAATTAGATTTCTTTGCATATGAAAGTGAAACATTATAAGAAAAAGGTTTACAATAATTTCAAAGATATTCATTATTTCAGGTAAAAGAAATGAAATTTAAACAATTTTATGATAAAAAAGAAAAAATTTCAACATTAGAATTAGTAAAGTGTCAAATCTAATGAGCAATGGAACAAATGCTTGTTTAAGTGTTAAAGTGTAAAACCTTTTACACATATTAAAAAATAAATTTATTCCTTCAACACGAAAATAGGTTTTGTTTGAGCTGATGAGTAAAATATAAGCATAAATGTTTAAAAGGAATGAGTGAGAAACAAGAAAATAAGAGAAACGGCGGACTATTTTCTGTTCGGACGAGGAAGAAAGTAGACATTACAAAGTTAGGCCTCGGAGAGTACAGTTCAAAGTTAAACGCCGCGACGATCATTTCCAAAATGAAAGTTGAGACTGGTGTAAAGGTTAGTGAGCCAAGGCCAGATAAAATTCTACCATATCCTAATTAGGAATACATATTTGTAGGGAACCATGAAGAAAGAAGGTTGATGCTGAAAATAAGGAGTTATAAAGACTTCAAATGAAGTATCATAGTATTATTAATTTTATTGCATACAATTTAAATTTAATAATTTCTTGTTAAGAGTAAATATACTTAAAATATTGTGTGATGTATATAATCATAGTTATTATTTTCAAATATTTCACATAATTAAATCGATCCAATTTTTCTTACTAGATATAAAAACAACTAACAATATATAATATTTATATTAAATATATTGAAATCAAAGACAATATAATTATCAATGAGCTCAGTTAATTGTTAAAACTGGAAGTAAGAAAATATTAGTATTTAATTTAATGAAATGTCTCACGCTTTAAAAACAGGTACTGTATAAAAAAAAAAAAAAAAAAAAATGTGGCCAATCGAGATTGAAAATTGTAATCAGTTTCAGAGAGAAACCAATTTTACCAAGAGGTTATCCCAAACGTTTTGTGTACAACATACTGAGGTATATAAAGTTTAGATCGTAGAAATTGTTTGGAACATACAACTTTATTTCAAACACATTTCAATAAACAAATATAATAAATTTGGATTATTTAAGTTTATTTCCTGTAAATGAACTAAAGATGCGGTGCAGAGAACAACTATCTGAAAAATATAATAAACCAAATAATTTTCATGAAATTTATTAATGGCAGTTTCCGATAATAAGCGAACATTTACACCTCAGAACAATATTGGTGAAATATTACGTACACATTATTATATCACATCATTATTAGTATTACATACAAGAAGAACGGTTGCATTAATTTTTCCAACTGGAAGAAATAGCACCCTCTTCCTAAGGTTAGCGGGTAGAACAAATAAGCCAGCAAATAGCGCAGTGTGCTTGATTGTCACTCTCGACTGGGATTTGAGAATATACCGCCAATGCAAGAAGATCAGGTTGGTGAATACCACCTAATTAATTGGTGAATAACGACTTGGGTCTTACAGACTAAACCACCTGATGACATCGCTAAATCCCTCTTATTTTTTTATAAAATCGTATTAAGACCGGCCCTTCTTCATGGAGGGCCAATGTTAGCGCCAATATCGGCAACAAAACTCAGAATTGCCTGTTGAGAAAAATTGTGAGACCGACCAACCTAAAGAGGACAAAAAAGTACTTATTCCGTACGACCCTCAAACTACCGAAAGTAACTGACTTCATCAAACAGAGGCATATAAATTTATTTGATATCCTCCAACATACGATGAACCCACCATTTAGGACTCAGAACCCAAGAGGACGGGCACAGATTCATAAGGTTTGGACAATAAAACACTCCACTCGATAAAATTCCATGCACCATGAATGATCACGAGAGTGGGAGAGAGGTTCAGTTCATCACGTGAATATGCATTTGCAGAGTGCAAGAAATCAAATGAGCTCAGTTATTTGTTAGAACTATAAAAAATAACAGTGCACATTAAATGAAATGTCTCACGTTTTAATAATTGGAACTTTATAAAAAAAAAAAAAAAAAAACGTGCGCAGTCGAGATTTAAAATTATAATCAATTTTAGAGAGAAAAAATTTACCAAGAGGTTACATCAAACGTTTTGTGTATTACATAATCAGGTACAATTCAGATCGTAGATATTGATTGGAACATACAACAAATATGTTTCAAGCATATCTCAATAAATAAACATAATAAATTATGATTATTTAAGTTTATTGCAAGTGGTGATCTGGAAAAGCATTTTATAAAACCTTTCAATGCACTGTCATTGTATTCTTGCAGTATTCATACATTAAGACACATGATGGTAATTATAAGAAGGAGGTTCGACTAAGAGAGTTGAGATATTGACAGAGGGGACCGAGCAGTTCCTCCAGAGGCGTCACTTATGCCAGGGGGCTTTTACCTTAATGGACAACTCCCTCGGCTGCCTCCCTTCCCACCAAATAGGATTAAATGCTAAATTTGATGGAAAACCAATAGTTTTTTTATCACAAAAAAACAACCCCATACATGACCGATAAGAGGCTATAATATAGAAACTGAAGAAGTCGTATCCATTAAAAAAATCTTGATAGCACTCGTTTTTGTATTTCTTATATATGCATGTTATAGTATTCAATTTTATTGTCGAAACCATTGAGAATAGGATTTAAAAAAAAAAAAAAATCTATCAACAACAAAATAAAATCAATACGTAACTTGCTGTAAGGGACTGTGATACGACACTTGTTAATTTTTTTAATAAATGGTATGTTACTGCTTGCTATGTTAAGAAGGTATGTTACTGCTGTCTATGTTAAGAAGCATTCTAATTCCTTAATTACCAGATGCTCTAAAATAGGGTTTTTATTGACTCGTTGTTAGTTCTGGAATTTGACCACCTAAATGTAGATACTAAAAGTAGCAGTGACAAAAATCATTTTGATTCAGAATAAATAATATTATTATAAATTGTATAATACTGATGTCAAGTTCAAAATTCAGTATTAGTAAAACTTGGAAAATAATGTAAACCCTCTATTCGCTCTTGGTTAATTTATAAATAATAGATATTGTGAAAATGTGTTTTTTTAAATTTTAAATTGTTTTAATAAAAAATGCCGTTGTAATCGTAGCTAATCGTTATAACTGAGCTTGCTTCTTCGGTAAAAATATCTGATGTGGACAACACATGACTTCCTAGTACGCCTATTAAACTACAAATCGGTTGCTCAAAAAGTGATCCTGAATTTGGTTACTAGTTTCTGAAGATTGCAGTATCTACGACACTCGGCGTCGCGACATCCACACACACACACACGCACACACACATACTCTTGTTTCTGAAGGTCTCATTCCGTTATTATATGTCGTTTTCTTTCAGTAGATAACTAGTTTCCAAGAGATTTCTTCGTGTTCACTGACAACATTAGAACTGTCAACAGATAAAGCATTGAAAATCGACAGTTTCGACATTTTAAACGGAAAAACCCACTTAACTTATATCATATTATTGTTATTATCTTATTCTCCAGCAGACCTGTTGATCTCACAAATGGGGAGAAAAACCTGTATTTTACACTTAAAACAAGTAATAAAAATGTTTAATTGGATTTGAAACGAAATTGCGTTTGTAACTTTTATTACTGAACGATATGATCTCTGTATTTAGTTTTAATATAATTTTTGATGTAAGTTTATTATGACCTGCAAGTAAAGTACCATTTTTGCCTCACCAATTTTAACCAATATCTAGTAAATATATTCATATCGATATAAAAGTCCTATTTACCAAATATGGGATGTTTTACATTATATTTTAATATAATTTTTGATGAATGTCTAATGTGACCAAGTAAAGTACCACTTCCGGTCTGCAAATGTTAATCAAAATTTATTGTATTATTTATATTAATATGTAAGTCTCATATACCTAATTTGAGAAGTTTTGTATAGTATTTTAATATCATTTTTGATGAAAATCAATAATGACCTACAAGTAAATTACCACTTCCGGTAATCATGTAGTAACCAAAAAGGGAAGTTCACAACTAGATTTTTCAAAAATCCTAAATACAAAATTTTAACTTCCTACAACTAACCGTTTTTGAGTTATGTGAGATACGCACGTACGCATTGACGTCAGGACGAAACTAGTCAAAATGGTTTCAGGGATGGCCAAAATGGATATTTCCGTTTAAATCTGAAAACCGAAAATTTTCGCGATTACAATGCTTCGTTTACTCCGTACAAGGAAGTAAAAACGACTGAAATCCCGTAGCTTACATTATTCATATAGTTTGTGCTCATAAAATTTCAAAATATTCTACTAAAGTCTACCTTTTTGGATTTGTTGGCTTATATTTTGCCAAATAATCATTTCTGGCCCCTAAGTAATATTCTTTATCAGGACGACATTTTCTGTAAGAATCCACAATGAATAGATTTTTGTCCATTCCACCCCTATTCTCGAAGCAATATGAGCAGGTTCGAATTCGGCCTGTCCGGATTTATGTTTTTATATACAGTCCCGCAAAATAAATTAATTCCTTCCTTGGTTTGGATATAACAACGTTAGACCCAATAATAAATGAAAACGAAACAAGGACACGAAATTATGGTCAAACATGTATTTTCTGTACGTCCGATTAATTTTATGGAGCTTATACTGAAAACAAATGTGTTGATATGTCACTATGATTTAGTCATATTAATTTAACAGGTTTACCAACACTGAAAACCACTTTTTTATTACAAATAACTAAAATATTAAACATGTTTCATTGTTCGGGCATAAAATTAACACTTTGACAGCTGCAGATTAAACATTGGAAAATACAACAATTGGGAGTAATAACTCGTGTACTATGAGGGCAACAATTCTCGAAATATTTCACAGAATTCAGCAGCAGAATCGAGTTAAAAATAAGAGAACTGTTTCAAACAAGAATAATTAGGAAGGGACAGTTTAAAACTTGTTTGAAAGTTAAAGAGATCTACTTTTAGAGTCGAGTTTATTTCGGCCGAATGGTTAGGGCAGAAACCGGCAAGATCTGGCGGTTTAACGACGATATTTGGTGATGCTCTGAGGTTCCAGGGCACCTGCCAACTTTTCTGATTACACCAAAACAAGTTAGCACATTTCCCAGCCAATTTACACCTACTCCTCGAACCCCTCCGCATTAAACAAACCATTTAAGGGCAAAAACTTCAGTCAATTCTGCTTCACTCTCCCTTAGGCTAAAAGTTCAAGTTGGCGACGGCTAAAGTTATCAAAAGAACTAATACATGCATTAGACGAATTAATCAAGCTTTAATAAATCTGTGTAGGGTAGAATATTCCATGTGAATTAACAATGGGTTGTTACATTTAGTAAATGATGTAACATTTATTCTTTTTGAAGGTAGACCAGGGCCCTGTTTCATAACAAGTATACTTATTATGAAATACGGCCCTGATTTGAGGCTATTAAAGATAATTTTTTCATTTAATTTAATTTTATATTTGAATGTTTCAATTATTTCCTTGTTTAATTTTTCAAATATTTTTTTAAATTATATTATCATTTAATTATGTACATGGTATATGTACTATGGTTTATGTAATATGTCTTTCAAAGGCATAGAAACACAATATACAAACTATTGAAAAAAATAATAAAATAAAATAAAAAAGTGTGGATAGTCATAAAATTAGTCCTTCCAGAAACGACAAATACCAAACATCTACCAAACACGGCAAAAAAATAAAGTCTGCAAATAGGTTAAAGTAGCTTCCTCACCATTCCTATTGCGTACATAAGGAAAAACAAATGCAAATAGCAATTTGCAACAACAGGAAATCACCTAAAAAAAATAAAATAAAGAAATATATATACATACTTATATACACACACATATATATATATATATATATATATATATATATATATATATATATATATATATATATATATATATATATATACATCTAGATGGAAATTGATGATATTGAAACTGGACCATTTATACATTAGTCCCCATCTTTCTTCAAATTTTGAACCAAATCGGAAAAGCCGTTTTCGAAATATAGATGTATCAAGGAAAATATGTTTGCGCATGCGTAGGCGAAAGCTGTAAACGGACATAGATAAAAATTTTCACTACTTCCCAAGTTTCCTCCAATTTCGGGCCAAATCGGAAAAACCGTTTTCGAAATATTGGTGTGACAGGGAAAATGCATTTACGCATGCCTAAGCGAAAGTATGGAATTTGATAATATTGATGTGAGACTATCCAGGTACCAATCCGCAAAAATTGAAAATTTCATAAAAATCGAATTAATAGTAGTAAGTATCATGCACGTCATATGGATTATAAAATTATAAATTATCGATATAAAATTTTGTAATTTATAAAATATTCGATTCTGAGGACATTTATTTTTTTCATTTCCTGCATGGATATAAAACTTCCCTACCTTCGATAGTGAGGAAGCAAAAATTCAATTGATATTCGAAAAAAAAAAAAGTAACACAGCATACTATCACTATTGTGGCTAATATTCTCGGAAAGCGAATTACATATAAACTGAAAACTTTGATTGGGAGTGAAAGTGAACGTTTTGTTAAATTCTGATTATATTATTCAGCTTAGTTAGGTATATGATGTAGGATTTCAAGTATAATTTGGTAAAAATGAAACAAAAATAATGCAAAACAGATTAATGTACACCAATATTTCGGCCAAACAAGGCCACCACAACTTGTTGGCTACGTAAGATACGAATAAGCATGAAAATCTCGTATACAAATATTAAAAAGAACAGAAAAGGTGGATGAAACACGAACTTATAAAAAATAATAATAAAAATGAATTGATTGATCCACATCTGACAGAATTAAATATTTAAAATACAATCACGAACAAATAAATTAAATTTAACAAGAATTAAATCCACAAAAATTAAAATAAGACGAAAAAAACGCTGCAAATTATTACAAAATGGTTTACTACTAATTATTTGTTAAATTTATTATTAATAACATAATTAATAATAATATTAAATAAAGTTTTTCGGAAACCTTATAGCAAGGCTCAAAAGAGGAGTAATTCGGATTATTTTATTCATTTATTTCTTTGCTTGCGTATTAGATTCCAAAAAGCTTTATAATTTTTGTCTATCTTCCTAAATAACTGAGATATAGTATATGAAACCTTTTATCGGCCGCCATTTTCAAAATATGGCAACGTCGAATTCCGAGTATCTTCCAGAGATGACCTGAGACTTTAGTGCCAAATTTGAAAAAAAAATCGGCTCAGTCGTGTGAAAGAAAAACTGCGGACAGCGGACGGACGGACTTTTTATTATTCGATTATTAGATTCTACGTATCAAGAAACATAAAACCACAAATTTTGAGGGGTCGATATATGGGTTAACATTTTTTTTTTCTTGGTCGATTACAAAG
Organism: Rhaphigaster nebulosa; assembly: GCA_948150685.1. Classification (NCBI taxonomy): domain Eukaryota; kingdom Metazoa; phylum Arthropoda; class Insecta; order Hemiptera; family Pentatomidae; genus Rhaphigaster; species Rhaphigaster nebulosa. Next base: position 35,292,894 of record OX411310.1, read on the forward strand.
GTTCATTATTGAAAATAATAAACCAAAAAGGTAATATTAAGTCATGTAATTGTTGGGGATAGAGTGTATTAATACGGATTTATAATATCAGTATGCAATCTTGTGGAAATTCGTTGCCATGCACAGCTCCACTCTGAAGATGTCCTGCGAGGTTGGCTATAAAATAAAAAACAAAAGGAAAAAAAAATCTATTGTTAAGTAATAAAATCTATTACATACAAGACCAATAAATGTGATACATGTTACCACTCATTACATGCAGACAAAATTATTTTAAATCCTAAATGAAGAGAGGGCAATTAATTAGCCTTAGGCAAAGACATGATTAGGAGAGAGCAGTTATTACGGATTAAACCCATCCTATTGGTTCCAAGGGCCATTTAAATAGCCAACGGTAGGCTCCCACGAATCGGATCCTAATCCCACTGATAGCGGCTCTTCTCCAACATTGCAAGTTAATCCTGGGCTTTGGATGGGATGCTCTGCTGTACACACCGAAGGATTACAGTACGCTACTAAAGAAGGTCAAGTACTCTTAGCATTATTGCAACCCTTCCATTGCTCCATTACCGAGCACCTAACGTTATTTACAACTTAGTAATATCAGCAATCAACTTCAAATTTTATAATAAACTAGATGCAGCCCGGGGTTTCAACCGCGTTAAATTTGGATCGATCTCTAAAATACAAATTAGCCTTTAAAATAATAATCTAAAATATGCTGTTCAGTGTCGTTTGTAGTAGACATTTTCAAGGAACAAGTTCATCAAAACGACGATAAATGTTTATAAACGGCAATAAAGTTACACTTAAATAATTTTCACGTTTTCACATTTTCTTTCCCTTATCCTCCCATTTCATTCACAAAATAACGTTATCACACTTATTAAAAAGTTTAATTCAAGGAGAAATTGGTAGGAGAGAGGGAGAGAAGGGAGGAGGACCATATGGCCAATGAAAAAAACTCACTAATAAGAGGAACTTATTTATTTATTATATGTCAACATTTCGGCCTAAGTTGTAGGCTGAGTAAAAAAAGGACAAGGTAACTGCTATTTAAGTATGAAAATTTAGTTGGTAGTATAAAACATGTATAAATATAATTATGTATGTAGAACTAGGTAGACAGATATATTATACTAACTGTTTATTAAAAAGTTTGTGTATTCTACTTTGTTCCACGGGTTTGAAGTTTATGACAACACGTAGGCCAGTTGGCATCGATTCAATGCAGCGTTATGTCAAAAACAATTCATTGTAAGGTTAAAAAAAAAGAGCCCGGTAAGTTCCGTATAGTACCGGTCCTTGGGTTCCTGACGCCTGGATGCAACTTTTTGTTGCGCACCTTTACAATTTTTTTTTTTTTTAAATCTTTCAATTTGTTTTCAATGGATATAAGTAACATATTACTTACATATTTTTATTTGAATAATATTATAAAAATACAATAAGTTGTAACATGTTATTCGATAAAAAGATTAGTTTGGCGCCACGATGCGACCTCGCCGGATGGGGCCGGCCTTGGTTCCGTAGAAACGTCCCATACTTGATGGGTGTTGATGTCCCCGACTAATCCTGTCTCGCACCGAAAAACCTCCTCCTAGATTTTTCAATCATTCATTACTTCCTTGTACGATTAAAGGAAGTATTGTAATCGCGAAAATTTTCGGTTTTCAGATTTCGACGGAAATATCCATTTTGGCCATCCCTGAATCCATTTTGGTTAGTTTTGTCGTGGCGTCTGTACGTACGTACGTTCGTATCTCGCATAACTCAAAACCGGTTAGCTGTAGAAAGTTGTAATTTTGTATTTAGGATTGGTGTAAAATCTAGTTGTGAACCTCCGTTTTTGGTCACTGCATGATCACCGGAAGTGGTACTTTACTTGAAGGTCATAATTGATTTCCATCAAAAATTATATTAACATACTATGCAAAACTTCTCAAATTTAGTATTTATAAATTTTATATTGATTTAAATAACATACTAAATTTTGGTCTAAATTGGAAAACCGGAAACGGTACTTAACTTGAAGGTCATATTAGACTTTCATCAAAAATTATATTAAAATATAATGTAAAACATCTCAAATTTGGTAAATAGGACTTTTATATCGATATGAATGTATTTAGTATATTTTGGTTAAAATTGGTGAGCCAAAAAGGGTACTTTACTTGAAGGTCATAATAAGCTTACTTGAAAAATTATATTTAAATTAAATACATAAATCATATGTTTCGGTAACAAAGGTTACAAACGTAATTTGGTTTCAACATTTTTATTACTTATTTTAAGTGTTAAAATTGAGTGTAAAATACTGGTCTTCCTCCTCATTTGTGTGTGTGTGTGTGTGTGTGTGTGTGTGTGTGTGTGTGTGTGTGTGTGTGTGTGTGTGTGTGTCAATAGATGGATGTCGGGACGCAGTGTCGTAATTGAGATACTGTAATCTTCGGAAACTAGTAACCAAATTCAGGATCACTTTTTGAACCACCGATTTATAGTTTCATAGGCGTACAAGGAAGTCAGGTGTTGTTCACATCAGATATTATTAAAGTTGTAGTAAGAATTTAAGACTCGAAATTGGGATTCGGCACTTCTCAATGCATTTTTTTTTTACACCGCGTTTGTTAAAATCCATCGATCCTGAGAGTCGGAATAAGAGGGATCTTTAGTACCGTATTAATATATAGCATTTATTATAAAAAAAATATCATACCTTGACAAATGTCGTTCAGGATATTTATGAAATTACGCAAATTGGAGACTTTTACTCTTAGCAATTTATTTATAAGAACTACAGCTCCGTTGCGATATGTTCTAGCATGTTATAAAGCCTTCCTCAAAGGTCTATCTATTTATTCTTATTATTTAAATGGTTACATTTTAAATGGAACTCATCGGTTTCAATCTATATTATATAAGTGAAATGAAAAAAAACAATTGCTCAAAAAATCCTTCAAATATGGCTTCTCCATTCGTACGAAATCAATTAAAATTAATTAAAGATGCTTACGAACTAAGTATATTTGTTTAGCTCGTTACTCAGGTATTTATACTTAGGCTTGCCTGATCTATGACATCTTGTCCTCCAATACTCTTTATTATTATTTCACTTATTCCTACCGAAAAGATCTACTACCTAGGACTTCATCTGAAGGAGAAACTAACGTGGAATCATAGACCACTGAAACGACAAGAACAGATCAATGGTTATAATCACAGAAATATGAACATCCAGAGTTGAGCTTATGAGACTGCTGAACGACTCAACTATTGAAGTTCCTCACGAATCTAATCCTTTCAATCCAAAAACCTTTCATGAAATCCTCCATGCTTCTTATTACGCCAAAAGCAAAATTATCCATTAAGATATTAAAAGCCGATATGTAGCAGATTTAGACTAAATTAGATACCATTCCTTTCAATATAAACTCCACATCAACAAGACCACTAGTGTCCAACATCTTAATCGATCCCCGATAATCCAACGAGGCGTCTGAAAAAGTTATGAACTCGGGATCTTCTAAGATAGGACTGCTATTGGAAATAAACTATGTAATGGCTTGGGTAAGTTTTTTGTCAACTATTATTAATCATACTGCACGCTTATTTGAATTGAACATTAAATAGTTGTAAATTTAAAAAAAATTAAACCAATCAAAAATGTTTCAATGGTGAAGAGGTTATGGAATATAAAAGGACTTGAATGCCTTTAAAGAGTTAGTAGACCTAGACCGCCGAAAATAATGGTGGGTTGCAAAACGATCCTGGGTAATCCGAGAAACAAATGATTTCTAAGGTAGGTAATGATTGACTTGATATCTTTCGGTATTTCATGTAAACTTTAATGATTTGTCCAACATTATTACTAAAAATCTGATGCGGTGCACACATCGCAAACCATCTAACTTTGAGTCAACATTAATTTCTGCTCATATATGAACAGTGAAGTTTCCATTTAGTTTCTAAGGAAATTCCTTTTAGTTACCATGGAAACATTTATTTTCCATTAAATATAAAGTAGAAATCAGTAACTACAAAAATAACTAATTGTTCTAAAATCTTTAGCTTTCCAACGGTTTATTATACATCTTCATTAATACTCATATTTTCGGAAATTAGTTTCCAACAAATATTTCAAATATTCTTCCTCTAGTTAATTATCAAGTTTTTTCATAATTTCTATTTATCATTTTTTAATTACTACTATTTAAAGGTACTTTAAATGAAGCAATTTTGATAATTTGCCATTTAAGCCTTGCCATTCTATTTTAATTGAGGATAAGACCTAGCTGATATTAAAAATCATTCAATTGTAGGTTGATATAAAGGATTTAATCAAAACCTTTAGACCCGTTTTCGAGAAAATTGTAAAATTAATGATATTAAGTGGCACCTCCAGTAAGTCGGTTTTAGCGAAGCGGTTGATGTAACATCCAAGGACATAATTGATGTATTATATTATCTACCTTAAATTCGTACCACACATACGCACACCATTTAATCCTTTGACGTTTTAAGGTCACCTGAATCCAAATAAGGGGAACTTAAAATGTGTATTTCATTTGAAAACGTAGATTCGAATTTTTTTTACGATAACAAAATTTTCCTTTACTATATATTTCATAAATAGGTAAGTGGAAGAGAAAAAGAAAACATGGACGTCTCGACTTTCTATAGCCATTTCAATGTTGTTTTTGCTATGTTTTCTAGTTTAGTTGTGCTTGATATCTATCTAGCTGCTCATAAATTAGTCTATATATATAGGGATGCCATTGGGCAATCATTGAGGATGATTATCCCAAAATTAAGTAAGCTTATGAATACCTTTGAATTTCTTATCTTGTCCTCTAAATTGGATACCTTTCCAAGGGCCTGGTTTGTGGTTACCATTATTTAATAATTAACCAAGATAATGTTCCTACTTTTAAGTTTAATATTAATGTTAATCAAAGTTACTGCTATCTTAATGAAATATATTTAAATTAAATATGGGCATGGTTACTAAAGAACTACCTCCTTGCTAACACTTATCTTTATTCCTCAAAATTAAAATAACAAAATATTACAATAAAAAGTTAACCATGGAATGATTCAGCCTAGACTTAGCCATTAATTGTTTAACATAAATCTGTTATCTGTACTAATTGGTGTTGATGGTTCCTCAGGCGAAAGCTTGAAGGCGATGGTTGTAGGCTTGCATCAGGCAAGGTCAGGGTGCAAAGGAGCAGTCTCGCATCAGCCAGTCTCCTTCTAGCAGTCTTGCCTCAGCCTCGGTCAGTTTAAAAGTATCCCTTTTTCACCTCTTTGCTTCTTTCCCCCTTTCTCTCTTATTCTGCCTAAGAGGGAGTCGAAAACGTTGTTCATTGGCCGACTAGTTTTATAGAGGGAGGAAATTCTGGGATTTCATCGGATGGCTCCACCCCTTATCCTGACAGTCGGTATCTGCGAACCATTATTCAACTAGTATAATTTAATCACACCTTTTCCAGGCGGTCTCCACTTTTTCCTCGAGGCCAGCCAAGCCTAAGGGGACCAGTTCTTAAAATTGATTAGGTGTTCCAGCTTTTGGCATTGTTACAATGTTAACTTCTCGGTAGGGTTTTTAAATGAACTTATCCCTTATCTCTTATGTGGTGACATCTGTCATCTGTCTTTCTACCTGCTCGTCCCTTATTTCTTTTGTTCGCACCTGGTCTGTTTAAATTTTATAACGATAATATTGTCCAATATCAATACATATTATTTTTTTCCATAACTCATGAACGACAATATAATTTTTTATAGTTGATTATTTTATTTTTTTTTGTTTACAACAACAAACTAATTATATAAATGTGAATATGATACGATAACTTTAAATGTTCAACTGATTGGCGAATAGCCACCAGATAGGTGGTTACTACCCCACCTACAAGAAGATGGGACGGGCATTGAGGACACGGTAGGAGTAAATTATGATGGGGTTCGGGGGGCGAGTTAATCCATGGATTAGCCGGGTCCAAGGACTATATAGCCCGGCTTTGTGTAATTATAATAAAGAGGTTCCGGCTAATTATGAAATGTTAGATCCTCCCTTCCCATTCCTCCCGGTTAGTGTTTTTCTCCGCCCCTGTCTCGTTAATTATCTTGTTTAGCCCGCCCGCTGGGGGTAATTTGTTAGTAGCCTCTGTCTCATCCTCTCACCATGCCTCCATCCCACCCTCGCTCCCTCCCACCTTCCTATCTCTCTCATACACTCCTGCTTTGTTATGTAATTACGACGAAATTAGGGTGTTGACAAATCTCATTAAAATACGACTTATATGCAATACGGTTTAGATGCAATTTACCTCCCTTCAAATCGTTTTATTATCTATAAAAATATAATAAGTGAAAAAAAACCACAACTCATCTTGAATACGATAAGATCTACCGAATAAGAACCGCTATGAGGAACAAAATCCTCAGAAACCTTGAGCAATCTATGTCAAATACCCTTTAATGCTTCAGGTAATGGACGTCAGGTGAGGTACCAGGGTTTTCCCCAGGGACGGGTGTTATTCAGGTGAGGTCATCGCTCATTCGTTCTATTGCTAACTTCTGTTGCTCCTGATGGGGATTTCCATTATTTCTTCAAGAAGTGCCAGCTAAATTTAGTATAAATCTAGCTTTCTAGCAGTGAACTTCATCCGTAAATCGCCCAAGCCATTAGAAGTTATAAGTCATTATTGTTAAAGATAAGTTTTTAATTACAATTCTAAAGCATTATTCAACATATACTAAAAGAAAATGGTTGTGATGGCTGATTTGGCCAACAAGATTTAGTTTAAAAAAAATGGTTTTTACTGTTTATAATCAGCTTTTTATATAATCTACGTCACTATTCTAAAACTTTTTACTTTTGTAGGATTAATTGATCTTAAAAATAAAATAAAAAATGGTTGTGCCTAATATGAGACAGAACATATTTTTTTCGTTTTATAGGTATTTTTTTTATTAATCTTCTTTTTTTTTTTTGATTTTTAAGGTTTACGCATTTACAGCTATTACACAATGAGTTACTTTTTCCTTCTAATTAGACTGAAAATACAAATATCTAATATATCTCTACTTCTATAGCCACCAGATAAAACTTGGAAGAAGTAAGAAAAAATGTCGACAGAATCTGAAAAAAAAACAAAACACAAGTCTCGGACCGAAAAATGGCCGGTGGACGGGCAGTTTTTTTTTTGGATTCTACATATCAAAGAGGGAGGGAGATTATATTTTACTTTTTCTTGGTGGATAACAAGGATTCATTATTGAAAACAATAAACCAAAATGGTCCTACGAACAAAGACAAAAAGGGTTTTCTTTATTTCCCTAAAGTAAGCTCTCAGAAGAAATAAAATAAGAAAGAAGTGAAAACTGCCAATCATCAAAAATATTGGAATTTTACGTACTCAATAAAATCGTTTTATTATGATCAAAGGAAATTTCCAACCAACTTACTACACAGAGTTCACCAAAATTATGCAATACAAAAAAGGCTAGTTTATATTTTATTGACTGATACAATTAATAATATTATTACTACTCTCAATCATGAGGAAAATGCTAATTCTCAACAGCATTGGCTAATTAGGAATTATATTTGCACAATCTTAAGCCCCGTCTACATAGGGCCCGCAGGATTGTGCCGAACAAAACAAAGGCGTAGACAGCTTGAACGTCGAATCGGACAGTTTTGCGCAATCTTGTGCAACTTCGAACATTCGCTACCACGATCCGCTCCAAGTCGGTACATCAAAGGAAAGTGTTCGTTTGTGCGCGCTGTATTTGGACGAGATTTTGAATTCACAAACGAATTTTTAATAATTTTTTTTTTTTTAATGGCTTTAAAATATTATTAATAGAAAATAAGTTTCAACAAGACCCAACTCCGTCACTCCGTTTCTGCGCAGTTTTGAGCAATTTCGTCACCGATGATCGTTCTTTTTGATGTGGAAAAGTTTTGCGCAACCGGTGTAGACGCGGATAGATTTTATATCTTTACGTCCATTACTAAAAGTATGAAAAAAATTAATATTAAAAATTGAGAGCAGTCAAAAACTTCATATACTGTTGGTATTTCAGAGTAAATAAATTTTCACAGTAAACTTTATTAAATACTGACTTACACGGTAGAGACTAAATGGATGAATAACTAGCGAATATATGAATGTTGTCTAAATACGAATTAAAATTTTATACTTGATTAAAAACAATGTATTATTCAGATATATTGAAATTTATGAAACATGGGCTTTAATTAACATAATAGAATCTATTAACATTATTTAATTTAACTGGAAATAGGTGTAATATGCATTGTATGTATTGGTATTAATTAAGTAATACTGTAATATAAAACAGATTTGCCGGAGTTGCCATGGCGAAATTTGAGCGAACGGGTGTAGAGTTATAAATATGATTAAAATGTTTAATAATTCTAAAACAATGCAAGCAACACATCATAAATCTATCGACCACCAAAAGGGATGTCCTGTACATATCATAATATTGAAATATTATAATCATACCATGTTACAAAAAGCATAAAAGAAACAGTAAATTATAAGACGGACACAAAAAATCTTGGTTACCACTATTTAGACATTATAAATAAACAAAATAAAATACACAAATAATAAAAAAATAGGTTATTTCTGTATATCTACATCTAAAATTTTGTTCAAATGATGTTTAAACAATATCTTAGAGAGGTCTAATAATAGAGGGGATAGAATAATAAAATTTAGATTAGAACAATGTCTAATTCCGTCAAATATTAAAGAAATAGTGACTGCATATGACAATAAAAATGGAATTTATAGATAATGTGACTAAAAGAATGGAAAACAATTATTCTATTCCCTACGTAAATTGTAGTGCTCGGGAGTCTTTCTCGACGTAGAACAGGCTTTTGACCGAGTCTGCAGTCATCCGTGACTGCTTTACAAACTCCGTAAATTCCTACCCCCTACATACTTTATCATTATCCGTTCCTACCTCTCTCACAGATCATTCAAAGTAAATCACAATAGTGCCCATTCATCCCTTTTTTCTCAGTCTACAGGTGTTCCTCAAGACAGTATCCTCGGGCCTTTCTCTATACAGTTTATACAGCTGACATATCATCCCAGCCCACCCTAACACTGCCCTCACCACGTATGCTGATGAGACATATGTGCTATTAGTCTATAATGATAGATTATAGACCTGCCTATTATTGCATCCCAAACTCTTCAATCTCATATCACAGCCCTTGAAGAATGGTGTCGAAATTGGAGGATTAAAATAAATTCCAAAAATTCTCATCAAATCACCTTTTTCTCGAAACGTTGATAAAAATGTTATTGTAAAAATGTGTGATAACCATTTTTAATAAATTTGAATACAAAAAGGGAGAAATTGACTTCATACAGATAATTAAAAATAAATTTATTTTGAAATATTATTGAATTTTTGTTAACAATTCCCTTATCTAATTACCTTATATAAGAAAAATCGTCTTCTGTTTTGCGTTCAAAAAATTATTTAAGGAATATGTACAATGGGAGAAGAAAGATTTAACAATATGGCTGTTCTGTATAGAGGGAAGAAAATTTTCAGCAAAACTGACACTGGCAAAATGATAGATGAATTTGCAAGAAAAAAAACAAGATTGAAATTCATGTAAGAAATGTATGTTTTCAATTAATCGTCTAATGTATTATGGCAAGGAATTCTTGATTGCTCTTCTTATTTGTAAACAACGCAACTAGAATTTTCTTGATATTTTTTTTGGGCGGAAGGAGGGCCGAAAATTTTACCGCTTAGGGCCCCCACATGTATTGATCCGTCCCTGACTGAAATTAATATATTCTTTATAACTTTGTAGCAAATGAGCGATATGCATTGAAATCATCAGTAATACTTTCTTCAATGATTAAATTACACACATTGAGTTTTATAGAAAAACCATAGTAATTAGTACATGATAGACCAAGAAAAATATGAACTAGATAATGCTGTAAGTCGATCTTTATTTCAACACCCGTGCGGTCTAAAATAAAATCTTACTATCATAATATAAACACATTAACTAAAGTAATTGCTACAACGATTTATAACCATTTACAAACATTTGTAACTAACATCTATGACAAGGGTTGGACGCTGGCAATAAATTAAAGCTCGGAAATTAAGCTGTCACCCAAAGACTGGACCCACCTACCATCCCTCAACCGACGAACGAACAAACCGGCTCGAGGACAATGGATATAATAGTCGTTAAGTTAGCTATTGATTTATATCAATGACCCTAGCCCTTCCACTCAATTCTAAACATAATTTCCTCTTCAGAACCGTCCAGCATTAATCACAGCTTAACTAAACGCTTAAGGTAGCAAAAAACTTGTTCGAAACATGAAACCTAAAAGAAAAGAAAAGAAAAATGTAAAATCATATAATCATGTTATAAAATCATATATTTAAAAATAATGGGCTGTACTTTACTTCAGCACTTTATTTTCATTATTTTACAATGTTTCGGCTATATTCATGTACATCTAGAAGCAGTAGTAGATCTACAGGGAGGGAAGGATTTCCCCTCCCAAAATAAGCACTGAGGAAAAAAAAAATCAACTAATTTAAAATATGACTGCCAGTAACAATACTCATGGGTAGGTGTGATAAATTATCATTTATTAGGTAGAAGGGAATTTAATCATGGCTCATCTAGTAAGGAATCGATATTCAGAATTGTCAATGTAATTACATAATTGTCAACTGTAATTATACTTTTTATTAATTCAAATAAAATAAGTGTGTTAAACTTCTGTCGTTTTATTTTTTAAAACTGATGAAAAAAATATATTTATATGGTCCTGTGGTTGATTCGCTTAAACTATTTTAACCTAATCAAGGTCAAAATAGTTTTAAATTGGTTCAAACTATCATTTGTCATTAGGTTATTAATTACTGAGATATCCTGTAATATAAGACAACACATTCACCTAATTCTACATATCATCCTTTCCGTATTATCTTATAAATATACATTGCAAACTAAAACTGGTTGGCGCCTCAAAGGAAGAATATATACAAACATTAAAAAAAAGGTCGCGGTGCACCCAATTACGAAACAAAAAAAAAAATTAAAAAATACCAAAAAAAATGTATTTCATAATCTCAGTCTGTTTTACGATTATCCCAAATTCTGTGGTAAAATTGATAAAGGTCCCAAACCAAGGGGGAGGGGCAAAGGAGCGACTTACCCCGGGCGGCAGAATTTAGAGAGCAGCAAATTTCGAGTCAAATTTTATTTTTAGGTTAAGTAAAAAATATTTGTTTCTCCTATTTGATTGTATTGACCTTAATTCAGTCAATGTTAATATTAGGATATGATATTTTTTATTTCAAAATATACTACCTGTAATACTGTTAACTTTAATTGGAGAGGGAGGGAGAGGGAGGGTGAGGAGAAGTTCCGGCCCTACCCTGATAGTTTCTCCCCTAAAAACTACCCCTTAAACCGTCCCAGTCTGGAAGAACTAAAAAAAAAAAAAAAAAAAATTAAAATTGTAACAAACATTACACCACATTTAAATATATTAGTGATTGGCATGCTATTGTTTGATTCATAAATTAGGGAAAACAATTTGCTCTGTTGAAATTAATCTTGGTTTAAAATGTTATATTCATAATATACTTTATTTTTAACATTTGATTGCACGTAGTTCAAATACAAATTTGATTTTTACGATCAACAAATAATAGCTACTGAAAAAAACAAAACAAAAAAACGTAAAATATTAGAAGCAATTTGTATATCTAAAAATATTGAGAAATTATGCAATTTCCAACAAGACGAAAGATTTAAACAATTGCTATATCATCACCTGACTAATTCAGGAAATATATATATATATAAATGTATATATATATATATATATATATATATATATATATATATATATATATATATATATATATATATATATATCTTTTTTTTTCTTTCTTTCCTGTTGGCCCAATAGACCATGTAGATCTTTGGCCGCGCGATGTGGTCTTCTTACAGACATTTTATCGTGATCCCAGACAGCCTGGAGTGAGGGGTTCACCCAACCTCACATTGCTACGAACCATGCTTTCCATGGTGCAGCGGCAGGCTACCATTGCGCCATAGTCAGCCCCGTTGGGGCCAATTGGGCAGTGTCCTTCCCACCGACTCTCGGGTTCAAGGACAGTGACAAATTGGTCTAGACCCACGGATTATGGCTGTTCGGGGTCAGCTGGTATATATATACATATATATGTATATATTTTTTTTATTTTAGATATATCGTATATAATTAAATGCTGAAATAAATAATTAATTATAATGAACCTTAAACAAAATTTACAATATGAAACATACGAGGTGTGGCTATTAAATAACGAGACTGATGTTGCAATACAATTTATTTTTATTTTATACATATTTACTTACTATCACCTTCAATATACGCCCCTTCTCTATCCCTACAACGCTCCATGCAAATTTTCCATTGTTGGAAAGAGTACTGGAAGTCATCTTCTGTCAGCTCCTTCAGGACGCGTGCCGCTTTCCCTTTTACAGCTTCTGCGGACTCAAATCTCGCCTCTTTTAATGAACATTTCACCTTAGGGAACAGATAGAAGTCACATGGTGCAAGATCTGGTAAATAAGGTGGATGTTCTAACACTGGGATGCTGTACGGCTAGGAACCTCTTGACAGATAACGCGGAATGAGCTGGCGCATTGTCTTGGTGGAGAACCCATGATTTGTCCTTCCACATTTCGGGTCGTTTTTTCCTTTCTCTTTCACGTAGTTTTGCAAGTACCTCAAGGTAGTAGTATTGAACAGTGTGACCTTCAGGAACCCAGTGAAGGTACACAATCCCATGAATATCGAAAAAATTAATCATCATTGCTTTAAATTTTGACTTGCTCATTCTAGCTTTTTTGGCTTTCGGTGAAGTTGGGGTCTTCCAATGCATGGATTGGCGCTTCGTTTCCGGATCATTAGTAAAAAATCACGTTTCATCATATGTTACCGTGGAAGCTGTAAAAGAGAAAGCGGCATGCGTCCTGAAGGAACCGACAGAAGATGACTTCCAGCACTGTTTCCAACAATGAAAAATTCGCAAGGAGCGTTGTAGGGATAGAGAAGGGGTGTATATTGAAGGTGATAGTAAGTAATTATGTATAAAATAAAAATAAATTTTAATGCAATGTCAGTCTCTTTATTTAATAGCCATACCTCGTATTACATAGCAGAATAACCTAAGTAATCTCCTTGCATACTTGAATATTTATAAATCCATATAACAGAACATATTTAGCTCCACCATATGGCAAGTTTTTTGGCAATACATTATTACTATCTATTAACAACTATCAAAAATAAACAACAAAGAATAACAAAAAACCTGACCATATATGTAAATATATGAACAAAAAACTTCTTGTAATTTTAATTTCCATGACATATAACTGAATAAAGTTAGATAAAGAAAAATTCAAATAATTTTAAAAAACAATTTAATCGTCGATAATCCTTCTTAGGATTATATAGCACAATATTTTTATATATTTTTAGCGTGATTCATCATTGATGAATGATGAAACTAAAGGCAAAGTATGTTATCAAAAATTAATTTCAAAACAAGATTAATTTCAAAAGAACAAATTGTAAATCTAGCATTCCACGTTTTATGAATGAAACATGTTAATCAGCAATGTATTTAAATGTGACGTAATTTTTTTTTTTGTAATTTAAACATTTTTTGAGTCCTAGATATATTTGAAGATGGCATAAACAGCCGAAGCGTAAAATAATGAAAATAAAGGGGCGAATTAAAGTACAGCTCATTATTTTTAATTGTATAAACCATTTCTTCACCTAAATCATAAGAAAAAGGAATAAAATCATATGTTAAACCCACATGGTTACTGTACCAAAATAACTTATAAACCCGGTAAAATATAATCTAAATTCTTGGAAGCATAACACTAGAAACAAAATTCACATAACTTTAAGAAGATTCTCAGAAGTTTTATAGGCGTTATGAAAGTAATTGGGAAAGCGTTTACTGAAACAACTTGGAGGTCTCAGGCAGGTACGAACTTTTTTCTCCTCATTATCAGAGCTTAAATCAGTGGTTCCCAAATTTTACCCAATGGATTCCTTTTCATAGCAGATGTATAGTGACGTAATTATAACTTTCAATGTCTAAAGTAAGTTACTTTGGGGTCCAAGGAGCCACTTTGGGAAACATTGGTTTAGAAAATTATTTATGCAATAGAAATATCATTTATATTTTAATCGGCTGCATTAAAATTCACATTGATACCACTGGGCCAATATGAAAAAAAGTTTTTGGGTAATTTAAGACAGACGCAGGATGGTCTCGTTTCATACAGGAATGATACAAGTTTGTGACAATGCCACACCGTACAACGATTTTAAACTCACCCGATCCTAGGGTCACATCTCGATGGCTAACTATTCGATCCAATTGGAATAAAAACAATTTATGGATGAACTCCTGCTACTTACTGACTCCCAAGTTTGCACTTCCCGAATTCCAGGCTCCTCTTTTCTTAAGATGCGGCAAAAAGCAAAATCAGAATTACGATAATCGGATAGCAATGAATAGAGTACACAATTTAAAAAAAAATGACATGGGAAACTTAAGCTAGTAGAGGCAACTCATACTACGCCATCTGACCAGCCTGGGTCAAATTCAGAATTGCATTTTCTCGGTGTTAACATAGGAGTGGACCCTGGCCCTTTGACAACTACGATGTGACAGTGTAAATTAGTCTTCTTCAACTAAAACCGGCATCTATTTAAAAAAAAAAAAAACTTTCCTAGAAGACATTGGTTCAAGAATAATTGGTTATGCACGGGGCAAGAATACAGAAATTGCCAAAAAAATCTATCTGCTTTTGGATAAACAGAAGCTTTAAGCTTTATGTAAATAAATTACTGCGCAATTAATTTAAAAAGAAATGTTACGTACTTGCCCATTTCAAACAATATTGCACTATTCAGTATACAATTGTGGCTGTAAAATCAAAAGCCATAACTTAAGAATATTGAATAGAATTGGATGCGTGCCACACAACATCGCTGTTTCAAGCAAATCTAGAAGAAAAAAAACTGTACATTTTCTTTTTTATGATCATGAGTTCACTACTTAGTAAGGACCGTACTGTTTCTGGGCCAGCGGTTGCACGAGGAGGTGAGTTGGTCAGGAACACCACCAGATTTTCCCCAATTATGGGTAC
The DNA here is from genome assembly GCA_948150685.1 of Rhaphigaster nebulosa. Classification (NCBI taxonomy): domain Eukaryota; kingdom Metazoa; phylum Arthropoda; class Insecta; order Hemiptera; family Pentatomidae; genus Rhaphigaster; species Rhaphigaster nebulosa. The sequence goes on from OX411310.1 coordinate 35,308,195, forward strand.
CAACTTAATTGGTGCTGAGTGAGCCCCAGGAGGGTTTCCCGACCCGTGTGCCGATCTCCGGCTGTTGTAACAGAATAAATAATTATCTGCCAGACTCAAAGCCGGGAGAAACGAGTACAGAGCGATTTCCGACCAACACAAGATACTTTATTTTGTGAAAATCTTACCGCTATCTTTTTAGCTAGAAGCTACTCCTTACTGATTTTGAAGTTTTGAAGATTATTTATTTATACCAGTGTTACTTCCATACGTTTCCAGTCTTCACAATGATGTCAATTTTACAGATTGTTACTATCATTATATTGGCTGTTGTTATTATATCAGCTGACTCCGAGCACTCCTTTTGGTATTACCTCCATTTTTGGTTGTGATTTCCGACCAAAATTCATTCTCAATATTTTAAATATGCGACGAGTGAATTATAATTTTACCGGCAGTAGCCAGCCCAGGCTTAGTCAAAATCCAAGAGATTTTAAGAAGCGAGAAGACGATGATGAAAAACGTGATGACGAAAAACAAAATAAATCACGTAAAAATGTTCGTGGCAGTGCGTCCACACCAAAGGCACTCGAAAGAACGAATGGACAAGAAAAGAGATCAGCTATTGCAAGCGGCTTCCAAGAGAAGTTAAAAGACGAGCTGTTCTCAGGAGTAACTGCAGCGGAATTGAAGGCCAGAATTGGCGACAACGTGGCAATTAAACCAACAACAATCTCTATTTCAACTCGAGGTGTAGGTTCCGGAACTCAATTAATCTGTTATTTGACACAACAATACAAAAGAACAATTGATGTTCCAGACGTAAATAAACTTTATAGAGGCTTCCTAGACATAGTTGAAGCTAGAATGCAGGAATTGCCCAAGGGATACGGAGACAATATTCTCGATTCATCAATGGCTAGAACCGCACGCTTAGATTGCGAGTATCTAGAAGTCGCAAAAACAGTGGTCAGAGTACCAGAACCGATTCAGCGCATTACCGAAATTGTTGGACCAATCCAACAATATGAAACTAAGTATTTGCCCTTTTTGCTTGAAGACCTGAAGGACGCACAGGGCAGATTCGTTCCCGAACCAACCTCAGTTGTATTGTCGAACCTCAGACAGACTGTTAAAGCGCTGTCAAATATTAATACTTCGGCAACATAATATAGGCTAGCGTTCAGAGCTAGAAATCCAATTCCAGGGACGAGGTGGAGTGATGATAATGTCCTCCAAAATCCTGATGAAATCATAATGCCCAATTACAGGGTTGACGACTTCAAAAGAGACGCTTCTCGCATTGCACCTTTAGTGAATCAACTTGAAACATATGTTTCAAAGATAAAAGGAGGCATGACTGCCTTAACTACCGCAGGCCGAAAGGGATTATTTATAAGTAAAAATCCAGCGGCAAAAAAAAAAAAAAATCAGTTCAGTTAGAGGATTTGAAAGAGATAGATCGTTCATACTTTGTGCTGCAGAGGATTACCTACCCAGCCAACAACAGATAAGGATTCTTTAAATTATTTTCTTTTTTACTCTATTTTTTTTCTCCATTTAAGTCATTATTTTTACTATAGTTAGTTATTTATTTTTTATCCTATTATATTTGCTATTGTAAATACAAATAAAACAATAGATTAGTTAGATAAAAAGGATGAGCTATTTTTTAGCTCAACTAAAAGACGAAAAAGAGGTCGGATGAAAACTCCACCTGACCCGATACAATTAAACGAAGTTATAAGTAATGTACCCACTTACTTATTAGTAAACAGAGAAGGAGATGAGGGATTCCAAAAGGTGTCTCCATTTTTAATTCATAAATTCATTAATAATTTAATTGGAGAGATAAAAAATATAAAGAAATTAAGAGACGGAGATTTACTCGTCGAAACAAGCAATAGTAAACAATCAAGAAAACTATTAGAATGCAAAAAATTTGCAGATCAATTTAATATATCTGTTAAACCTCACTCAATATTAAATTACAGTAAAGGAGTTATTAGATGCTATGACTTACAATACCTATAAAAAATCAATTAATAACCGAATTAAATGGTAAAATTAACGACATTCAAAGAATTAAAATCAAAATAAACGATAACGAAAAATTTACTAATTCATATATTGTGACTTTTCCGACACCATTCCCACCCGAAACTCTAAGAATTGGTTATCAAAATATCAAAGTTCAAAAATACACACCAAATCCTATAAGGTGTTTTAGAGGCCTTAGTTTTTCTCACCATACACTGAAATGCACAAACCCTAAAACCATACGCTCTCGATGTGGCGAGGAAAAACACACAGATGGTAAATGCACTACAACCCCCAAATGTATTAACTGCAATGGTGAACATAACAGTTTGGACCGTTCGTTTCCCATTTTTAAAATGAATAAAATGAAATTAAATCTATTCAGTTTACTAAAAAAGTGCCGTATAATGCGAAAAAATATATAAGATAGAAAACCCCCAAAATTTTAATTGATTATTATAGGCAATTGTTTATCCAACATTCGGGTTAATCAACCACCATATTAACGTTCAGTGAACATTACAAGGCATTAATTATTTGTAAAAGTCTTTTCAGGGAAATTCCCTCTCCTTTGTTCAGGTTGAAGCGGTGAAGGTATAATATTGTTTGGTGTGTATTGCGGTTGAATAAACATACCTGTACCCTTTTCCATGTATGTATCATGAGCCATCGAATTAATTTTGGTAAATGACATTCAAAATAATTACGTCCTCATTTCACAGTATTACATATATTCAATAAGAATATGTTATCATAAACATAATGTAAATGGTATGCAGCCCAATAATGCTAATTAAAATTTTACTTTAGCACGGCTAATTGACAAGCACGGCATAGGTTTGCCGATAGTGCGATAGTTTGGAAGTTTAACATCTCAATAGCCGATTGTTAGGTACCAACATGAAATAGGAAAAGAGAAAAATACCATTATACCTTTGAATACAAATATTTATTTTGAGAAACATAATAAAAGAAAAGCAATTCAAACCTCGAAATCACAGATTTCTTTTACATCTAAGAAAAATTAAGGAAACAAACAAAAATTAAATATTTGATAACTACAAAAATGTAATTTAGCGCCTATGTACATTATAATATCCATAGTCCATAGACTCCATAGTATTCTGATGACCAAAGTCCTACAAACACATTTCAAGAGTTGAGAGGGGGAGTTGAATAGAGAGGAGAGAGAATGGGGGGAGAAAGAAAAGCCGAAAATAAGGGGAACGGGAAATCCACACTGACTTCTTTCCCCTCCGTTCTTTATCGGTTGATATCGATAGTATCGTTATATCGATCTATTGGTAACCTTACATTAATATGTATTGATATTGGACAATATTATCGTTATATAATTTAAACAGACCAGGTGCGAACAAAAGAAATAAGGGACGAGCAGGTAGAAAGAAGGGTAACTGACAGGCGATGACAGATGTCACCACATAAGAGATTAACAACAAATTAATCTTATCTCTATAAGTTAATTTAAAAACCCTACCGAGAAGTTAACACTGTAACAACGCCAACAGCTGACCGCCCTTAGGCTCGGCTGACCTCGAGGAAAAAGTGGAGACCACCTGGAAAAGGTATGATTAAATTATACTAGTTGGATAATGGTTAGCAGATGCCGGCTGTCAGGACAAGAGGTGGAGCCATCCGATGAAATCCCAGAATTTCCTCCCTTTATAAAACTAGTCGGCCAATGAACAACGTTTTCGACCCCCTCTTAGGCAGAACAAGAGAGAAAGGGGGATAGAAGCAAGGAGGAAAAAAGAAGGACTTCTTAATTGATCGAGGCTGAGGGAGGACTTGGAGACTGAGACCGGCTGATGCAAGACTGCAGCACTGAACACTGACCATGTGCTCTGGCTCCATGACTGAAGATATGCAGGGGAAAACGAGGGAGAGATGATGAGGAACCATCAACACCAATTAGTACAGATAAGAGAGTTATGTTAAACAATTAATGGCTAAGTCTAGGCTGAATCATTCCATGGTTAACTTTTTATTGTAATAGTTTGTTGTTTTAATTTTGAGGAATAAAGATAAATGTTAGCAAGGAGGTTGTTATTTAGTAACCATGCCCATATTTAATTTGAATATATTTCATTAAGATAGCAGTAACTTGGATTAACATTAGTATTAAACTTAAAAGTAGGAACATTATCTTGGTTAATTATTAAATAATGGTAACCACAAACCAGGCCCTTGGAAAGGTATCCAATTTATAGGACAAGGTAAGAAATTCAAAATTATTCATAAGCTTACTCAATTTTGGGATAATCATCCTCAATGATTGCCCAATGGCATCCCTATATAAATAAACTAATGTATAAGCAGCTAGATACATATCAAGCTCAACTTAAACTAGATAAAACATAGCAACATCGACACCATCATGTTTAAGTAAAGAATATGAAAGTTCGCATTTTTAGAATCTTTACTTATATTAATTTACCAGCATATGTATTTGCAAAATACAATCTTATAAAAACATATCTAGGCCTCAGAGATGTAAAAAAAAGAGGTAAAATTATTTGTTGGTCCCTGAAAAGCAGCGATATCGTTCTTTCGATATTTATGTTCATTATTTAAACGGGGTGGCGACGATATTCCAACATTATTGACATGATATGACAGCGAACGTTTGATCAAAAGGACAACTGCTGAATCAGATAATCAGCGGAAGTGCGAGAGCATAAGTGAGAGTCCCTACCCTACTATGAACAGTTCGGAACAAAGTTCCGCAACAAACAATTTCGCTGATTTGTTTGTACTTTTATGTGAATGGGAAAGGATTCGGGACGATGAAAATTTGATATGGAACATAATTTGGAAATTTAGTGAGGTCTAAAACATAGTTTTTAGAAAAAAAAGTTTATCTTTAGCAGGGACAGATTAAGCCATATAGAGACTTCTAGACAAAGCAAACCTGGATGGTTCTGTCCCCATTCAGAGTACAGTCCCCATCAATACATTCAATAGAGTCACAATGGAGTAAAGGATTGAGTTAAAATCTAATTGAATCCGTCCAGAACCGAATGAGGCCGTTGTGGCAGAAAGTGTTAAGACATCACCGTAACAACTTCGAGTCTGAAGCGGCGCCGGTTTGAATCCGGTCCGGGCGAGTAGAAAGTTAATTACGTGATGAAACCAAGGAAGGAATCTTCAGCACTCTGGTTAGAATTGGCTAATAACCTGTAGGATAATCCATCTTATCCGCCTTAATTAAAGCTGGTAAAAATTTTGAACCTCTCTCTTTCTTCTCTTCCCCCCAAAAAAGGTACGAGAAAACGTAATCCAAGCTAGGCCAATACATACTTGGAACGCACTAAAAGACTTGAATAAGAATAAAGGAAAAACCTAGTCGAGATGAAGGCGCAAGCAACCGGCCGAGTGTGGTCTAAGATGATTGAAGGCACGTCGTCGACAAGACGGAGGAAAGCGAAATGGAAGAAGAGAAAGTTTGGATTAAAAAAACAGATATTAATAATAATAGGCGGCTTCTCCTTCTCTCTCTTCCCCCTCATCATCCCTCATCGGTCAGTATGAAGTTGAAGCATGAGAATCCGTTTGTAGAAACTTGACAAAAACAAATGTTGGTTATGTTTTAAACAATCTAGTCACATCTTAGTTTTACACAAACTGTCATGCGCCATTCACCGCTGTGAAAAAGCTTTAAAATTATTCCCATTCTTCAAACTTTACAATCTGTAATTTTTAATTGCCTATCATAGGTTAAAGTGCAATTTTTAGAAATATACTGTACTATATATTTCTAAAAATTGCTATCAAACGGAAATCTAAAAAAATTGAATACTTTCAAGGATATATTTGCAGGAAATAGAATTTTAACGAAATTTAGGTAATAATAACAAATCTAGTTAATTGCTAGATAGGGCTAAGTGTAGCGATAGAATGGCCATTAGCCCAAAGCCCTAATAGCTAGTGTCCCAATTATCCGATGTTTGGTTATAATAATATCCGTTTATATACTTCCATATTTCAAAAGAGAGATTAGATTCATTAAATGTAATAGCTCGTAACCCTTGCTGGTCTTAAGCTTTGGAGTGATTTGCCCCTTTTGTGAGTACGTTTTAATCAGAAAAAGTTTCTTTGACCTATTCCCTTCAACCATTCAGGATATGCCTACAGAGGGAAGTCAGCCTTCTCTAGTCCTCATTCACTCTGCTTAATATTCAAGAATATTTTAATTAAAGAAAATATAATTAACTTGATGAAAGGCATTACAATTGTAATGAATTTGAGCTGATCTAGGATTAAACAAATGAATGTTTTAGTTGTTGAATATTTTGTTTAACGGTTAGCCACTAATTAAATTCATGTATATATCCCAGTGAGTAATCATGTATATACATGTTTGTGTAAATATATAGAGGCACTGTATTGATACTAAAAGAAAAACCCGTATTAAACACTGTTCATTTGATAATTTAATTTTAATTTTTTTTATTGCTTTTGGTATCAATGCATAACTAGACAAGCTATCGTTTACACTACACTTCTGGCTTATTATTTCCAATAAAGCCCATTGTAATCGACCAAAAAAAAAAATTAACTCTCCTGCACATGGGAGTTAATTTTTTTTTTTTTTTTTAAACCTAAAATCTCAAATTTTATGAGGACTTATTGAATAAAATGAATCAGTCCATCTTTCTCCGAGACTATTGGAGCGGATATTGTGGCGGAAGTGTATGAAAATCCATATCTCAGCCATTTATGAAAATATAAAGCCTTTAAGAATCCTTATACCAAAGCAAAAAAAAAATACACCTTCAAAGTATTATATTATTTTTACATCTTTGTACGCAGTAAAGGAAGTATTGTAATTGCGAAAATTTTCGGTTTTCAGATTTCAACGGAATTATCCATTTCGACCATTCCTGAATCTATTTTGACAAGTTTCGTTGTGAGGTCTGAACGCACATTCGTCCGTACTTATCTCGCATAACTCAAAAACGGTTAGCCGTAGAAAGTAAAAATTTTGTATTTAGGATTATTGTAAAATCTAATTGTGAACCTCCCTTTTGGATCACTGCATGATTACCGGATATACTGCCAATATATAAGTCTTATGTATCGATATAAATAACATAATGAATTTTGGTTAAAGTTGGCAAACCGGAAGTGATACTTAACTTGAAGGTCATATTAGACTTTCATCAAAAATTATATTAAAATATAATGTAAAACATCTCAAATTTGGTAAATTAGACTTTTATATCAATACAAATAACATAATAGACTTTGGTTGAAATTGAAGAGCCGAAAGGGGCTCTTTACTTGAAGAATATAATAAACTTACATCAAAAGGTATATTGAGATAAATACAGAGATCATATGGTTTGGTGATAAAGATTATAAACGCGATTTTTTTCTACTCTAATTGAACAATTTTATTACTTGTTTTAAGTGTTAAAATTGACTGTATGTGACAATAGATGGACATCGCAACGCCGAGTGTCGTTTTTGTGACACAGCTATCTTCGGAAACTAGTAACCAAATTCAGGGCCACTTTTTGTGCCACCGAATCAAAGACATAGTTTTAGTCTAAAAGGCGTACAAGGAAGTCATGGGGTGTCCATATCAGATATGTTTGTCTTAGTGTAATGATTCCTAAACCATTTCAATAATGCTGTCGAGGTAAGGATGTTAGGATAGACAAGAAGGCCTCGAATAATGCTATCCAGCTTGGATTTAGGATGTTAAGAATATGCAGGAGATAATTAGATAGGATGATCGTTGTATCAAGGGGCCAACCAACGTTACTTACGATCGACGAAGGTTCGCTAGATACGGTTCGCGGGAAAGTAGCCACTAAAGGAAGGTATTCGCCTCCAGACTTAGTGGGTGACTGTGCCCTCTACAATGTTAAGAATAATTAATAATAAATTAAACAAATAAATAATAATAGTTAATAGTAAACCATTGCGATGATTTGTAGCGTTTTTTAATTCCAGAAATGTGAATGGATGTACTGAACTTTCTACAAGAAATATGGAGAATTTATCCGAAGGTTAGCAAATTTTATATTCTCACAAAGTAATACATATGTTTCTGCCATGTATATGAGTCGATTAGTTACAAAACCGACTCAGTCAAATATTTACTGAAAATGTTTTTATTTTATTTTTCATAGATCATCACCACCTAGCAGAGATGTATTGGTCAATAGCGTCCCAATGCGTTATATAAAAAGGGTTCACTCATGGTCATTTGCAGCATAATCATAGTTTTGGTGCCACCTGTAGAACTTTTGAAAATGGATTGAATCGGTTTTGAAACTAATTTTCTAAAACATAATACGTTTAATTTTATAATATTTTTACAGATGTTATAATTATAATCGTAAAACATGAGCTAGTCTTATAACTATAATTTCTGTAAAAAGAAATTGTATACTGAAATTAATCCAATATCCTTAGTTAAATATTCATCTTAAATCAATAGTTTCTGTAGCATGATAAATTATTTAGAGAGTTTAGAAATAATTAATGTATTCTTGGAGAAAAGGGATAGAATTTCACAGTAATTTGTTTCAATAGAGCTCACATCCTTTAAAAATAATTGTTTTCACAGTTGTATGACGTATGGAATAACGTGTTCCGAAATATACATTGACAATGTGGATAACTGACAATTACTGAAAATTTTCATGTTGTAACGGACCTATTAAATAATTTTTTTTTTCTCAAAAGTATTTAGGTTTTTAATTTTTCCATTTTAACAAAAAATCTATGTTTACTAATAATATCTAGTTATATTCCACATATTTTTCTAGCGGAAGATCACAAATTGTTGGAGTAGACAATATTATGTCCATATTTATAAAATACAAATTAGGTATACTTGGTAAAAGTAATTTACTATCCACAAATCGGCATAGGTGATGAAATTTTCTCTGTGATATTGTTTTTGTAATGTCGTAGTTTTTTTGAAGACAATGGACTATGTCCCTGATGGTAGAAGACCATTAGAACGAATATGAATGTCGTACCTGGAATATATTCAACGCTTGTGCAGAAAAAGGAATAAAAATAACCGGCAATTCAGGAACGTAGGTAGGACAAGACAAAAGTGGCTGTGGCAAAAATCTCCCCTACGCCGGGAGGCACTAAAATAGGAAAGAAGAAGAAGAAGACTTAGAACTTCCCACAATACGACAATTTGGCCTTAAAACGCACAAAATCATATATTTAAGAAAACTAGCTTAAGAAAACGGATATTACAAAATTACAATAAAACCTCACATTACACTCACGAATAAACAAAACAAGTGCTTGAACTTATATAATGTCAATATTTCCGTGTACGTTTTGTAATATATTATCAACTATTATCAGAATAATTACGTAATGAATTCTTAAGCTCGTTAATGGATCGTTGATCATGTAAAGGTTGTAAGATCCGAAAACATGCACAAATATTACGATATTAAATAATTTCTAATTTATAAGGAATTTAATATATTATAATAAATTAATTTGTGAATGACACTTTCCCTTTGATTTATAACTTTAAATTAAAAAAAAAAACATTTTTACAACATTGGTTACGACGATTCGAAGTACTTCTTCGTCATCAGGATATATGCTTTCTACAATACAGCATCAACTATTAATTACACAAATATTAATACCTTAATTTACAATATATTTAGTTACTATTTTAAATAATGTTTTATTACCTCTAAATTACACGATTCTCTCCCCATGTCTCGACATATATATAATTTTACTTCGTCAATCCTAGCTGGTTTCATTATTAAAAAATTATCTGGGGAGTAACTTTTCCATCTTTGTCACATACTTTGTAATATCATTGAAAATGAACTTTGTACCAATCTCTGTTGCCATATGCCTCCCCACATATTGTCTTCACACTTACTACTATTTTTGTTTTCTAATAATATGCCTTTTGTTAAATTTGAGATCATAAATTATTTTATATTTAGTTTATTAATTATGCCCGCATAATGGCATAATAAACTAAAAATAAAATAATCTATGATCTAAAATTTAACAAAAGGCATATTGATTTAATTATATGAATATAATAGTAGCAATAATTGGAAAACACAAATAATATTAAGTGTGAAGAGAATGGGTGGGGAGGCATATGACAACATAATAATTGCTTCATCAATGCAAAATAAGTGCTTCTTCGTCATTAGGATATATATCCTAATGACGAAGAAGCACTTTGAAACGTCGTAACCAATGTTATAAAAATGTTTTTTTTTTAAATATAAACTTATAGAGAAAGTGTCGTTCACAAATTAATTTATTATGTAAAATATTGTGTTGTAAATATCCGAATGAAAACTTCATAATTATATTTCAGAGACTTACGCCAATCAATAACCTCAATAGAAGTAAAAGGATCACAGTTCAATGTTGTTTAAAATTCTTGAAAATCACTGAATGAATGAAATTTTCAAAATAAGAGGTTCGGCATTCCAACAGTTGAGGCTAACAAATTATAACGGAAGGGAAAGATTTTTTTGAATAGTCTACAGATCGTTTTTGTTTCCACTTGTAATGAACTCTTTTAAAAAAACCTTTGTCAATCATCAATCGACCGTTTTTTATTTGCCTTCATTTTTTTTTTTCCGAATGCCGCATTTTCATCCGTCCCGAGTAAATAGGAATCGTTCATCACCTGTTGGATTGAGAAAATATACTGCGTTGTTCTTTGTGTTTGTTCTTTTGTGTAATATCACCATCGGAGCCGTATTATCACAGTGTTGCTTACATCTACTTTTGTAAACCACATAAACCCATAGGAGTTTTAATTTTTTATTTGAAATTACACCAGAATAAGAATCTAAACGACGATTGTGTTAAAACTAATAAAAATGCACTTTTTTTAGTATCTCCGAAGTTAATTAAATATAGACAAATAAAAATTCAAACTATTAAATTTAAAAAGTCGATTTTAACATTGTAATGAAAATTACAACATTATGCGAATAAAATGTAAATACATCCAGTACTTAAGGCGGACAAATTCTTCATTTTCACCTACCTAGTTTTCGAAATTTTCGCATAACCTGATAGAACATTCCGTAATTTTCGACAAAAATTTGAATTTAAAATTTTTAAATCGTCTTATACAAATTTTGAACACACTGAATTCCAATTGACCGCTGAAAAAAACTAAGTCGGTTCACACGTTTTCTTAATAATTTCAGCATCGTCTGAAAATATGTATTTAACGGCTTCGGAGGAATAAAAAATATAAATTATGGAAACATGCCACCAACACTGACGGTATTTAAAACACGATTTTCATTGAGGAGAAAATTATTAAATTTCTATTACGATGGTTTAACTCGCAACCAAATTAAGTTTTAATGAACGTCAGTATAAATATTGTACAGCATTATCGTTTCTGTCGACACGAAATACAGCTAATGAAATCTTAGTACATTGCGCGTGACTAGTGTCAATTAGTGAAGCAAAAATTTTACAAACTAGGGTTATTTAAAATATGTTTGGTAACTAATTGCGAGTAAAAATAAATTAAATCCTTTTTGCTATACTTCAGCAAGGGTTTTTGTCATCTAGTTATTAATTAAATAAAACAACTGTTCTCATTAAATGTTTTACGTTCTCTAAGGATTGGAAATTTATTAGATTTGATTAAATAATATATATATATATATATATATATATATATATATATATATATATATATATATATATATATATATATATATCTGTGTGTCTATTAAATTCATAAATTTATTTGAATTTCAGTTAAGGAATATCTATCGCTCCTGTCGTAGAATAAAAGTACAACTCAAAATTAGAAATTGTTGTAAAATCATATTTAAAGCTTTTTGAACACATTTGAATACGTTCGCATAAAAACAAATTGAACATTGGTAATACCCGTCCGCAGGATATTACGGAATAAAATAATATAATGTATGAAAATTTGTTGTTCAGTCCCATTTGTTGCAGACATTTTCAAGGAAAGGGATCAAAACGACAATATAAACCCGACTTACCGATTTTTTCGATTTGCCGGCTTACGACCATCGGAGTTTTAAGCCTCCTACATTTTTCAATCACAATTATTAAACTTGTAGTAAGAATTTAAGTATCAATATTAGGATTCGTCACTTCTCCGTCAAATTCATAATTTTCTGCAATCAACTTGTTTCCACGGTATGAAGTTGTAATGACAATTAAACGTACGAAAGATGGCCAAGGGTCCGAAAGGCGTTCTCTCGGAAAAAGTAAATTTTAGAACTTTAAAACGCAGGACCCGTAGGTTCCATAACACGTCCCGTACCAGTTAATGATGCCCACGTTGAAATATTTAAAGCCCGACTTGTTCCGTCTCCAACCGGCGACTTACCCCTGTCGGAATTTTGAAAACTCCTACATTTTTCAATCACTTTTATTAAAGTTGTAGTAAGAATTAAAAAATCGAAATTGGGATCCGTCATGCCTCCATGAAATCGTATTTTTTTTTTCTTTTTTTGACCCATCGTTTGTCAACATCCATCGCACTTGAGAGCCGAAATCTATAGTACGGAATGTATATATAGTAACCAGCTGTGCCTCGCATTATAATTGGATTAATTCCTGACAAACAAAATAACCGATAAAATAATAACATATGTTGTTCTGTCTCATTTGTTGGAGAAATTTTCAAGAAACCGAGTCAAAACGACAATAAATTTTCATAGTCGGCAACAAAGTTTCAATTTAATAAGTTTTCTGTTTTCACAGTGTTTTTGTTTCCCTTGTCCGCTCAGTTTATTTACAAAATGACGTTTTTACACTTATCAAAATGTTAGTTTAGTCAACTTACTTCCACGGGTATGAACTTGCATGACAACGACACGTACGCAAGTTGTTATCGGTCGTGTGCAGCGTTAAAACGATTAATTTTAAGGCTATAAAACGCAGGGCTCGGTAAGTTTCGTAGAAATGGATCTTGATGTCCCCGTCGAAATCTTTAAAACCCGACTTGTCCCATCTCGCATCGCCGAATGATCACCGTCGGAGTTTTGAAACCTACATTTTTTAACTACTTTTATAAACGTTATAATAAGAATTAAAGAATCGAAATTGGGATTTCGCTACTTCTCCTTTAAACTCTTTTATTTACACCTCCTTTGTCAAAATCCATCGCTCCTGAGGGCTGGAAAAGGGATCTATAGTCTAGTTTTAATATTTAGAGTTTATCATAAAAAATATCATATCGCAAACCTCGTTCGGGACATTAATGAAATGATAAAATCCGTTAAACAAAAATTCACTAAAAAAAATTTAGTGAATGTTAGTAGCTTCCAGTGTTAAAAAATGAAGGGCTATATCTTAAGGAATATGTGAGAAAATTATTACATTTATTATGAAGTAAAAAAGCGAACTGAATTTGTCAATTTAATGTCCTAGTCCGTATTTATTTTAGATATTCAGTACGTATTTATTTTTTTCATGAGATGTTAATTATTTTGATTAAATTTTTTTAAAAAATGTACCTGGCATTGATGATCACGATGTTTAGTGCAATAAAATTAAGCAGCCAACCATATTCGGTCTTATAATCAATTTTTAAATATTTTCAAATAATAATATAGCAAATAAATCAGCATACACTTTAATTTTTAAATCAAATTATTCACCATTCGCTAACTAAAGCAATAACTGAAATCAATAGACGCGAGTTGGGGACAGAGAATGGTTAGTTGGACGGGTCAACAGATGGCGTTGATGTCGGCGAATTCGCGCACCCCGGACTACCCCAACTGCTTTCGGCGAACCCCTTCCGCTACCTGTTGGCACCAATCGGCAATATAATAGCCACTCCCAACTATTCGACATGGTCATATGCCGGAATAAATGCACACTAGATTTTATTTATTGTTATGAATATTTTTTTTTTCTCGATAAAAAGCGGGACTGGATAATAGAGAGAAAGGAGAATTCGTATAATAATGAAAGTAAAATTGACCAACCGAATGCATTTGTAATTCGATATAAACTAAACTGACGTTTTTCAAATTGTCGTTATTATCCCACTCAGGAGTACGAAAGGACCCTCCGGCACTTTCGGTCATCCGCCCTCTAACAAAGAAAGCTGAGCATGCCTATGTGCATATATAATCATATGAAGAGTCCAGGGATAAAACTACTTTATAGAAATTTTCATGGAAAATGATTTAGCTTCCATGGTTAAAAGCTGTGCCATCTTGCTTACAAGGAGTACTAACATCACGTGCATTCATATCTGCATATAGAATTATGTTCTATATGAAGATATGAATATTCTATATTATAGAATATAGAATTACTTTTTACCGGGCTTAGAAAACAGTTCATCGGCCACTCTCTAGACAGACAAAACTCCATCTGCATAGAACACTGATTCGTCCTGTTCTGCTATATGGCTCGGAAACTTGGACTCTGACAAAAGCCAATGAACAAGATCTTCTTATCTTCGAAAGAAAGATCATCCGAAGGATGTTTGGTGGAATGTTCGCGGTTGGAATTTGAATTGGGGATCAGAAATTGAATGACAGCTGCACAGGAACGTGACGATTGGCAGAGGCGGTTGGTGGAGATCAAGACCCCTCACCGGGTTGTTGCGCCGCAATAATAACCAGCATAGCGATAATTTTTCGGGAATGCTTAGACAAAACATGTTTGATAACTATCAAATTCATTTTTCTCAAAACGAAGTTTTGTGTTGGTTTACCCCTGGACTCTTCATATTAGATCGTAAGTAATTAGATTGAAAATAGCAAACTTTGGTAACATATGTATTATTAAAATGTCATCAGCAAACGAAATGCTGTAGAAATGTATGTTCTACAGGTTACTCCAGGTTAAACAGAGTTGAAAAGTCAAAATTCATTTTTTGAGTCCACCACAAAATAAAAGTCAACCTCCTGGTTAGGTGGCCCAACCACAGGCCGAGTTCGAACCGGCGTGTCGCATAGTGAGGCCAGCCTATAGGTTACGTAAGGCATTAGGAGGGGAAAAATTTTTTAACATTTGGAAGCTTTATTGCAATAATAACAAACTATATTGTTCTTCCTTCATGCCCTATCATTTTCAAAATTTTTCCCACATTAATATTAGCTTAATATCAGGAAATTATTGAACGAAGGAAAACCATATTTCTGTTTTTTGTTTTCGAGCTGATTTGCCTATATTTTATACCTAAACCCAATGCTATGAGCCTGGCAGAATTAAGCACTGCTAGTAAATCTAAGACAACTAGAACTTCACTGTTTAAAAATATAAATTTCTATATATTTTTTTTATTTCCATCTCAATTATTCAGGGATTATTATTCTAGAAATAGGAGCGGGAGATTGCCGCCCTAATAGCACAGACACAACACTAGCAAGAAACCAAACAGAGGAAGAAGTCCCGTCGACCAGTTCCATCCTCCTCAAGTCAAGGTGGTTCTACTATGCCGTATTTCTCAGTATTCTCTTCTTAGTCGTCAGATACGAAGGTAAATAGGGTGAAATAATTTAAATATTAAGTAAACTTTATTAAATATTCAGTGAAATATCATTACAATTGTTTTCAAAATATTTTATTTATAGCGTCTTTCAACTTGGAAGATGTGCAAGTCTTTGAAGGTAAGGTTTGATCAATAAGACAACAGTAAGATAGTGTCAATTATAGGTATGTTAGTTATGATAACTAAATAAGGAGTAATATCTAAAAGATGAAAATACAAAAAATTAAGCACCACTATCATGAGGTCAGGGAAAGATTGTTAGTAAATGTTGAAATATATTAAATAATTAATTTTAAAATTAAAAATTTCATTATTATGCAATAATTTCATATTAAATAAAAAAATGTGAATATATAGTATGCCTGATGTTATATAATTGAATGGCTTGGCCGAGTATGGGACAAGCCACAATTCAGAAGTTAATGAGTATTTTGTACAAAACAGTACCTTTTTTCTCAATAAAGCTACACAGCTCTTTATTATTTTGGTTTGGGCAAATCCCATAAAATAATAGGGCAATCTGATGGACTGTACTCAAACAAACATAATAAAAACTATAAAAAGAAAAAAAAGTAGCTTTTTGTTAAAATACTCATATAACTTAAAAATTGTGGCTTGTCAGATTCTTGCCCCGAACCGTTCAATAATAAATATTATTTTCTTTAATAAAATTTCTTTTAACTGGATTACTAAGAAAAAAAACTTTTAATTAAATTAAATTAAGCTTTAATTTAAGGAAAACATGTGAAAACTAAATATCGGCGTCGTTTTTTGAAAATGACTTAAGTACCAAAAATTCGAAATTTAGATTTCAAATTATTATGAGACGTAAACACCATCTCTACCGATTCCTCCTCACGATATAGAGAAAAAAAAATTGGAAATGGTCTAAAAATCCACTACTGATATACGTAAGCACCACTCTGGCTTTGACCAGTGATAGAAGCCTCAAAAATATATTTTAATCATAAAAGTTGTACCACCTTAATAAACTCCTACTATACACAATTAAGAGCAAAATTTAAAAACAATTTATTATTTGGAGAAAAATGTTTGTTTCCTATAAAGTATCCTAAACGGCGTTTACGCATTTTTCGAAAAACGTCGTTAAATTAAAAATGCCGACATTTCACGATCACCAAAAGAGATAATAACAAAATATGTTATTATAATTTAGAGGAATTTCTTCAGTTGTGACATGGAAGAGATATTTGAAATAGGCACTCGTATACAAGCTTATATTCTATCATAATTATAATTTTATTCGTTAGGGCTTTATTTTAAGATAGATATTATGTATATTATTTATAGCAGCATAAATAATATGCATAAATACTATATAATATACATAACCATTCGAAAGAGTGATAATTTTCATGTCAGACAATTTTATTTCAAACTTTCAGAATTAAAAGGTGGGGAATATCAGAATATACTTTCAAAAATGGAAAAAAAATTATAAACTTTGTACATTTGGTGGATTAAAATTATATATATATATATATATATATATATATATATATATATATATATACATATATTTATCGGACATGAACCTGATACACCCGGATTTGAAAATAACATTTTTAAGATAAACTGCAAAAAAAAAAAATACGTGGTTCAAATTGTCCTATTTTATTTAAAGTGAGAGAAAAATAATTAAATACTGATAATAAATATGACTAGGACTACATTTATTCATTAATAAAAGAGAAGGAAAAGTTCACATTTAAAAATAAATTTGTTCTTTCACTCAGAAAAAAAGTAACATATAATTTTAATGAAGCATAAATCTATCCCTTCATGAAACCGAAGTACTACATGAAACATTTATTTTCATAAAAGTTATTTGGCTTTCTGGTCTCTAAAACGTTTTCTTAGAACAATCAATACATCAAAATTCCATTATGGTATTTTTCAGATGTTTCATATAACATTTAACTACAAAAATTGAATTCTGAAAATTGCATAATTACAAATAAATCATTAACAGCAGAAAGTCCCTAATTGAAAATCTTACTATCTAAAACCAAAAACAATAGCAAAGGGGCAAACAGTATCTAAGCCAGTTAATAAAAAAAAAATCTAAATTTCATCATAAAAAATAAAAATAAAAACGTATTAATCTAAAAAAATTTGTTTAAGTTGTAAAACAAAATCAGATTATACAAAACAAGCGAGAAGTTTTTAAATAGCACTTGGGCTACTTTAAAAAAGATACAACTGTGAAATAACAATATAAATATATATATATATATATATATATATATATATATATATATATATATATATATATATATATATATATATCAATTAGTTAAGGTTGATATTCGAAGTCTTTAGATATTAACAAAAACATTTAATAGATAGTTTGTTCATGTGAATGAAATTGATAGAAAATGATTTAGTTTTATTTACTATTGGTGCTGTATATTACTTTATGTTTATATTATTTTATAAAATATTGTTAAAAGTTTTATTTATGGCCCAAAAATTATGTTCGTTTTTATTATGATATTTAAATGATTACTAATTCAACTTGTTGGCATTGCAGTCCCTTTCATTGAACAAATGATAAGGTGCAACGAGCTACGATACGAGCTGATACATAATTTAAATATTATTCATACAGGTTTGAACTTATACCTTATTTTTATATACTTCTAAATATGAATAATAATAATTCTAAAATTACTGTTATAGCTTTGAAGCTGTGCACGCTCGAAGACCGCAAAAAAGACCAAGTCGGTAAAATGTTGTCCCAATTGCATACTTTGTATGAAAGACACATTGTGGATTTAGAGAATTTTGCGGAAAGGGTATGAAACAATGTAGCAATTTTAAATTATTTTTATTTTTCAAAAATATATAAGAGCGGTATGGTAAGTATAACACAAATTATGAATACTTTATTCATATAAAAATAATAAGTGACACTAAATATATATATATATATATATATGACAGATTGTTCAAAGACGACTGGAGGTATTAAAATTAAATTTTGTTCTCGAAATTACAAAAATAATTTATTTAATTTTCAGTCAACGTTGCATATCTAAATTTAGCTCTAAAACTAAAAAAAAAAGAATTTAATTAAATATTTATTTAAATACACTTTGGGTATTATTATTACTAGTATTATAAATACAATATAAGTAAATCTTATATTTTTGTAGGGCATCTTTTTTATACTAACTGTTTAAAATATTTTAATTTAGTTTCTAATTAAAAATTCATCAAATAATTTTTTTATCCATTAAATTTCATTAGTCGTATTTTCCCCGGATAAAATAGACTATTGCACTGTGTGGAAGGTCAGTGGAGAGTGACGGGAGTGCATTTTCAATCCGTTTCCGACATAACCCATAGAACACGACTATGGAAGTTTCGGAGATATCTATATATACTCGTATATATACATTTTTTTTTCCTCCGCAATCCTACATATGAGCACTTCCACCGGCCTCTTTCGAGTCAAATGAGCTGAAATTCGGTATATAGGGCCAATATTAGTAATGTTACGGCTTCTTGAAATTTTTCCCCGTGTCTTCAGTCGTATTTTACAAGTTAAGTTTTGGCTTTGGATACCATTTATTTTATAACCATAACTGAAAAATATCATAAAAATTGGGGTAAATTTCAATCAAAATATTGGTATCTTAGGCAATTGCTTTTGGGGGTCTCAAATTTTCCTCCCTCCTCCGTCATTTTAATATTTTTTTGATTTTAGTGAAAACACGACCTTAGTTACATTTTAATAAGATCAAATAAAATATATTGATGAAAATCAATAAGATAATTGTAATGATAATGATGATCAATCACTCAACGGATGCCGGATTTCTATTTTTTTATGTTTAGGGGGCTGACACTAAGGGTTCGGGGATAGAGATACCTCATGGGGGACCCCCTTGGTTTTTTTTTCAAGAGAAGCATCTGAATCTGAATGACTGAAGAATCAAATCTGCGATTTAACACCAGTTGAAGCAGTGAACTTGAATCAATAGAAATTAAGTTTTGAAGTTTTTTTTTTATATAACGGTAATTAAAACTGATGTTTTTTAATTTTTTCTTGGCACATGCTTACATTTAGCAGCTGAAGTAGTTTTTTACCCATCATTCAGATAACCACTCCCCCAATTGTATTTCTGTATTCATTATACTATTAAAATCTAATATAATTTAAAGCTTGAGTTGTTTGGGGAGACCTTCAGCCTGAAAGCTCCCCTCCCTTGAATCCATTAGTGTTTATGATTGAAACTTGAGTCCGGAAAAGGATGAATGAGAAAATATAAAAATAAGTTCATTGACTTCTTATATTTTCATGGAGGAATAAATTTTTTAGAAATTCTTTGCGTTCTTTACGAATCTGAATCATCAAGTAAAGACATAACTTATATTGAAATCGGTAAAGCAGCGGTTTAACGGTTAAATATGAGAGAAAATACGATGAACGTAGGGCAGTTTTTAAAATGACTTATTTAAAAGTAAGTTCTCAATTCAAATAACGTTTATATTTAACGCCTAGAGAAGTAAGCCAACCTAGATTAGATAATAAAGAGAAACAATCAAATAATTAATATTTTTATTAACTGTTTCCAGATACGGGTGAGCTGCAAAAATATAAGATAAACGAATGTGCCTATGCCATTGAGTATATTGTTCGTCATTTTAAAGTGAATGTGTCGTCATTTATTGTCTATCATTTGTGCAGACTTAATAAATATATTGATTTAAGATTATTTTAAATTATTTATAAAACTAACAACAAACTCAATTAGAATTTCACATTCGCCATAAATAAATAGAGATGCATAATCAGATCAATTTTATATTATATTTGTAATCATTTTATAAATTATAAAAGTCAATTAGAAGAAAGCCGATTTCCAAGTTGTTTAGATCATCGCTTGAAAAAATGGATTCAGAAAAATATTAGCAGCAGTCTGAGATGGAATTCAAAATCACATTTGATAAAATTTAGAGTAAAGTCGTAAAACATTAATTCTAAACGGAGATAAAACATAAAATAGGAATTATATGAGGAGTGCGGACATGAAATTATAATAATTATCTCAAGATAGTAGAGTTGATGCTTTAGAAAATCGTTGCTTGGTTTAACAAACAGTTCAAGAACCCGACCATTACTTCAGTACTTGATTGTGTACAATATAAGCAGCCTGGTGGAAGCCATAGAATGAAAGCGTCTCTGAACGAATTTATAGATTAAGTCTTCTGCTGGGTGGATTTGAATGGAATAAATGGATTCTGGAAACTTGAGTAAGTTTCAACTTTACGCCTTCGGCAGGTAAAATGAAAATAATTTACTTCTAAGATCAAAACTTTTCCAACACATGAAAAGCCCATCATCCAAATGAAAAATGGAATGTAAATGAGATAAAATTCGATTTTCATAAGGAGCTGGATGAGAAAAATGATTTCAGCTTCATCTCTTAATACAAATAGACAAGACTACATGATGTCTTTATCCATTCAATATACATATTCAACTATTCAAAGAAGAAATCTGTTACAACCTAGCCATACTTTTCCTAAGCAGCAAATCATGGAACAATTTCCGACTGTTGCGGAATATTCTGTACTCTCAAAGTTTAATTTTATAAAAGGGTTTTGAAACAAATACTACTACTACTACTACTACTGCTGCTGCTGCTACTACTACTACTACTGCTGCTGCTGCTGCTGCTGCTGCTGCTGCTGCTGCTGCTGCTGCTGCTGCTGCTGCTACTACTACTACTACTACTATTACTACTACTACTACTACTACTACTACTACTACTACTACTACTACTACTACTACTACTACTACTACTACTACTACTACTATCCCTTTTAGGAATTTTTAAGGTAACATCATGCAACAATAAAAGACAATATAAATAGATCATTTATTACGTACAGGCTTCGTGCCTGCATACTATTTCAATTTAAGAGGGGTAAAATATTTTTTTTTCGGAATTAGGTATCCAATATTAGGTATAGTAATATTAGGTATCCAAAGTAATAAAGTACTAGGTAGTTTAAATAATCAATAATTCCATAAAACTTTATAAAAAAATTGAACACAATAACCTGGTGCATTGCTGGACGTAGCACAAGCTTTCGACCGACATAGCCCGAATACTTTAATCATATCTCTCTAACCTTAACCTTATTCCATGCAAATTCTCCTTATTTAATCACACCTCTCTAACCTTAACCTTATTCCATGCAAATTCTCCTTATTTAATCACAACCTCACAACATGGAGATCATGAAATTTTTGTGATTTGAGTTCAGAATATTTATTTATAATAAATAATTATTACAAAACAAAAGAAAGATGAGTAATTTGGCTCCTATTGTAAAGCAGGGTAAGGTAGTTGGAGTGGGGATGGAGTGAGGGCTGGGGTCATCCTTCAAGCCTCTAGAGCGCTTCTATTTTATTCTATGTTCTGATATTCAAAGCCGCAAGATACTCCTGGTCAATCATTTTGTTTGCAATTATTTCCTATTATTTTGTGTATTCAATTAATAATGTATTGTTTCATATTATTATTGGTAGTTTTAATGTTTTCAAAATAATTTAAAATTCATTTTAGATGCTGAATGACAAATATTTCTGACCAAAACTATTATTTTTTTTCATTGATGTTTACGATCAATTAAATTATGTTTTGTATGTATATATGACATCTGAGTCATTCATATTAAATATTTTGCCGGATTGTTTTAATAAAAAAAATCTCCATTATCAGAGCATGGAGATGGAATATGAGCATCCATTTTGATTCATCCATGTTCACTACATATTTTAATTATTTTTACTGATAAATGACATACAGCCCGATGGGCAGAACTCTAATTAGCTCTTATGTTATTAACGTTAGATTCTCATCTAAACGGACTTTGTTAAGGTGCACTTCGCAAATTTTCAGATAAGTGTAGGATGGCGTCTGAGCAAACGTGAGAACCTGTTTTTCCAGTTTTGAAATATGGTAGAGGACCATAAACACCAAGAAAGGTGAGTCATTTTTCTATAAATGCATTTTTAGAAACAACGATTTAGACATTTGGCACCCCTGGGAAATTATGACAGGTCCCCTTCCGATACGAAAAAAAAATATATGAAATTTAGAATGAAGAAAACGAAACACATATGAAGGACATACTTTTATATAATATATACCACAGATAACACTCAATTTCACAAACAGCAATCAAAAAGGTAGGCATGTACAATTAAACAATAGTAGCAAAATCATTTATTATTTTAGTAAAATTTAAACCCCTAGCAACGTTGTTTTCAATTAACAAAGTGGCTAGAGCTCCAAATTTTTCTTAGAACATTGTTGAACAAAGGGAAGTCTTAATTATCTTGAGCTTGGAAAAGTATCGCTCTCCACTCCTAACTGATACCGGCTCCGATATTGAATTAATTTCTAGAGCTGTTGTATATTACTTTATATTTGAATGATATTTCATTCAACACTCCTCGAATTCATTTTCTTTATTAATAGGCTAAAACTAATGAATCTCTTTCGCTTTGTGATTTTTGACAATTCCCACCAAATGGCGGGCGCCCCTGAAGACAAGAAGTGTCTAAAAAAAAGAAAAATAGTGTATGTATATATATATATATATATATATATATATATATATATAGAGAGAGAGAGAGAGAGAGAGAGAGAGAAAGAGTGTGTGAGAGAAAATTCTGAAGTATCTACTTATATCGGATTTTTTTTTTATAAAAACGATCAAATTTATTCACTGAAGAAATTAAAAGAAATTTTAATACTAATATTTTTGTGAGTCACTGTATCTACAGTGATCTAGAAATAGTCACTCAATTTGTTTAATTACTTTAAATCACACTTATAACACTTATAATTATAGGAACTGGAAAGGCACTGATAATCCAGTCAACGAAGGAGGTGTAGAAGGAATGGGTAGGGGGAAGCATTTGACTTTGAGAATTTTTTAGGATATTTAGCAGGAAAAGATACTAAATGTCCCCACCCTATCCCTGTTGCATCATAGAGAAAGGGAAGTGGATAGGCCCCTTTTTTCGGTTTTGCACTTATACCTCGAAGACGGTATATCGTAATGAAAAAAAAAATTGTTCTAAAGCTAATATAATATCCTACAAGAATGTTCATATTCATTTTTTTTTCGTATCTCTTTTTGTTTTCAATATATTCGCTTTAAAATATCGACAATTTCCTGAAAATTGATTATCGCCTCACGCATTTTGTCCAACTTTTTTTGGACAAAGTAAATCGGGTAAAGGTATTGTTTCTTATAGTTTTTTTGTTACTGAATCGAATGAGATGACTACCGTGAGGATTCAGTTAATTTGCTAGAATATATTACTGCTTATAAGTTTTAAAAACTCCGAAAAAATCACATTTTGCGGCTGAACTATAGACAGGGTGTCCCGTAAGAAACGGGAAACATTGAAACAGGTGATAACAGGCCTCAAGAGAAACAAAAACTTCAAATGGACCCATAGTCCGATTACACGCAGAACAGCTGGAATTTTTTAAGTAAGTCACGTGTATTTTTCTGTGCCTTTTTAACCTAAAATCAATAATAGATTCTGAACTGTTCACTGTATCATCATGGGAGTGGTCTCATTCAATTCAAAAACAATAAAATTGTAAGAAACAATATCTAGCTCGACTTACTTTGTGCAAATCTTTTTTTATTAGGAACTTACGTACTTAACGTAGGAACGAATGTACTTACAGACCTCACGACGAAACTTGTCAAAGATGGTCAAAATAGAAAACAGAAAATTTTCGCGATTACAATACTTCTTTTACTGCGTACAAGGAAGTAAAAAATGTACATGGATATTCTTGTGAGATAGCGTTTTCAGTACGACGCACCGTTTTCCATATATAAATGAAAAAACGAAAAAAGAGGCCATTCGACTCTCCCTCCTTCCGGTTAGGGGTAAGAACTTTTGGTATGTTTACCCCCTTAAGTACCCTTAACGAGATCCCAACAAATACCTCCTACCCCCTTCCATGATTTATACACCCACCCTCCTATTGGTCATTCATTGAACGGACCATGAGTGATAATGATTAATGTGTCAAACAAAATTAAAATCAAAATCACAAAAGTTGAAAAGGAATTGAGTATTGAAGCTGTTATAGTATCCTCTCTTCAATGTGTTACGTTGTTGTCATTATATAACTCAAAGCGAAAATTACTAAGAACTGGCTCGTAGATTGAGCTCTCGGTTCGGTACATATGCTGAGATTGATTTGGCCAATTATCTAGATCAGAATTAGTCACGTTTAGACGATACATCAGAGATGTGAGTAATTTGCATATAACACTAATTTAATACTCCGCCTATAGCCAAGCATCCCTGTGTAGGTGCTAACCCTCCCTCCTTCCTCAAACAACATGTAGGTAGTTGCGTATACACTGTGTCTCCGGGCAATATATACTGACTAATAACATACAAGCCAATTAATCAGAGTACACTGGATGTTCCTATGTTATTACAATGTGAACTATTTGAGTTGATGCAAATCAAGTACATGATCCAAAGTTAAAACAAAAAAAAAACAGAAACTAGATTTAAATTTTAATAAAACGTGTGTTTGACAATACAGTGGGGTCCCGATAATCCGGACTTCGGTAATCTGACAGTCCGCTTAAACCGAAACTGAAATTAGGTTATATTCTTTCGGGTAAAAAAGAACTAAGAATTTAATAAACCGCATTGATACCAAGTTATATAAATTATATTTCTTATAATTGCAAGAAAATTCTAAAATAGACATGAACTGAACTAATTACTTTATTCATGAATTATAGTAATTAGTTCTTACTTGACTTGAAAAAAAATCTGTTAAATTTTTTAGTGGAAAATACACCAGCGCCTCAGAAAAAAAGATGTCCGTTAGTGTCGCGGCGAAGTGTTGCACTATAGCTGTGTCCACACTGGTCGATTTTCGATGCGCTTTCGTTTTCGACATCCCTATCTAACCCCCTGATATCTTGAAAATTTGGGTTCGTTTTATAAATTATTTCTTTATGATAACATTCATATCACCACCTATTTCATTCGATTTAAAAATAAATAATTCATTTGTATTGTTTGTTTTTATATTTTGTTTGCTTTAGATGATATTTCAGCCATATATAGGCCATTTTTAAACATAAAAATAAAATAATGATTATTTTAATTAGAGAATTAATATATTTGGCATTACTTTCTAATGATGAACGAATGATTTGCTATATATGTTTGGTCAGTCTTTTTCTAGCTGCTGATGTGAGATGTGCTATCTCTGGCCAGGATTTATGTGATCTTACGTTTTTCAGTCCTGGTGCCTCGGCAAGTTAGTTATTTGCTGATGTATAAGAGACTCGAGATTTTTTTTTTTGCATTTCTTATTAGTTATTAAACTCAATTAATGAAAAAAAAGTAATGCCAAATATATTAATTCTCAAATGAAAATAACACTAAAAGCCAACATTTATTTTCTATATTTAAAAATGGTCAATATGTGGTTGAAATATCATCTCAAGTAAAAAATATTAAAAAAACGACAACAATATATTGTTTTGGGGCAGTTTCTGAATACAAATGCCTTATTTGTTTAAGAAATAATGTGGCAAATGAAATAATGCCAGTGATAATAAAGAAATGAAGAAATGATTCATAACAGGAACCCAAATTTTCAATGTATGAGTGGGTTAGGTAGCGATGTCGAAAACGAAAGTACATCGAAAATCTACCTGTGTGGAGGGAGGTAGCTTATCCATCACAGCGCTTTTTTTTTTCTTTGAGAGCATCTGGTAGTCATTATTGGACGGCAACAAGTTTTATTCGTGTTGGATACTTTTTTAAATATTATTATTATTTTATTTGTGTTGGCATTAACATTGATATGTACAGCTCTCCACTGTACTCACCTGAATCTATATCAGCAATAATACATTCCTCCCCTTATCCTAACTACGACTGGATCTATGTATAGGACGTTTATCCGTTGTGTCCGCACTGAATACACACATACACAAACAGTACCGCACATGACCAGTGAATATAATATATAATGTAATCTAAGATTTGAATAGTTTTTTTTAACTCTATAGTAATAATAATATTTTAGGTTTTATGTACTACAAGGAAGATGAAATATGATATATTTTGATAAATTCCTAGAGTACATCTTTCCCTTCTTTTCCTAAGGAGCTTTCCGATCTAATTTCCTAAAGCTTCTTAGGAAAGTCTGATTACTTATGTGCTTCAAGTTACATTGGAAATATAAATAATATAAATGGAAATGTAATTATTTCTGTATTTTATTTAATATTAAAATAAAATTTTATTAAAATCTATATAAATAGTAGATTTAATGATAAATTAAGGTAGTTTATATTTGTTATATTATGTGCTTATCGTTGTATTCATTACAAATGAGGAAATTTCTATCTAAGTTAATATAAACACTTTTAAAAAACAAAGATTTTTCTGACGAATTAATTATTCTATACCGAAAAATTATTCAGTTTATTTCAAATATTAAATTTTCTCCTTCCAAATAGGTGTTAAAAATCAACATTTTCAATAAAAATTTGCTTCGTCGCCATAATATGCCCCCTAATAATTTTTCAAAAGTGGAAATATTGACACCTGATATGAAAACTCCTCAAATGATTGTTGTGCTAATATCCGGCATTGATGAATCGATTCGCACCGAAATATGTTTCCTCTGGACGAAATAAAAGAAAGACTTACACCTCTAAGTAAACGAATTACTCAGTCCACTGCCTTAACAATTACTAAACACAAGGCTATAGCCCTTTTTACTGTCCTTTACGGCCATAAAACATGGCCGGTTCTGCTAAAGGAAGAACAACTAATAAGGTGTTCGAAAATAAAGTATTGCATAGAATATTTGACTGGAAAAGTGGAGAATTTAGATTAGATTAGATTTGATTTTTACAGGCAATAAACAGCAAGGGTGATGCTAGCGTACGTTAACTATGTCGATTTCCAGCATATCACTAATACCAGCTAATATTCCAGTGTTATATAGTTGGTAGATAATAATAATAAACAAAGAAAAAAAAACTTAAAACAAAAAATATATAAATGATAAAATAAAAAAGTACAAATATGAGGAACTAATAATAATATATCTTTAAATTTGAATCGATTTTTATATGTCGATTTTGTTTAAATTATTAAATATTTCAGTAATTTAAGGGCTAATTCCGTTAAGTAAGCTCGTTAAATGGCATTTAAGATTGGTACCTACCAACCGCCTGCATTCATTAAATGTTTAACAGTCATAAGCTATGTCCACACTGGCCGATTTTCCATTAAATTTCAATGTCAACACCGCTACCTGATCCTCTCATACCATGACTATTTGAGTGAGTTCCTTTCATAAATATTTTTTTTATTTCAATATTATCACCAGGTACCTATTTCATTCGTCAATTTTTTTTTTTTTTAAACAAATAGTTCATTTTCATTCCAAAACAATCTAAAAGCAATATATTGTTTGTTATTTTACTAGAAATGATATAAAATAAAAAATAAAGGTTTGCTTCTAGTGTTATTTTCGTTAGAAAATTATCTTATATAGCCATTAATTTCATACTTTCTGGAATTTAATAATTAATGAGAAAAAAATTCGAAACCTATAATTTGTGCGTTACCGGAGGGGAGGGGAAGAAATTTAACTTGTATTATATATTCTACATTTCAGAATGTCACCGTCTTGTCAAGAAATTTTAATATATTCTTTGTAAATATAAAGGTTTGCTTATAGTGTTATTTTATTAGAAAATTGATATATTTAGCAACACTTTCTCATTTTAATTTTAATAACAACATAAATTTTCTATTCGACAAGTCTTCTCAAGAAATTTTAATTTTTTTAAATTACCTTGGGGTATTAGTCCTAACCAGTGTTGGAAATATTTTATTAAGAAAAAAAATAATTAACTGTAAGTAACTGGAAATTTGTGGCACTGAGAACACTGGGTTTGGATTATGTTTCCAGGTGTAAAGTAGCTAATTTCTTAATTAAATTGGTCATATTTTGTATCCTTAATTAGTGAGGTCACGAATTCAGTTAGGTATTTTGGGCATTCCGTGGGGAATAGAAAACCACACGTTAAAATGCAACATGGCCTCAAAATAACAAAATTTTCAAATACGCCACTTAGGTATTGCGCCGATGATATATGGTGGGTGAATCATACAACTCTAGGTAACCAACCAAAATTCAGCGTTTCGAGAAAACTGGATATTTGATATTTCCATATTATAGATTGGAGTTTTTTCCTATTTTTAAAAACGATGCACTTGAATATCATCTATAACAGTTATCTAATTTCAGTATGTTGTGAGCCTAACCTAATGGAACAAAATATTGAACCTAAAAATCAATATATAGGCAAAATATGAAACATATATAAAACACCTAGACAAAGTATTGTGGTTAGAATTATGCGTTAAACTCCGTGAAATAATTAATGGCCTAAAATATTATTAGTCGTAGAAATGGCTAATTAATCTGCAATAATTGATATTTCTAAGTATTACTAAAAAAATATATAAAAAGTGCCTACCTGGCTGCAATCAACTGCGGTCAATTTTCTTGTTCAGCTTGCGATCCTGAAAAAAAAAAAATGAAGTATAACGAAAATAAATTATTCGAGCATAGAAGTAAATTACATATCTTAAAATTTGTTTAATAGATAGTTAAGTTTTATAATGTTAAAAATGAATTAAGACACTGACGACAAGAAGTACCTACCTACATTAAGGTAGGAGTAACCTAAACAAAGCAGGTGACTCATAACCTCGGAAACTTAAACACTTCCGCCGCTTAGGCCGTAAACTTCCATATCATTTAGCAATTTGCAACACGTGTTGGTGAATTTTTAAAACTGAATTAATTTCTGAGGACCTTTACAATTTTGGTAAAACAGATTAGGTATAATATGATAACAAAATTATTCTAAAAGGATTTCTTAGTTTTGTATTCGCGTATTAATACTGTAACATATTAAAAAAAAAATTATACAAATGCCAACCCTGTAACTGATGAATATCTAATTCTTCGTTCAAGATTTGAAATACTGTATTTTGTTTCCTTAATAAAAATTGCAGCTCTTTCGTTAAGGCAAACCGTTCATCTCACAAATTGACCCTTTTTTTCCAATTATTTTTTTTTTTTTTGTGCTCTGAGTGATTAAATTCAAAACAAACAAATATTCAAGTACATCATACAAACTTTACATAAATAACCATATTTCATATCGGAGGGAGTTATTGTTGACCGTATATTTATATTTAAAGGGAGAAGTTGATCGGGGGTGCGGTCAAAGAAATAGACTTAATAAGTGTGGTCTTATATAATTGTGCCTACGTTTCGGCCTAAATTTTAGGCCATCTTCAGGGCTAAAAATATTTCATATCAAACTTTTATTTTGTATTTTGAAGCCAACCAATCTTGAAAAAATATTTGGCTGTCCTACACTTTATCTCTTAAGAAAAACGGCTTGTTTAATGCCGCGCTATTGCCATAATTAGTGACTACCCTGGAGGCACTGTCGGCCATCCAACGAAAAAATAAATGATTATGAAACTTTGTTAGTTGTAATTGAATATTTTTATGAAAGCATATAAAACATCTGCATGTCACAATTTTTTTAGTAATTTTCTTCAGTTTTATTCTTTTATGTTTTTATACAGTTTAATTTAATATAAAAAAAATGGTAAAAGATCACTTGTTAGCGTTTTCATATTTTTTACAGAATACCTATTCAATAGAATCAATAATCTGGCTCAACTTTTCAGACTTCAGTTAACATTTTCACTGAGCTAATGGTATTGGTAACAGTTATGTCTTTAATGATGGTAAAATAGTATAAAACAGAAATGAAAATTGTAAATAAATAAGTATAGACAGGAAAAATAATGAAATATATTGTCCTAAAATGAGGACCATGGTAAAAAAGGGTTAAACAAAGCCAGGCCCTCTTAAAAGGCCTTCATAGAGCATATTGTATTGCCGATCAATGGGTTTCATATTTCAACTATATATTCTGGTAGGACTTGGCATTCCAAAGAATAAAAAATGGGAGAAAAGGAATATAAAGAAGATATAATAAAGAAGAATATATAAAGAAACCGCTCCTTGCCTACGCCTCGGCACACCACTGTATATATGTGGGCATGTAGATATATGTATTTGTCTATGTATGAGTCTGTCCGTGTGCACATGTGTTTAAAAAATAAATAAAACCTCATAATGGGGAAAATAAAAATTAAATAAATGGCGACCAAAGCAGTTTTACGCCATTATAAAAGAACGAATTAACGAATTGTGAAACTCTCCTAAAATTTGTAGCTTGATATAAAAAAGTGAACATTTTGCAAGCCTGCTCACGGACTTTTGTTAAATCTTCCAGACATTTTTCAGGAAGAACAAATCTAGGATGTAGGATGGACAAATGTTCGGATGTAGAACAGCTGATCCGAAAAAAAACTAATTGCATTTAAGGTTAAAGGTCGAAAGGCTAACAAGGATTGTATCGGGCGGCCTAGGGAGCGATTAATGGTGATAATTATTTCGTAGGAAGGTTGAGGAAGTGGAGGGGGCGGGAATTATCCCAACAAGAAGATAAGCTAACGGCCTGATGGAGTGCCCTGCAGCACGCCAGTCTTAATAACACCTCTATGACTTATCGCTGTCTTCCTTCTCTTCATAGAATAGCCAAGCAGTCTAGGCATCCATCCTCTCTTGATCTATTAGTACAGTTTGGCTCTTATCTTTCGCTGGCTCGACAATCCGAAAACGAACTTAGTATTAAAGAACAGATAACCAAGAACAAAGTGGCTTCCTGCAAATAATTAATTTAATGTATAGCATAATACTAATAACTTAAGTGGGGAATTATTTACATTGTATAGCATTTTGCTCGATTTTCGAAACTTGATTTCATAAAGAGAAACCAATTTTATGAATAAAATACCACAGATTGATCAGGAATCACAAACATAACATGGAAAAAACAGCAAAATTCAACTATAATCAATACATAATTGATAGTTGAATGTATCTATGTAAATACCTTGCAAGTACTAGATTATTTCTAGAATTGCAGAATGATCCTAAGTAAGTACTAGATTTGTAATATTAAACTTTATAAGAATTATCCATAAAGACCTCAATTTCTCATTAGTTTCAGATTTGGCCCGGAATTGTCTTTGTCTTTGGGTATACCTCCTTAGATATGTCCCCTTTAATTCCAAACTTCTAGCTCAAAGAAACCAACTTAGCCGTAACCTTTTATTCCTATGTATTCTCGATAACTGACGAGGCGTCTGAAAAGAAGATGACTACGGGGACATTTAACTTAAAATAGTCGTTGCAGCTCTATCGATGGGTAGATCCTTCACAAGCTATTATCACGTTTTAAACTCTTACTTCAAATTTCCTTTTTGTATAGCTGTGTTGTATAAGTTGCAAATTTCACTAATAAATACAAAATTAGAAGTATATTGACAGAAGTAACTCAGAAATTTATAATTTAAAAACAAATTATACTACAGATTTAGGTAAAATTTATTTATATTAATGGTGTTTATACTTAATTAGTGTTGAACATTACAAATGATAATGTTTTTTCATATATCTATCCTTTTATCTGTTCATACATATTCTGCTTAAGTTTATGTCTATTTAATATCGAATATTGTGTAATATTTTTATGCAACTTTAGTTGTCTTTTTTTATTAATTATGTTTACGTTGCCATCATGAAATACTCAGAAAACGACTCCTGACAGATGGATTTATAACAAGCTTGCGTAGGTAAGTGTCTTTAGTCGTTGTCATGACAACTTTATACCAAAGGAAGCAAATTTCCAACACACAAAATGTTTTATAATTTCATTTGTTAGATTATTTGGTATTTTTGGGACATAACACACTAACCAGTTTATTACTCTTTTTATTGTTATTTCAGTTAAATATGTTTGTGCAGCTATTTGCTGTTACCTATTTTCCATGACTGAAACAAAGTGAAATAAATAAATATTATAGACTTCATTTTTAAACCGTCTTTGGGACGGGTGTTCCCACTCGTAATATTATGAATCAGAAGAGAAAAAAATGCATCAATGTGTTATAAATAAACACCTTTTTCATTCATTCGCACATCTTGAAATCATAACGTCCTCCTAATTTCTGAATTTTTCTAAAACCACTAATTTGAACATCGCTTTCTCTTTTAATTTTTAATGTCATGGATCTTTGCACTATCCAATAAGGCAATAGAAAGAGTACTGACCGTTGTTGGGTATTGGAATCGATTTATAGGCCGATTCTCATTAAAGCAACCCTTGACAGTGGCAAAATAATGGCTCTGTTTATTCAAATCTGGGAGAGTGAATCGGCCGGCGCCGGTCACCCAATCTCCACTCCCAACTAAGGCTCCGATAAATCGCAGATCTTTCCCAAGACAATCCCATCTGGAGGAGGGGGAGAGGCTATCTGGGAGCCGGTGTTTGTCTCCGGTTCCTGGGAGGTTCGTCTTTATGAGACGGCAGAGAAAACAGTCTACCTTAGAGAACCCCCTAAGGAGACCTAATACCCATTCCTTGCCAACTTCCAATATTGAATGCAATACTCTCCAAGCGGGATTCCGATATTTCCAGTTAAGGGCTGTTGAGAGAACTTACTGCATACACATGATAAAATAACCTAAGATATTTCATCTCGGAGCCCGATATAGAAATGAGAATATCTCAAGAGAGTCGAGAAAAAAAAAATATACTGTACCCAGGTATATTTTCATATTTTTATTATAAGAAAGAAAGCATCTATTTACTTTTCGTCACGTATAACTTTGGATTCAGTACACGTGGCTCGTAATCAAAATTAAAATTTCATTTTATATATATATATATACAGTTTCATTCCATTGTCTGTTAAGTCAGTCGGTAACTTTTTCCTAGTGCTATCTATGTTTTAAAGGTACTAGATTATCGGGAGGCCATTGGATAATTACTTATTTTAAATTATCGATATAAAACGATAATAACATCAAAATTTGAAAATTATAAAACTAAATTATGCCAATGAGGTAATGCTATTTATTTGGTCCTAAAAAATCAAAACTGAATTTATTTTCCAAGGTTTTTTTGTATCATCTCACTAAGGAGTGAGTAATTCAGCAAGATCTACTAACAGCAAGACAGTCTAACAGGAATATAATAATAGGTATCACTGGCAAAGGGCGATTTATAAAACAGAAAAACTTGATTCTTATATGATTGAATTAATCCGTACTTCCTGTAGAGTAATTCCAACACCATGTCAATGTGGAATTTTAAAATGAGACATGCTTTCCCGTTTATATAGGAATATGGAATGCACAAAATGGTGTGTTGACACATATAGATCATGTACTCTTATCTAAACGTCACTCTTCATCGATTATAATCGAATCGAGTAGTTTTAACGTCAGTAATTATTTATGTAATTATTATTATAGATATAGCCTCTGTCCGGTATTTTTGTCCATAGTACTTATGTTATCATTCTATGATTTTGGTTATTTTTTTTTATTCCCTTGGTGGTTTTTCGTTACAGTGGCTTAAATTTAATACAGCTAAAAATCATATTGTTGTAATTGTAACATCTAAAACCCGTTTTTGTATCTCTTCCTCAAAAACGTTGATTACGAAGTGATGCCCCAACTTAGTGAAAGATGAAAAACCACATTTTTTATATTTTTGTCGAATTAATTGTTCTGAAAACTTTCTTCCACTGTTCCAAGTCCTTTCTGATATTACATTTCCTGACATTGTTCTTAATTAAGCACGGATTTTCAAGTCATCATCAAACTGTTTTAACGCTTGCCATCACTCTTTGATCATCGCAAAGGCTAATGCGACTGGGAATTGCAGCAGTTTAAGCACAAACGGCGTATCAGCCGGAATTATTGAGTTCTTTGAACAAGTACACCTCCCGCTGCAATTTCTGTTAACATTTCTACCTCCGCAATTATTCTCTTTAATATCGCCTCGATCACTTTGAACAGAATGAGTGGCTCCAAATATCGCAAGCATTACTAGTGCTTTCAACTCGATACCATTAAATCCATTACATATTTGGCCTCTGTAGTTTACCCAATTTCAAATACGCAGTTAAATTCAAATAAAATAATAATAATAATGAAAATTGCTTCCAAAAAATGTAAGCGTCCTTCATCATGTAAGCGCATCGAAATTCTTTCTTCAAAGTTCTCCATCACTTTTATAACTGTTTCTCTTCCTATGATTGCTGTTTCTGTACAAATTCTTCTTCTTCTTGAACAGTAAAGTAGAGAATGTAGCGAAGTGATACAGGATTCTGATGTGTTTAAATGAAGAAAGACATCATCATCATCAACAGACAACATCATTTCGGAAGAATTTGTGAAATGATGGAGAACTTTGAAGAAAGAATTTCGATGCGCTTACATGATGAAGGACGCTTACATTTTTTGGAAGCAATTTTCATTATTATTATTATTTTCCCCGAGAGAATATCTCGGTGAATAATCAATCTAATGTCATTAAAAATCATAGAATTCATCAACATTCTAAAAATTCCAAAAGTGGTTTGAACCTGGCCAAGAAATCTACTGTGGAATATTTATTTACACTTTTGAGCTCCTCACGAGTCAAAATTAAGTTTTTAGACTTAAAGGCTTAATCAAAAATGGTTTAGTTGTTTTGAAGAATAAAAGAGCTTCTGAAATAGGGGAGGAAGACAGCAACAAAACCTCAATTTAAATATATATATATATATATATTTTCAGGACTCTGAGGACTTCAAAAAGTGTAAATCAAGTACTTGACATTGGTGGAAGAGATATAAATAGTCCGGCAACTGGACCTTTTGAACCTTTTCGCCAACTTCTGACAGCTACTAACCAGAATGGAGGTTGCGAGAACTTACGATGAATTCATTTGAACTTACGAATTCATCGTAAGTTCATTACGAATTCATGAACTTACGAAAGATTCATTTTTCGGGACTGTCGCATAAATAAGACCCAGTTGGGAATCGAACCCACACCGATCTGAACCACCCTAACGTGACCGGCAGTTACAGCATCTAAATCAAGTGCATACTGAATTACTTATCAGTCGCTACAGCCCAGGGTGAACGAAGGACTCCTCAAAGACCTATAAAACTTTTAGTTGATAAATTAAAAATACACTTAATTACATATAATGTATTACATACCTACGCACATATTTATATTTGTTTGCACATTACTATAATTTCTTGATTAAATTTAAAAATTACTATAATTTTCATTTCTTGATCATCCCATCTTTTATCAGGAATTTCGCTCTATTCTAAAAAGAATCTGGCTGCATTATTCTGAATATACGGTTTTGCACTGCACGATCTGCCGATTTCAGTTTTCCTATTTTTCTGTTCATTATTATATTTTTATTGGCATTTAATAACTTACTCCTATTAAAGCAAACAGTACGGGGTATTTCTACAGGTTATCAACCTATTCTCAGAGTGGGAAGGTCGAAATTCAATCCGTGA
Source organism: Rhaphigaster nebulosa (assembly GCA_948150685.1). Classification (NCBI taxonomy): domain Eukaryota; kingdom Metazoa; phylum Arthropoda; class Insecta; order Hemiptera; family Pentatomidae; genus Rhaphigaster; species Rhaphigaster nebulosa. The sequence continues at coordinate 35,344,350 of OX411310.1, forward strand.
GTTCGCAACGAAATAAATTTCATCGCGCCGCAGCATACTCGAGGTTGCTAAGGAGAGGCCTTAACACTCTCGGTCACATTTTCTGTTCATTCTAATATTCATTACATTCAGCGATGTCCATTTTTCTTTGGTTTTCTCTTACCTTCTATATAATATTTCTTCATTCTCCCACTACTTTTAAACCGGTTCTTCTTACCTTTAAACCACTACTTCTTTTTAATTTATTTTAAACCATTCATGCCTTACACTACGTTTCCAAAATATATACTATTGTATAAAGCTGAAGAGTTTATGTGTTTGAACACGCTAATTTCATGAACTAAAAGTCCGATTGAAAAAATGTTGGTACACAATAAAAGAAAATTTCGTTTGTATGTTTTCAAAATTATTTAAGTTTAACATTATAGCCGTTTATAAAAAATAATCGTTTTGATACTGTTTAGTGAAAATATCTGCAGCAAATGAGACTGAAGAACATATTGTAGGTTATTATTGAAAAGATTATTTTGTATTTTAAGGTTTAATTAAAATTTAATGCGAGTGAAACTGAGGGGCACAGCTAGTTTCTTTATTAATACTTATCTTATTTATCTCCATTTCCTTTTTGATCTCATGAATCCAGACTCTTTTTGCCTTCTAATCCTGTATGTATCGAATATTGTTTTGGTTTATTGTCATGATTACCTCTACAAATATAGAGAATATATATATCTCTTTTTTTCCGATCCCTTCCATTGTATTTTCTATTATATGATAAGACTTTATCATTTCTTAAGTTAAATTAAATTTTTACTGTTATTATTATTTTTTTTTTTTAACTCCGCGCTAGAATATCATATAACCTTGATATCGTGAGACATTGGAGACACAGGGTTTGGTTGCAATAAGGCAGAAAGTGGAACAACAAATCAAAGGATACGAGGACTAAGCCATATTTCCAGTATCGGTGAAGTGATTTATCGCCAGTAATTAAAAGTGAACACTGAAATATGAACGAAGGGGCGGGGAGGGGGGGGGGGGTCAGGTAATAATGTTTACTGCCGGTTATTACCGCCCGTCCTCCCTAAAATTAAATTTCGGCCTCCGGGTGTTTGTTTACAATTAGCCTGACATATGAATATTCGGTTACCACCGATCGATATATCATCCTCTCCGGAAATCGATTTTCGGCGACTATCCTTCGGTTGTCCTTTTTCCCTATGTCAAATTTAATTTCAGGGGTCCCGGAGGACTCTTGTCCGAAGTATTTTGATAACGCTCGGGCAATCTTACCCTCCATCACCCCTTCGGTCCCTTCTATAAGGGCTGGCTGACCCTACATCCCATACGTCATTTGCTCCTATATAACCTTATTTATCACAATATATCCCGCGCCATTCTATTTATAGAGAAAGCTACAAAAATAAATAAAACAGAAATAAAACAGAAATAAATAAATCAAAATGGCGGATATTAAAGTCTATTACCAATAACATTTCATCAGCTATTTATTTTTTAAATAATAAAAGAAATTAACATTATATGTATTTATTTATTACATTTTTTTAGTTAAAGATTTTTACAGGCCATCCACAGCAGGGGTGAGGTTTGATGTTTGCCGATGTATAATGCTATTGATGTTTAATATATTATTAATAACAGTTTATGATTTATTATTAATGTAGATGAAATAACAAAAAGCTAAATCTTGTACGCTTCTCGACAGCCCTCCCCAATGTCGATCAGTAATATATTTGAAATTTTAATATTATAAATTTTATTTTATAATATTTTATTATTATTATTTTTATTATTATTATTATTATTATTATTTTATAATATTATAAATATTAAGATTTTAATATAAGCGCTTGGTCGCTTCGAAATCCAGTTTTGAGACAATTTACTCAATACTTCATAACACAAAGTGTCTGTTGAATTTGTGGGGAATATATTTATTTTCTTTTGTATGATCAGTTAATTATCATTTATTTGTTTAATTTTATCAGGTAGATTTACTTAATTTGTTTTATTATTATTGATAGTATTATTATAATTTGCAGATGAAGCCTTATTTTTCAATGTACATAATCGTAATGTATATTTATTTATTTATTATTTTATGTTTTTATATTATTTACTATTTGTGTCGAGGCCTCGGCTGACGAGGTAAGCCGCTTTGTATTTTATATTTGTATTTCTTTTTTAAATATTTTATAAATTAAACAAAATACTAAAAAATAAATAAAATAAAACGGAACTTTGTAAAATCTAGTGCCCACTTATCCCACATTAACTTACCACCATAAACTTCTCCTTTAATGCATTTCACTCAAATACTTGTAAGGGGATCAACTTTTCACTGAGAACGATCAGTTCTTCAGTCGGGTATCCGATATAAAGAGACTGATTCCTATGTCTATCCACCCCTGTTAGGATACAGACGGATCGAACATGGACCATAGAGTCATTGAGTCGGTATAAAAATGGGCGATCCATTCATCAACTGATTGATAGAGTTTAACTCTTCATTTCTTAGTAAAAAAAAAAGGGCGGATGGTCACTTAAGCTTAGTAATCTTCACTAGTTTTAGTGAGTGAGTGAGCTCTCATTTTCAACAATTTGATATTTCTGGGTCATCCCTTTGTTTAGTAAGATAGAGTTATCATTGTAGTGAATGATATTGCTATCAATATTTTTTAGTGAATGACCTCAATCTAAGACACCACTATTTTTTTTTCTTATTATTATGAATCACGATTTATCATTTTCTCCAAAAATTGTCTGTTTATTTTCATTATCAATAGTGGCCATAAGCTTTTTACCGTGACTGAATATTTCAACCAGAAAAGAACGGTTATAACTCTCTCCGACCCAGTGCATTGCCCACTCAACGATCCCACTTCTCAGTAATCCACACAAAAATAGTTGATTAAAATTGTATTTACCTGCACATGAATTTCTATTGAAGTAAGGGCACTGTTCCCGTTTCAATAGTTTCACTAATGGCAAATAAATAAATAATCTTGGTGAGAAAACTAAATGACAAGATAAAACAATAAAAAAACAAATATAAAACTGAAATAATAATAAAAAAAATTAGGTAACTATATTTTTTATCAACAAGTATCAGTAACAGCTAAAACTATCATAATTGAAAACATTTCTAATGCTGTTTAACCTTTTCGTAATTTTAGAAAAAATTATAACTAAAATACATCGTTGATTGTAGGTTGGGTATTAATAATGCATGAAAAGAAAAGATCAATGTTCAAGTCCCATTCCCACAATGAAAACATTTATTATTCAGTGTGAAAAAGTGCTTTTGTTATAATTACTATTTTCATGTTCGAATTTCACTTTTTACTTCTTTCTAGACCTGTCACGCAATAATATGTCATTTTTCTAGAAATAATTAAAGTAGAACTAAAATAAAAATGTTTTAACAGAAATTCGCCCTAGTTGTGAACAAAATAATTGTCAGTTAAAATTAAAAATTATTTCCCTCGTTTCGAGATGAAACGCCGAACAACGGATCCAAAATCGGTTGCAAAATGATAGCAGTTCACCACAAAAGGTTAATCGTGGTCAGAGATGGTCAATATCGATAACTTAATATCGATAATTAATTATTATAAACGATAATAATTTTTTTTAAATAAAATCTTGGAGGGAAGACTAAATGACAGGATAAAACAATAAAAATCAAATATAAAACTGATATAATAATAAAAAAAATTAGGTAACTATATTTGTATCAACAATTTTTTTTGTTGTTGTTTTTTTTGTAGAAATTCTTTTATCTCAGAGATATGATATGAAATTTTCTTTTTAAATCTGTAGTAGATACTAGTATCATAGATAATAGAAATTGTTGTCTTTATATGAGTTGCTCGTAGTTGACTTAGAGTCTCCATGTATTAAATAAAATCTGTGACAATAATAAATCTTTTAAATATAAAGATTGTTTAATTTTTTTTTCTAAATTAATTGACCTCGCACTTATATTATTGTCAGTATATAAATGGAAGTTCACACAGACGAATACTTGAGTCACAGGTAAACAACTGAAACAGTTAACGTTTCACCATTTCAGGCATCATCAGGACAAACAAATAAATAAAAGAACACATATGTAGAAAAAATGCAGACATCTCACATCAACACATGGATGCTGCTTATAAATAATCCGTCTAAAAGATACATACCTCACTCCATGACATTTACTTTAGGGATGTTGGAAAAATATCAATATATCGAAATATCGATATTTTTGTCCGATAGTTTTATTTCGATATATCATAATATCAATATTAAAATTTGAGTACCGAAACCCTAAATTACCCCCTCCCCCTTCCATCTAAAAATAAACAAACAAAAAAATAATATAATATAAATTGGACAAAAGTGGCTAATTCCACTACCATCTTCTGTATCATCGGAAAGAGTGGCTTCAACATTGAAGATTTCGGTGCTAGGCAATCGAAGCTGCCTCACTGGTGAGCTCATCAAACTGAGTTATTTTTAAAACAAAATATGTATCAGAGTAATATTGTTTTAATTAATGTTAGTAATATGTTATAATTTAATTAATATGTGTTTTTCTTATTTTGGTTTTTAATGAATGTGTTAATACGAAGATTCAATCATTATTCATTCAATTTTCTTCCTTCTAATTTTTCTTTTTTTATGCTGAGTAATTCAGTTCAGTTTTCTCTAGTTCTTAGTAATTTGAGTTTTTAATAATTAATGATATTAATTAATTAATAATTAAATAAATAATTAATACTTGGTTTTTAATAATTTATTCTTCATATTGATTTTTGTATTTCATTTTTTATTCCTTTTATGTTAAAGCAACTTAATTATTTTCCACCTTTGTTGACAAATGTGAAATTGATTTATTTTTATTTTTAATTATTATTAAAGCTATTACAACTCTAAAACTAGTTAATTTAAATTACTTTATATTTCAATTCAATGAAAATCTTGTTCCCCTTCTCCTCCTTTCAAAGATTAAAAATATCGAGGTCCGATTTATCGAACTGCTATTGCGACATAATTGAAACTTATCGATAAGACACATATATCGATATTTACACCACTAATCTACACACATACTGAAACAAAAGGGAGCTTACATAACAACAGCTGGGTAAGGTCAATTTAAAAATAGCTGATCGCCAGAAAACTATAAAATATAAAATACACATATCTAGTAGGTAACCAAAAATCATAAAGCATAAAATTAAATCAAATAATAAAAAGAAAAATAATAAGTAAGATAAAAAAAATAGAAAATAAAGAAGCACAGCAGATGAAGGCCCATAGGAAGTTGATTGTTTCTTTAGGTGGCATTAATTTAATATTTTTTGGATTATTTTCTTGGGAACATTTTAATTTATGATCTATTAATTTGAATGAATTTTCAATCCGATTAACATAGTACTGTAATTTTTAATCAAATAAATTATAGATAAAAGAAAATAAAACCTCTATAAATAGATATCTTACAGTCTACAGTTATTAAATAAAAATCCGTGGTATCAACGAATCATTATTCTTATGACGTGTCGAGCACATTTTCGGACATTGTGAATCAAAAATTACAATTTTAAAAAAATTATTTCTCCTTGCAGTAAGTCAATAAAGTAATGATAATAAAAAAATAATAATACTTATCTAGAAAAGAAGGACTTTAAAACATCAAAGAAGCGTGCTGTATGCACTGCTGTATGCAGGAATTCGCCCTACGTTCATACTTCTTCTCAAAAGCAAAAGAGGATTGACTCGCCGTTTCAAATTTGGATTCAGACCTAATTGCGCTTAATCTGAGCAAAGTCGATGACTTTATAATTGTATAGAACGGCTGTCAGATTCGAAGAACAAGTCCCAACATGGGAGATTTTACAGCCAATTGAATGAAGCCTCCATAGACAAGGAGAGATCAGTCGAATGGCTTACTGCTGAAGGCTATTCTCCGAAACAGAAGGCTTTGTAGTTGCCATCCAGGATCAGGTTATTTCCACAATACCATAAAGGAGACATGTTCTAAAAGACACTACATCTGATAAATGTCGGTTATGCTCAGTGACGCTAGAATTAGCATAGCATTTCGCAGGTGGATGAGGAATGCCATTAACCTATTGGATGATATGTCACCATGCTATAAGTACAATTTAAATAGACTACTTCAGTTAGTCCCTCAAGCTGTATTCTGACGAGCCTATTACTCCAGACCATACTGTACGTCACAACAGACCTGATATCCTCCTCATAAATTTGAGAGAGAAGAAAGCAAGACTTAATGATACTGCGATTCCTAACGACAATATAAGCTCAACTGTGGAGGAGAAACTCCAAAACTGTAAAAAATATTTTAAATATAACATAAAAAGAATCTAACAGTCTGGGTAGGTGAATATTCCCACCAAAGACTGAAGAGTGCGAAATTCTGATATAATAATAATAATAATAATTCATTATATCAGTAATAAGACCAATAAGTCCAATAATTCAAAAAGAGTCAGAATGGCTGAAGTTTCTAAAGTGTTTCCCAAAATTTGGACATTGGACATTGGACTGTATACCTCTTTTATTATTCTCGAAACAACGAAAAAATGTTTATTTGTTCCTTTCTTAGTACACAAAAAAGTAATAATAAGAGAACAATAAAATTCATTCAGAATAAAATATAAATAAAAGTTTTACTATAAAAAACATTTATTTAGATCAACGAGAAGGATGAAATTGCTTATTTTGAGACGACAGTTTTCGACTTAATGTCTATAGTAACAACTTCACATAGATAAGAACCACACATTCACAATACTAACAATAAAATAGTTTTTATTTGTTCTTTTTCTATGTCCAAAGTCCAGTGCAGCGCATTCCCCTACCAAAACTCTTCCCATACCTCTGGGAGCACGCGCATCCCACTTTGGAAAACACTAAAATAACAGAAAACTAATCTAGTCGTTTTCGTCAATTAAACATGCTATATTAGTTTGATAGCTCAGTAGTTAGAGTATATTATTGGATGAAAAAAACGTTCTATTGCATCTGTTCCGAACCATGGCGTAAGGTAATATCATAACCTCACCTATCATAACTGTTTTAGGCTATTAGCGCCTGCTGCTGTATGACCAAAAGTTTTCAATTAAGAGAAACAAATAAAAAAAGTTGGTTGGCTGCTCTACTGTGCTGATTTGCTGATTAACACAGCATACTGATCGGTCCAATAGACAATATAAAAAAAAATTAAAAATAAAGAGAGAAAGTTTGACGGTAAAATTAGAAGACATAATATTTATATTGAGAGAAATAAAAAGAAAATTGGGCCATAAACTGAATTAGTGATTAATTAAAAATGTTAACCGTACAGAGCCGTTACTTATATCTTAAATTTTAACAATATTTTTCAGTCAATTTTCATTCTCGTTTTTTTTTCTTTGTTTTGTAAAATTATTACCTTTAAAAAAAAAATATTATAGGCATTACTAGCAATATTGATCTATCAATTCACCTATCTTGAAAAAATACATGGTGCAACCCATTCGACCGACATCTTGCAAGTAACTGAGTATCAAAGAGGTTGTTAAACAATTCTTTATTAAAGTAGATATTTCTGTCATATTTGTTAAATATTTATATTATATTCAATTAATATTAATTAATAAACGATAATTAATATTAGTAATAAATGCTCAATAGAACGTTTTAACATCGCTTTAAAGTCATCAATAAAATTACAAATAAGAATTAGACATATATATAATAAGCTACTGGATACAGATAAGAAGGGGGTTGGGTTGAGTTGAAGTGGAAAGTTAGCCGGCAAACTCGGCTCGGTTCACAGCCTGCCCGGCTCGTTAACATTTTATCTAGTAATCAACAATTTCACGTTTGGTTAGTCCATTCCCGTTCATCCGTGCAGTTCTGATTCTTTTCCGTTTATGTATGTATTAGCGCACATGATTTTATAGCACATCACTAGAAAATTACTGTGCTAACGGTGTTAACTATTAATTAAACCAAAGCTGTTTTATGATTCACTAATTAAAAGCGTGTAGATACTTGTTATATTCAAAACTCAAATATTGAACTAGAAAGAGTTTAATAATTTAAATATCTTGGCTCCGCAATTGAATTAGATAGTTTCTGCGACATGGTAATAAAAAAATTTGCAGTTGGGAAAAAGATAATATCTATACAAAAGGTTTCCGTAAACCATAAGAAAAAGCATAAGTAAAAGCAAACTAGTGATTGTTATGGCGTATGGAGCGAAAGCGTGGGTGATTTTATTAATTTCCGGCTACGAAAATGAACTACCGACGACGAAGTCAAAAACAAACGACAGAAAAAATGGAATTGGGAAAGATATAAAAAAATACCTGAATGGGTATGGATATTTGAAAAGAATGCTAGAAGGAAGATAGCCAAGAGAGGTTAATGTTGAATATATGGTAGGATGCAGCAGGATCGCACATAAGATTCAACAACTTTCGAGTGGCCCGACACTTAGCGGGACCTGGGTGCCTGAGAGACGGGTCATCATAATTTTTAAAGTATGATTTCATTTAACTGATTATTTTAAGAAATAATTTGTTGATAATATCGATAGTTACATCATTTGAACTAACCACAGTCAATACGCGGATAGGATATTGCTACTTTTAGGCCCGAGTTAAAACCTTTCGGGAAATTTCTATGGGTGGCCCCGGGAAGTAGAATACAAGAGGAATAGACCGTTGGTAGACTAATCTGGAAGGAAGAAAATTCTTCTAAAACTCCGAAATAGAACCATGTACCAGATTTCACTTTTAAAACATTTCACTTAAAATAGTAGTAAGTAAATTATAATATACTTCATGAATTTTTTTTTCTAGAAATGCATGCATACGTATTTTAACAGGTAAATAAAACAATTTTTTTATTTAGGAGTCGATAGCGAAGAACACAGCTAGCCCATTATTTTGCCTGCCCAGCTCTAAAAATTCTTTTTCAGTTGTTTCTTTAGTAATTTTGTGAATGATCTTTCTATACGGAATGTAAGAGTCTTTAGTGTATTAGAACATTTGTTATATTATAATCAGAGGAGGTGTTTGAAGGAATATTCGATAAGAGAGATTGGATGAGAAAAAAATTATTTAAATAAACAACATAGCCCAATGAGATGAGTCAAAGTATATATAAGTCCTTTCTTTAAATAAATAATACGCTTAGAGCATTTTTCAAAGCTTAGAAGTTTCCTAAATCTATTATTTTACGATTTTGAAATGAGTTCACACGTGAAACCCTAGGAAATAAATTTGTTCTGAGGTAATCAACAGTACATTAAATGAAAAAAGATACAAGAGGACAGGTTGCAAACAGATAAAAAGCTAGAATGGCCACAGGGTAAGTATTTGTGTTTACCTTGACCGTTGTAAATGTTTGTTCCATTGTTTTCAATTTACTATTATTTATGATTTTATAGGTCTGCCGTTGATATGAGTATATGAGTGTGGTTAATATTACTCCATTGTCTTTTTTATAACTTTTACTCCTGTTAATTTCTTATATATACTCCTTAGTAATTTTCAGTTCGTATCATACAGATTATCAATTTTTTTTTCTCTAGCATTTATATACTTCGATTCTGTGTACTTTAATGATATTATTCTTCATTGTACGCTATTTTTGGTAACCCAGAAGAAGGCTTGAAAGATGGACTGAAACATCAGCATTCAATGAATAGTTATTATTTTTTCACAATTGTTTTACTGTCAATATTCACTCTCTTCTCCTTTATTATCAAGAGGTCAACTATGCAATATACTGTGTAATATTAAATTTTTCATTTTTGAGGTGGAGCTATCCATTCTAATTTGATTCTAGTTTGATTCTAATTTCAGCTAGGAGAGGTATCGGGTCTCAAGATATACAACAAATGATCCTTTATATATATATATATTTTTTTTTATTATCATTTATTTACTATTTTTTCCGCCCTCCCCCTTCAATGATATCACATCAACAGTCAGCTTTAACTATTTAATGCTAACGCTTATTTAAAGTTAATTAGATAGATACAAAAACAAAAATAAAATTAATCAATAATTAATACAAATAATGTATATTCACTGAAACAACATCATCAGTAATTAATCAGTGGAAATATAAATTGAACATTGAGTAGAGGCGATGTGTACATTGCCCATACGGGCCTAATTTAAGCATAGCTAGCTCTAATGGGATGAAATTTGGCGAGCTGGTCGTGTCACGTTGTTTACTAATTAGACTTAACTCCAATGTAATCAGTAAAGTGGACAAAACATGAATATTTCACCAACTCTCACGGAACTAGCGTGTTGTCTGAAATACTAGACAGTCTCCTGATCTATAAACATTAGGACATAAACTATAAATATATTAGGATGTAGAGAAAAGCTCAAATTATAAACAAATATCAGGGTTAAGTTATGTTTTTAAGATTCCACACAATAGAATATCTTAAATCGATGATGGTTATTAATCATCAAGCAACACCACAGTAAAAAAAATACTGTAATTTGAAGATGATTGAATTTGCAAAAACTTTGAAACTTACGTTATTAGCTTTGACTTTAGAGACTTAAACATTTAATTGTCAGATAATAATGTATAATTTTGTGTATATATATCGGTGGATTAGTCGATAAGAAACTTCCGAGTCTTGATCGAGCCCGCCAGCGCTTTTATAGCAACGCTTATTGTCGCTTTTCTCTGCTTCCCAATATGCGGTCTTCCTAATAAATGCATGTGTTTGTTTTCGCTGCTCATCTATCCCCATTAATCGTCGTCTGTATCGCTCCTTCACTATGCGGTGAGCCTAAGCTCGTCTTACCAACATGCTCATCTCATTAAATAAAGTTAAACTGTTCAGTTTCATTTACTTCCTGAATTTTGTTTCACTACATTACTGTTGATCCCAAATAATTAAATTTCCCAAGGTATTCAAATGATTTCCCTGATGTATTAGTGTCACCGTCATATGTGTGTGTATATATATATATATATATATATATATATATATATATATATATATTGCCGTGTCCGAGAGAGTTCTACGGCAGACGGATCATACCTACAAGGAAATAACCACGAAGCTATGCTTTAAATACTAAATATCACAGTAAATCCACGAAGTGCCCTCCAACTAAGGTAGCGAGAACAGAACAGCCAGCAGTATAATATACCTGGATGTCATCTTCAATAGATACCTGATAACATTGAATATGTATGGCACCTGATACTGCTATAAGAAAATCAGGTCGGTATGGACCAAGTCTTATAGAATTAACCACCTGCTAACTTCACCGAATTTATCATCTCCTTTATGAAGCACCGATACTAACAAACATATCGCCCACAACAGTGAAGAGGCTCCAACAGTTTCAGAATGGCGTGCGAATGCGTATAGTAAAGGTAGACTTTCGCTAGTACTGCCCACGGTTACGATTGGCAGCGCTTGCCAACCGTAAACGATAACTTTTACTGTTGGTATATTTCGTTGAAACTGCTCACGGCAGCGGCCAACTTCTCTCGCAGAACCTATTTCGTTATAACCTTTCCTCTATATATAATCATATTATATCATTATAATATATCGTACTTATATTATATCGTTATAGCTATATATTATATCGTTATAACCTTTAAAACTATCCGTTATAGCCTTCGTGAAAGGAATACATACACCCAGGTTTCCAACATGGGTGTGATTCTTGCTTTTTTTATTAGAAGAGGAAAATGAAATCATATTATTAACAAGATGTAGGTACCTAATGCTAACAGCATATTCAAAACCTGGAAAAGTGGACGGTTCTATGCTAAGTTAAGAACTGGCTATATGCGGAATGATGGGAAAAGATTCAGAAACATTTTTAGACTAAATACCTCTCAGTTTAATTTTGTGTTAAGCATGGTGAAAGGAGATATAGTAGGAAAAGCTACTGACGCAGTGCAAGCTCCAACCGAATCTGAATAACAATTGGCAGTCACTTTACGGAAAATAGGCAAATCAAAAAAATTATCGTCACCACCACGTATACTTAACTAATAAATGTGAATTAGGTATTTTTCAAGAGCCCAAAAAAAAGCTTTACTTGTAACTTCCCCATTCCGAATAATTTTTTTTAACTCTTGGCCTATTAAATTCTCTGAGTCCTAGGCTTGTGTTCATAATATTTTATTTTACAAACATACTTCTGATAAATTAATAAGAATAAGGAATTCCAAAAATTCGATTTTTCACATCCGTTAGTTATACGTGGTGGCGACGATAAATGTATTTAAAATGGGTGATAAACGATTGTGTACTTATATTTTTTTTAAACAAATTTTAATAAATAACAAATAAAGAAACAAACAAAGATTTTTATTAATTTTTGTTATACTATCATACAATTTCAATAAACAAACAAAGAAGTTCATTTATTTTATTTGTATTCATTTTTGTTAGATTATTATACAAAGAACCTGATATTCATTAAAAAATTCTACAATACATTCATCGTTATTCTCATTAAATCCCTTTTTGACATTTTGTTAAACGAAAACAAGCGGGTATCTTCGCGGCTGTGGCAGTATGACTTTTTCTGGAACGGTCAGGGACGCAGCAGTATGGATATGACGTCATGCCTAGGCTGCCGGGCAGCGAGAGCGAAATATGTCGCTATCTATTCAGTGAAATCAGTAGTCAACTGTCAGCAATCTCTGCCAGCCGCAGCAGCGGGCAGCACCAGCGAAAGTCTACCTTAAGACATAGATCACTACAGAGAGCAAAAACAGACTTACTGCATACAACATTTCTCTCTTCTCGCTTCATCTCAAATTCTTTGATAGTCTCAAATACTGTACAAATTCCCTATTTCAGACATTAATACCAACAGGACGGCCACAGCGCTTGTAAAATCATGTTCAAAGCCTCAGACTTGACTGAGAAAAATTAACTGACCTGACTGACTGAAAAACAACTAGTGAGCCCCGCCACTAGATAGTGATTCCTAATTTCCATAATCTCCAAACTTTCTCCTATCCTCGTCCCCCTCTTAAAATGCATCCGATGCAATACAAGAGATCCCTTCTACCCCAATTTATACCCCTGAATATCAATCCCACATCATCTCATGGGGCTTAGAAAGAAAGACAAATTTTCGATTTTACTAATAATCAATTAAACCTTTTAAGATTCCAAAAATCTTTAATGAATAAAATCGTAAAAAAACTTAGCCCCTTTGAATCTCCCATATTTGATTTCTGTATAACGCAATGAACGATAACAACGTAGATACATCAGTGCCAACAGAAGAACAGAACGGAATAAATGCGATAAAGTCTCATTCGATTTCACTTCAATTGAAAGGTCGAGATGTTATTGGTGTCAGCATTAAGAAGTAATAAGTAAGGAGAGTACACTGCGGGGTCGAACCCGGGAATTGTCTAATAATAAATCAGGCCGGACAAAGGAACCCGATTCAGTCTCTGGTGAAATATCGTCCGTCCCCTCCCCCGATATTATATCCGCTAAAATAAATAACTGACTTTATCTATATTCAACGATAGATAGCGCTGACAGGCCATCAGCGCTTAAGTGGGCGACTCGCCTGTTATCAGCTGTCACGTGGGTTTTATCGTTTCAGTTTGTCAAGCGATGAGGCACATACACTACGCTAAACCTAGCAGGCAACCGAAGTCACTCCCCATCGATCCCATGTATGTCTGCACCTGTCAAAAGTCTACTTGTGGCCAAATTGGAAGGAGATAATGACCTCAGCATAACTACACGTGTCGAGTAAGGAAAAAGTTATAAAACTTGTAAACAATTAGTAGTAAAAGTCATTGGGTGGGCTAAATACCCTTCAGTTCCGCACTACCACGACCTCTAACAAAATAAACACTTAAGTACAAAGACGTCAAATACAAATACTCAGATTTCTGTTTAGCGCTTAAAAATACTGGTTAAAATTCTGGTTACCAATTATAAGTTTTTATAATAAAATATTAGTGGGCTTAGTATGATTTGACAGTCGATTCTCGGGTTTATTCAGCCATATAGCACCTCAGTATCTAAACACTAGTTAAGTCCTTCCTTAATATTTCCTTAATAATATATTCCTTATAACTGAAAACCCTTGCCCGCTCTTCTATACAAGTCTTTTAGAGATATGCAATTACATACAACAAAATAAAAAATCCACTGTCATAAATAAAAGACTTTGAAAGTAAAAAAAAAAACTGACTTCAGAAGAACACTAAAAAGAATAATTTTTCTTGGTACTTGTTTGTTATACACCTCACCATTTATGATTTAATTTATTTAAAAAAATAACAATAATAAATAAAAACATACTTATTTTTGTGAATAAACATTTTTAAATGTTATTATTTATATAAAAAGCATGGAAGTTTAAGATGCCTTGTAATATCTGTTACAAAGGCTGAGCTTACTAAACCACATAAATCCTGCTTAATAGCTTCCTAAGAAGTCTGTTTTTGTACCTTGTCTTTTTTTATTTCTTGAAGGAAGCCATTCCTGTTTTTTGGCCATGCAGGACACGGAAAATCTGTTTCTTTGAATTTTACATTTATAAAAAAAATATGGTTTGGAAGATAAATTTAAATTATCATAATGGTATCCGTCAAGCAGTAAAAGCGCAACTATGCAAATTTGATTTTACAAACATATCATAAATTAAACATATGACTTTAGTAAATACCAATTTCATATGTTTTTATTTTTTTATTGGGGCGTAGCTATAACAAACAAGTACCTTTTTTTTTTTTTTTTTTTTTTTAGTAAAAAGTATAAATTATAAGCAAATTAAATCAGTACTGTACCAATAGTTAATGATACCTATAAGTTGTTAAGCTAATTTGGTTGTAGATTTAATTATGAATATAAATTTTATTTGAATGCATTCAAGTCGTTCTTGAATTTTAAGTAGTAATATTAATAATTTATTTAATTTGGATCGATCCTCATCCAAGAAATTGAAGAGAAATCCATAAATAATATCATTGGAAAAAGTTTATGAGATAATTTAACTTCCTTTCTATTTTGGCACCTACTTAAAAAAAGAGGAGAATATGATCTGGCATTAGCAAAACTAACGCAAAAGACTTGCTGGCAAATGGCCATTAGCCAAATAAACAGGTTTAGAATTGACATGTTAAAACATTAAACATTCTTTTATAGAACAGAGCTGAAATTCACAATTGAAATGCTTCCTTGAAACTAACATATTTTTTCATAAATTAACAGAAGTTTGTTTGATGTATAGACGATATTAATAATAAATTTTTAGTGTTTTAAGGGTGATAGATTGGCAGCAATTTCTCTTCACGATTCTTTGTTACTCAATCGTAAGACAAAATGTAGAAGCCAATTACAAGTTCCAGGTCGAGAGCAATCAATAAAAGAGGAATTTTTAACAATAGTACGATGCTAGCCACCAACCAAAACACAACAGCTGGCGAGAGGTTTCTAATGTATTCGCTACTGAAAGATATGCAAAAACAAACTGTAAAATAATAATATATAAAATAAAAAATAACTGAAAATGATTATTGAATTAAAATAAAGAAGAAATAAAATGTTAGGAAATAATTGCAGATGTGGCAAATTCATTTTATACAACCTCTTTGCTCCCTGTCAGCTGTGTGATGATAACCTTCCACTGTATGCTTACAGTTTGTTTTAATGTATTACGATCACAGCGGATAATATTGTGCTCAGTTTTGGAAATTTTGAACTTCAATATTTTTAAACTCATGTTTTTATAAACAAATATACCAAATCGATTAATATTGAAAAGAACAGTCGATTAAAAGAACGAACGCCTTATTATCCCCACTTCGTCAAAAGTTATATTATGTCGAAATAGACGAAACAAATTCAAAATTACTGCAGCTGCCGCGCTGCAATGGCAAACTGCATTTCTCGATTTTGTAATCTTTTGGTTTTTGTATTAACTAAACTCACGTAACAAAGTCATAGACGCATTCATATAAAAAAAAAAATAAAAAAAATCAATTATATTATACGAAAGGTATAATAATAAAGATTAGCTATTATTATATCTATACACAATTGTTGTATGGAACCAAATTACACAATCAAGTATTTCAGTCATGTAAGTTCCCCAGTAAGCAATAATTCCATCATATACTTATTATTAAAGCAATATATTTATTTTCAATTTAATCACATGTGATTCAAAATTATATTGTTAACTTTTTCTCAATAGAAAAGTATAAACAAGCTTAGAATTATGGCTACTATTCTTCATCACTTCTACCTTATGTTTCTTCAATTCAGGAACGAAATCGCTCATGTGGTAAGACAATTGAATAACGATTTTTTAAGATTAGGTAATATATCAGAAAGTTTTTGTGTTTTTTTTCATTACGCCGGGGTGAGAGAATTGAACAATGCTGATATTCGTTTTATGGCAGTCCAGTAAATTTTCGGGTACTTATGTACTGAACAGTGGACCATATATTAAGGCAATAATAAATAACCTGCACCATAAACTGATTCGTATTTATGCGACTTTAGGCCCCGACCTCAAATGGAAAGAATCCGTTGAGAGTTTATCTCTTGAGCGAGTGTAGCTAACCAAGTTGTGATCAAATTAAAGCAGTAATAATAATATAGTGTAGGTTATAACTAGAGTCCGGATTTCGTGCAGTAAAAAAAATTGTAAAACGTGCAAAAATGTGCAACGAAAAATAAAATTCTGCCATTTACGTCGTTTATGCAAAAAAAAAAATCATCTACATATTTTGTTTTCTTTCGTAGATTACTTTTTTTTTTCTTAATAAATTAGGTAGGTTGGAGCATTGCTATGTAAAATTTGAAAACCTCAGGAGCTCTTATTAAGGTATTTTTTGCTACTTTTCGCACAATCATACGACTATGGCAACGCATTTTCTGCCTAAGTGTTTTTTATGGCCAATTGATAATTTCTTTAATAACGTATCGCATGGTCAAATGAGACAATCTCAAATTTATGCCGATGTATCGATAACTTAATCCTCGAAAAAGTTGGAAATTAATTGTTTGGATTCACGATCCATTTTGATGCATTGTCTTTCAATCCTGATAATTTTTCCCATTTTGGGTTTATATTTGAATAAGATATAATTAATTAGATGAAAACCATGAGCAGATAACTAATAACCAGTTAATATCACAACTGTTACAGCATGAATAATTTTGTTTGGTACAACTTTACAAGAGGGGCGCGTTATCACTTGGTCCTCCCGATCTTACCCGAAGGTCGAACTAGCACACTCTAGCGCCATTTGTGCTAACTAACTGCTTTGCATTCAATTGCTACATTCCTGTTCATTGGAATTATTAAAATTATTACTGCTTTAATTATATATTATTTAAAATTATTAGTGCTGTCGACTTCCCCTCATTATGTTCGCCCAAGAAATAAACAAAACAGCAACGGATCATTTTCAGTTGAGTTTGGAGACTTACCGTAATTTCAATTATTATTGCTTTAAATAGATAACAGCTGACGACTTCCGCTCGCTACGCTCGCTCAAGAGATAAACAAACCCCAAAAGTTCATTTTCAGTTGATGTCGGGCCCTTACCGTAATTATTATCACTCCTTTAAATTATTACTACAACTTTCCCAAATTACCAGAAGTCGACAGCAATATCAATTTTAAATAATATGTAATTAAGGCAGTAATAATTTTAATAATTGCAATGAATACGAATGCTACAATAGAATGCAAATCAGTTAGTTAGCACAAATGGCGCTAGAGTATGCTAGTCCGGCGATCTTCGGGTAAGATCGAGAGTACCAGTGATAACGCGTCCCTCTTGTAAAGTTGTACCATTTTTTGCTCGACCAATTTCCGATATCTGTTTTTAATTACGTTTTACGGATTTTTAATTCCCTTCACTCGTAAAACTTTATGCGGGATGTTGTTTGTTATCATATCAACTAATTTATTTATTCTGAATAAATTATTGAACATATTTTTGTCCGAAAAAAAGTATGTAGACATAATTAATGGAACTCATATATAGACTGAGTGTAGCACTGTAGAACATAGAACATAGAAAGGAAATGAATGGACTTGTGAGGATTAACTGGCTTTCCACGAATCTGAACAGAGAAAAAAAAACTTCAATTTTTAGTTTCATTTCTAGAATTTTAAGGAAAATTTAATTATATTTAATGTGGTATGAACAGTAACATATTGCTTCCTGAATCTGTCCTATGTAATTTTGGTTCAATGTTTATATTTTCAAGCAATTTACTATTTTTTTTTTTAATTACTTACTTTATTATTTATTATTATTTATTACTTTAATTACTTTGTTAATTACTTATTTTTTTAATTAATTGTTCAATTCAATGCAGTAAAAACATAAAACGTACAATTTACGCAAAATTGTTAAAAATGTGCAATTTCGTGCAAAATAAAACTTATATATGCTAATCCGGATGCCTTAATTCGTGTAAATAACATGTCCCCGATCGATTCAAGCAACCGAAAATAAGTGCAAATGCACGTGAATCCGGGCTCTAGTTATAACAAACAACATTGGTCGACCGTTTAATACATTAAGTACCCATCTTCGATATTTTCGAGTAATTATTCTCAAAATAAACAAATGCAGTCCTTATAACTTGAAGATCAGGGCATTTTTTAAGGTTTGAAGCATTTATTTTATGATTATCATATGGCAAAGAGGTAAACACTGTAATTCTTCAACTTTTCGTACGTAGAATACTTTTACCATATCTGTTATCAATCTTTTTTGCAACTCTTTTAACATATTTTCAAAGCAGTGAATGTACAGTATGCAATATTCCTGACCCTTGTTTGATCAATCAGAAACTATATATTTCATTGCCCAAGGGTCCGCAATGCCTTGGTTTCCATCATACTACGACTTCAACGCCTTTCCCATTCATTTAATTAATTATCTTTAAAAATGTATTTATATCCCCAGTTGAGCTTCCTGACGCTAAAGACTTAAAAATCAAGGTCTTTGTCATGAATCGAAATTAAAACGCCATCTTTCTTCCAACACCATTTCCAACTTCCTTGATGATTAACAATTTAATATTTACGAAAAATTCAATTACTTCCGCCTGAAGTCCAAATACGAAAATTTTCTTTGCAATCACTAATGACATTTTTTCTCTGTTGAATGATACCAACTCTTGCTTTCTATAATTAATAAAAGCGGAACTATGAGCGTTTAAAAATGATACCGAATGCGTCTTAAAATATCTTTGTCTTAACTAAAAGATTGAGGAAGGATAAAAGTTAACGTTTAAGGTTACTTTAAAATGTGGATTTTGGGTTTATTTAAATTCATAATGCTTGAAATGCCATTAAGATTCCTATCAAGTCAGATATTTTGTTGGTTTTCAATTCAACTTGTTTAAAAATTTACATATGACTTCAATCTTCCTATTACGTGCATCAGATGTTGCTTTGACGTAATAAGGTTTTGGACAGCAAAGGATTAATAAATATGTATAACATGTATAAATAATATTTTAATTATATTTTATTATTTTAACAACTGTAGTACAACTATTTTAAATCGACATATTAAACATATGTTATAATCGACAAAACATTTAAAACTAACTTGTTCAATCTAAAACTTTAATTAAAGCTAGAGCTTACAGGTTGATTAGCTTCAAACAGAAAGTACAGGAGTTAAAGAAAACGACAAACCTGAATAAACAATGGGACAAAAACAGCTAGACAAAGTTACAAACTTTTTAGCGAAAAACTGTATTTAAATGGAAAATACATGTAGTTCAACGGAAAATACAACTTGTAATAACTATGTATTCTCTGGATTATAATAGATACTTTTTATGGCGTTTGTGAAAAACTGGTTAAAGTCCATTACCTCTGTAAAACAGTAATTGTTTCCCAGGTGAACAGTTTTGTTCCCTTTTGATAAGATTTTTTTTTCAATAAAATTTCTATAAAAATTGTATGATCATTTGATACTCCTGCATTATTACTTACATCACTATGCAATAATTATTATCATACACTTTTATAACTTTGATTTGTAATTGCAATTGCATTTCCGTGATTATATTATTGATCAATATTGATAAAGACACAGCAAACAATTTTTGTCTTAGACTTTTCACCCAAAGTAGTAAGGGAATTTGTATGAGTGGATAAACCAGATATATATATATATATATATATATATATATATATATATATATATATATATATATATATATATATATATATATATATATATATATATATATATATCTGGTTTATCCACTCATACAAATTCCCTTACTACTTTGGGTGAAAAGTCTAAGACCAAAATTGTTTGCTGTGTCTTTATCAATATCCGATTTAAGATTTTTTTTTTTAAGGTTTTCCCAATAGACAATTTTATGATCTGATATATAGTTTCTGAATTATTCGAAAAGCTAAACATAGGTACAAAGTCCAATACGCCGCATCTTTGCTGATACTAGTGTCATTCAGATGTTTTCTTTTTTTTGTATAGAATTAGATTACCCATCAAGTTATTTTAGTATTTTCGATTGGCTTATTCGGCGAAACGGTTTATCACTTGCCGATTTTTATTTTAGTTCAGTGCACTAAGGCATGGGAATTGAAAAAAAAAATGAAGAGACCCGGTTACAATGGACGGGTTTCAATTTTTTTATTTTTTTTTTAAATGAGATGTTTAATGTCTCTAACCTAAAGTTGTCCCCAAGTAAAAATTTTACGCATTTGAATTTTCCGCTTTCCTTTCTTTATTTGCGCACTTTGAAAATAATTCAGTTTTTCCTGAGCTAGATATAAAATAGATACTAAACTATTCATTAATCGGAATTTATTCAAGAAAAAACCTAAAATTTTCGCTCATTTTTCATTCATTGCTCAATATCTTAAATACTACCAACGAATATTACGAGTACCATTTTATAAGTAATGTAGATTTGCTAAAATTTGAGCCCTAATAGAGCTCTTTAATAAGTTTACTTGTTCCCGAGATAACTTTTTTTAAATAAACATTTTTTTTTTTAAAGCAACCAGAAATAACTATTTTGGGAAATAGAATGGAAGATAATCATAACAAACTACTTTGAGGTCCATTTAACTAGCTCCTTCCTATGTGAGTGGTAATAGACATCTGACCGTCAAATAGTTCCCGAGCTAAAGATTTAAAAAAAACACGATTTTGACATTATGCAACTGAGTCGTATTTTAAGAAAAGAAAAAAATCTCAGAAGCATTTAGTTGTAATGATGTTTATTACCATATAGAACTAATAAAAATTAATTAAATATATAGAGCTAAAACAGTTTGTAACTATTATCTTCGTAAGAAGAGCAGTTTCCGTGATATTTGCCAAAATAATGTAAACTAATTGGTGATTTCTCATTTTCTCATAAAAAAAAGGAATAGAATAGTGAAAACTTTTAATGGGTAAACTTTTTACATCGTGATATAAGAAACTAAACAAAATTTGAAATCCATCTATCGCAATTGATTTCTCGCTTTAACTTAAACGCAATGGATTATTCCCCTTGTTAGTGAAAAAATAATTTTTCTGTTAACAAAGAAACAACAACAAACCAACATTTCGCGAATCGGCTCTCGGACAAGTAGATATAAAACTAAAAGTAAAATAAGTCACCCTAAACAAAAAAGTTCAAAATAACTAAACTATATAAATAAAAATAATGTTTTTAGAAATAATTATAAAAAAAAAAAATAAATGTATCCTTGAACCAATAGTATTTATACGAATATACATTTGACCATATTTCATTCATAATTAATTAATGTGGAACCTAATTTCACATTTAATCATCAATAATAGTATCCTTGCAACATTAAAAAAAATCTCCTCTATGTCTACTACTTTGTAAAGACAGATAATATATAAAATAGAAGAAAATTTGTAAAATATTTATTTATTATTCCTTACTAAATAGAATAGAATTTTATCACGCATAACATTTACATAGACTATATATATATGTCAATATGTAAATGTATATATGTCAAATTACGGCGAGTTGGAGTGGCTCTTCCCCTGCAACCGTAGACAATATTTCCTCGGATCTTTTCTATACCAAACCATCACCACCCACCATCCTTCCTACATCTACAGCCTCCTACAATTCAAATCCTCGGTCCACGCACTGGAAACAAGATCTCGCCTTTCTGACCTCCATAATCCCTCCCACAGAACCAAAACATTCGAACGCTCCTTCCTCGCCCGCTCCTCTACCCTTTGGAATTCCTTTCCTTCTAATATCCGACATGCTTCTTCTCTATCCTCATTCAAATCCCTCCTTTTCCAACACCTTCTTTCTCTCCAAAATGATGCTCTCTATTTCAGAAATTTCAGTTTAGAATTAACATCTGGATCAGAAGTGGATAATAGATTTTAATGTACAAACTTTGCTAATCAATTCATTATTTTTGTATTTTTCATTTTCTCTGTGTTTTTTTTTTTACTTTTTTCTTGTTTTTTCTCTTTTTTTTGTTTTGCTCAAATCAATTATATTTTTTCGATAAAAAACCTATTTATTTGCTTATTTATTTTACAGAAGATATTGTAAAAATTAATTGTTCTGTATTCTATAGTCTTATGGCCAGATAATGTTACTGTTTTATTGGTTCCTTCATGTTATTCTTAAGGGACCTAGTCCCAGAATAAAGTTCTTTTATCTATTTATCTATCTATATATATATATATATATATATATATATATATATGATTCGGAAATACATATTAGGGACACGAATTACATACACCAGTAATGCGGTTCAAATACAGTTTTGTATATATAGTAACAATATATATATATATATATATATATATTGTTCTAATCTTAAATACTATTTTAAATATTCTAGCTTGGCTTGTTTAATCAACCGAACACTGCTAGCGAATATACAGAAACAATGCGGCGTGATCAATACCAAAATTTTTTTAATGCCATGCTCTGTTTATTTCTATCAACCATCCTGACGGCTTTAATGGTAAGTAATTATTAAATAAGTGTCAGATATAGAATTTTAAAAATATGTACATTTGAATGTTAATATCAGTGAATTTATAAAATGATATTCGAAAATATTGCCTATTAGCAAGATAAATAAATTTATTATTGAAAATATATTATTCCTGAACGACTCACTGAAATATTTGAGAGTATATATAGCTTAAAATATTTACTTAATAAAATAAACCTGGAATTTAGCGGTTCAACAACCATAACAAAATATTGAAATACCCTTTTTGAGGGTTAAATTCTTTAGAATAAATTTAAAAATCACAAAACAAACATTATTAATTAATATTCTATGAATTACTCAATACCGCACAAGATACGAGCATACGAAGAGAGGTAAAATCGAAACTAGTCAAAATGGATGTTTCCATTAAAATCTGAAAACTCGAAAATTTTTGCGATTACAATACGTTCTTTACTGCGTACAAGAAACTAAAAATAAATATAACAGAAATCACATCGCATATAATTAATATTGAGTATTAGCAAAAGTTTGAATACGGTCTTTGAGTGATACAGAAATCAACTATTTTTCAATCGAAATATTAAGTAACAACAGTTAAAAGAAACATGAAAATGTATACTTTATAAATACGGAATGATTTTGCAATAGTAATTCAAATACGTAACATATTGCAAATATTTAAGTATTTAAACGCCAAGATGGATAAAGTTGGGGACATGACTACCACAGTTTTAACTATCTTGAGGTTTAGTACAATAAGAAATGTGAAAGAACAACCTGGTCAAGACAATAGGTTGGTTTGGTATAGCACTGCTTGGTATTCAGCAGAGACTGCACACACCATTCCCAGAGCGCAAGAAATATTTAACTGGGCAAATAAATAAAATACTATTGCAAAGATGGCGGGACGTGAAACCAATTCCATATAAAGCCTAGCACACTCCCAACTAGACAATACTAGATATACCCACCCACCTATAAACTCTATCTTATAAGTAGATTTTGAACATCTCTACAGCTATTGTAAAATAGTACGAATTAAATGTCTGATTCGTTATTTCAACAATAGTCTATATGATTGGCAATATTAAAATTTGCAGTCTCCTAAGGGAATCAGCAAATATATAAACAAAGAAAAAAAACAAATATAAAGGATAGAAAAGAAAAATAAATATAAAAGAATAAAATGAAATAAAGGAAAATCGAAAATAATATGTCTGAACACAAGACCATTTTCTTTCAAAAAGCCTCAGAGGATTTTCGATAATAGAATAAAAATATCAATTATTTTACTAAATTATATAAAATAAAAAAATTAATTATACAGTACAGGAATCGGTAGAAGAAATTAATGTACTTAAGAGGTCAGCTGAAAATCATGAGACTAAATTCTTTTCGGAATTGCTTGGAAGGCGAAGTAATATGCAAACGGATTCGAAAATTACAAGTTATTATAAATATATATATATATATATATATATATATATATATATATATATATATATATATATCTTAACATACATCTTAGATATGTCTATTTTTCGCCGAATATTGGACGTAATTTACAGACGTAAATAACTAATACAGACGTATTATTGAATTTGTAATGTAATCAAGAGTATTAAAGAATCTTACGAAGGACTTTGGATGGAAGAGATTGGCTACAAGGATTTAAAATGTTTGGGTGAACCCACAGACAGCATTGCCTATATCAAATTCAATACGAAATATGGGTGTAAATACAGTAGAGCGTCGATTATCCGAACTAATGTTGTCAATGGTGGTCCGGATAATCAAAAGTTCGGATACGAAATTCACGTACTCGCACACACACTATATGTATATATATGTATATATATATATATATATATATATATATATATATATATTTATATATAAAGTAATTTATTTTTTTATATATAATGAGGAAAACGAAGATATAAAACAACAACTTTGTAAAAAAAACATGTTTGTTTATTTATATAAATATAGTATGTATGTGCATAGTCAAAAAAACAGTGTCATAAAGTACATATAAATTTTTTAACTTAGTCACATGTACACAATGAAATGAACATAATATGTATTTACGTGTTTGCAAAAAAAATAATCAAAGTGTATCTAACCAAAGCTTTATCAAAATTAATGCTGTGGCATATAAAATTTCATGATCAAATTAATTAAAATTACACACATAAAACAAAAAAAAATAAAAAAAAATAATCGTTCCTATAATCGAACGTTCGGATAATCGACGCTCCACTGTATTTATTTCATTTTCTTCCAACAATACTCCAAGGAATGAGTGGTGTGATTATTAAATTTGGAAGCTAGAAAGTACAACAATTAATTTATTTCTCAATGATAGTATATAATTTAAAAAAAAAGTAAAATAAATTAAACAGTTCTATAGAGCTCTATAATCTGATATCTACTCAATCATTTTTTTTAGAAAATAATTTCGATTCCATTTAGTTTTGATTGATTTTAATGATCTGTTTACAGCCCCTAAGAGTTTTTTTTTAATAAGTAGATCTACCTAAACATTATACAATTGTGGTCAGATAAAAAAAAAAAAGTAATTAGATAAAAATGTGGATAAAGCTTTTTGTGGACAAAAACTGGAAAAAACCTTTCAATAATTTCTCAACTGAATCTTTTTTAAAAATAGGTTTTATCTTCCCTTCAATACAGGTTCTAAGCTTTTATCCAATGATTCGAAATTCATCCTGCCCGAAAACTTTGCATAAGCCAAAGATTTGAGGCAATACTTTATCTTTAAATAACTTAAGTTAATTATATATTAAAAATACAATAAAATATCATATGTTTTAGGCATTCTCGACATCTGACAGAGGCTCATTCAAACTAAAAGAATTGGTAAGTAAAGGTCATTCATGATATTGAAACGAATTTGAAATTTATTGCATGCAAAGAGAAAATATAAAGTATTAATAAGATAGCAATATTATAAGAACGAATAATAATAATATATATTTTTTTTATTTTTTTCCTGTGTGTAACCCACAGCTGGAGTTTGGCCCGTTCCTCCCGATTCACCCTATATATAATAAATAAAGAAGCATAGTAGGCCAGTCGCAATGTAAAAGGGAAAGTTTTTAGTTAAAGCGGATTTCAACTTACTTTTTTACTCATTAAAAATTTATTTCAAAGCTATTCTGTTGAAAAAAAAAAATCTACATTGAAAGGATATGTTCCTAACATTCAGAGATGTGGATGCCAATAAAAACATTAATATGATCATAGCAACCATAATCTGAAATCATCTAAATAACTATAATCAGGCCGTATACAAAATGGTAATAACTTAATGCATGACAATTACGTGTTTAATACAAAAAGGTTATCATTCGGATAACGATTGACAATACATTAACCATTCACTATAGATTCAGCTGATTAAAAACAATGTTCATGAATGAAAAATGTATTTCACAATTACAATATGATAAAATTAACATTTTTTTTTATTTTCAGGGAACCAATATTATCGGTGCCGGCGAACAAGATAAAGAAAACACATATCAATAAAGTTAATTTAGTTTTTTTAATTATTCAAAAAATAATTTTGGTTTGAGCCTGGGTGCAAACATGTTTGAATGTAAGATTAGGTAAATGGATATTTTAAAATAATTTTACTTGAAATTTTTATCTGAACCTTCTTTTGCAATATAATTATAAAAAGTAACAAAGATACAATTTTTTATCTTGTTTTTCGCATACATAAAAAAAAAAAAAAAATTAATGTAAGAATATCTTCTGTTTTAAATATAAAAACCTATAGAAATTAGGACTAGTTCATATTTGAAGTATCAAGGAGAAGTACTTTCTTGGCTGGAGCCCAAAGGTCAGAGGAAATTGGTGAGATAAAATCATTAGAGTTTCTTGAGCCAGTTTTATCATGGGATAATGTTGAAAAATTAGATTAGATATTCGCCTCATTAAAACCGAACGCAGTTTCATTAAATTAATGACTAAACCCGCCGCAACCAAATGGGACAGTACTAAACAGAAGTAAATGGGAAATGTTAAAATGGCTCCGAGACTTGGTCTGCAAAATAGCATATTTAAAAAATAATTCCTTCATTAATTCGATATTTCGGGTGGTAAATATACAAATCAAATTAATGTATTCAACTTTTTAAAAAATCTGGAGCGCGCCTCACACAAATTTCACTTACCTCTCAACTTGATATAAATTTTAAATTCAAAGTTTCCATTCAGTGGAAATTCCATTTAGTTTCCACGGAAATATCTAGATCCCATTAAATAATATAACAATAGAAATTATTATCTACAACAATCAATTAAGTTAATGCGTTTTTCGTCACTCTAGATTGACTTGTACAACTTTATAGGTTAGATTTTAATTTTTCTAAAATCTTCAGCTTTCCAACGGTATATTGTACATCTATATTACTACTATTATTTCCGGAAATTTGTTTTCAACATGGAAAAATATTTTTCTTTTGTTTCTCCATCAGTTAATAATCGAATTCTTAAATATTTTATATTTATCCGCTTTTCATTTCTCCCAACAAGGAGAGACGGTTAATTATTTCAAATAATCAAAATTAGATGTACTTCAGAGGGAGAAATTTTGAAAAATTCGCATTTAAGTGTATTTAAATGAGGATAAGACAGCTGACATTAATGACCAATTCATTGTGCATTGATATAACATACATTGAGTATCATGATATCATTGGAGCCGTTTTTGAGAAAATTGTAAACATATGTAAAATCGATGCGACTTTGAAGAAAAAAAAAAAGAATTATAAAAATATAAATGATTAGTTTTCAGAGAATTTTATAATTTTTACTTTCATTTACCTACCTATGAAACATATATTAATGGAAATTGTTGCTACCGTGAAAAATTACAAATTACAAGTTTTAAAAATTGCTACCTCTAAAGTACCTTTCATGGTATTTATTTGAAACAATTGACCATCTTAGTAGTAATCAAAAATGAATAAATATCAACTATGAAGAAAGTTGATAATTAACTAGAAGAAAAATATTTTCCTAGATTGAAAACAAATTTCCGGAAATAGGAGAAAAAATATAAGTGTATAATATATCGTTGGAGAGCTAAAGATTTTGGAGGAAAAAAAATACATGATTGTCTGATTATAATTGTAATCGGAAACCGTGATTATGATTACAATCATGTAATCATGCAATCCCAATCACTGTTGATAATCATAATCAAAATCACTATAATCATAACTTATGTTCCACAGCGCTACCTACCCTCAGTCTATAGTTGGCAAAATAATTATGCGTTAACACAGTTTTTCGGACAAAAATATGTTCAATAATGTATTGAAAATAAATTAATTGGTGGATTAACTAATTAACTAATTAACATAATTAGTTACGATAACAAACAACGTCTCTCACACATTTTTACGAGTGAAGGGAATTAAACACCCGTACAAACTAATTAAAAATAAATATCAAAAATTGGTCTAGCAAAAAAATTATTAATGCTGTAACAGTTCCGATATTAACTAGTTAGTTAGTTAGCTATCCGCTCATGGTTTTCATCTAATTAATTACATCTTATTCAAATATAAACCCAAAATGGGAATAATTATCAGAATTGAAAGACAATCCACCAAAATGGATCGTAAATCCAAATAGTTAAGTTCTACCGGCAAAAAAAGCAATAATAATTGAAATTACGGTAAGTCTCCAACCTCAACTGAAAATGATCCGTTGCTGTTTTGTTTATTTCTTGGGCGAGCGTAATGAGGGGAAGTCGACAGCACTAATAATTTTAAATAATATATAATTAAAGCAGTAATAATTTTAATAATTCCAATGAACATGAATGTGGCAATTTAATGCAAAGCTATGTGCTAGTTCTACCTTCGGGTAAGATCGGGAGGACCAAGTGGTAACGCGTCCCACTTGTAAAGTTGTACCATTATATCTTATTCAAATTTAAACCCAAAATGGGAAAAATTATCAGGATTGAAAGACAATCCATCAAAATGGATCGTGAATCCAAACAGTTAATTTCCAACTTTTTCGATGAGGATTCAGTTATCGATGCATCGGCATAAATTTGAGATTTTCTCATTTGACCATGCGATACGTTATTAAAAAAATTATCTATTGGCCATAAAAAACACTTGGGCAGAAAATGCGTTGCCATAGTGCGTGAATCACGTATGATTGTGCGAAAAGTATCAAAAAATACCCAAATAAGAGCTCGTGAGTTTTTCACATTTTACATAACAAAACTCCAACCTACCTAATTTATTAAGAAAAAATGGTAATTTATGAAAGAAAACAAATATATAGATTTTTTTTGTTTTTTTAAGCATAAAGGACGTAAATGGCATAATTTTATTTTTCGTTGCACATTTTTGCACGTTTTGGCATTTTTATTGCAGGTTTTTCAATTTTTTATTGCACGAAATCCGGGCTCTAATTATGAAATGCCCATCGCTCCAACAACAGGGTAAGACTGGTAAAGATCGTTCTGTTTATTAAAACAACGGATTTTGCTAGAAACAGAACAAAGACTTTTAACAAAATATCGTCACCGTAACTGCATAACCTCGTAAGCTTATCTTTACATATATGGAGTCATTTATACTCACGTTGAACAGATTTATTGAACAAATAGACTTCAAGAGATGGACGAAAGCTAGAAAATAATTTAGCTCATTTTAATGTATATTGTTGTACTTAAAGTAATTTGTTTACGTATTTTCACTTTTAATTTTATCATTATGTATATATATTTTCTTTTCATTAATTCAATCTGTTTGTGTCATAAGAATATATTTAATGATGTAACTTTAATAGTATTGATTACTAAAGTATATATTAAGAATTTATGTATATACATACATGTAAAGATATATTTAATTACAAAATTATTATTAAGTGAACATATCCGTAAGCCGAAGAATATCCTAACTAACATACACAGTATAAAGCAGTTTCATTATAATCCGAACAGCTTTTCCAAGAAACCTAGTCAAACTTTTGAAGCTGATTAGAGAGTTTCAAGAAATTAGATTGGCTAAAGGGTTTAGCTTCTGGTTCAGCTGACCGCTAAAGGGTAGAATTGAATTGTTAGTATCTACAGCGAATTTCGCAGGATCTGAATTATCTTCAAAGCCGGTGTTCCCAACCAGGGTTCGCCCGAAGCTTCGGGTTCCGTGAAATGTTATATAAGATTCCCAAATCCGTAACTATCCTCAGATAACTTTGGCGAGAGAGCGGGTGTCTGTGACAAGAATCTAGCTGATGAAAAGCTGTTTTTAAGCTGATCGGCTATACTTGATTAGACTCGAAAATATACTAATTTCAAGTGACAAGATACTTGAATTCAAAAGAAAATTAAACTTATGGGAAGGTTGTATTGTATGGAATTGTATGAGAAGGAAAGGGGAATCTTAATATGTTTGAATTATTGGCAAAACTAAAAAGTGAAGTTGGATGCCAACAAATTTAAAGTTTTCTGGTTTGCCACCTAGAGGAGATATCGAAGAAAATTATTAAAAGTATTTTCTAAATCTGTCAACGGAATTGTACGATTTGGTAAATAATCCACTTCCGTTCATCTTCAGAACCTAGCTTTAAAAGAAGAAGAAGAACTTTGTGATTTACAATCGAATTTTTCATTTAACATGCGATTTCAAGACACGATTTTGGTCAAAATCTGGATTTCCGGTGAAATTGAGTATACAGCAATTGATAGGGAATCAATTAATATATTTCTGGTGTTTTAAACACCCTTGATGTATGAACAACCTTTTTCTTGTTTAACAATTACTTTAAGAGTAAACATAGAAACCGTCTCCTTTCTATGGAATATATGTACAATATTTATAAGTATCATTAAGGTAGAGATTTTGGGAAATTGGTTTTTATAATTGACTCAATTATATATTTTTACTAATATTTTTAAAAATAGCAAATATTTTTAAAAAATAAATCGTCAGTTCAATATTTTGAAGATAAGCATACGAAATGAATTTAGTCGTTATGTCTTGATAGATATTTTTTTCCAAAAAAATATCTAAAATATGGCGCATGATCTATTTATAAAACATACACCAGGATTTTTTTTCTGTCTAGGAAATTTTGCAAATTGGACGCCCACAACAGAATAATTATTATTCTTAATAGCGATATGAGAAAAAAAAAAACTATAGTGGAGTACAATGTCTCTAAACTCTTCTTAGATTTTGAACCAAAAATGAATATTCGGAAAAAAAAAAATGATCCTGTTATCATAACACATTTAAGGCGGATAAGATGACTTAAAGACAAGGAGATGTAGAAATAACAAGATAATAGTCAAATATCAATATAGTAGAATATAATTATATAAATAGACGAACTACTTAAGAAAGAACCTTCTAGTGCACATGCGCCTAAAAATAACTTTTTGTTATTGAAATAACAATCAACTTACGATTACTATACGTGATTGAAAGAATGTAAAACAAATCAAAATGTTTTTAAAAAATCCAGGAATGTATATTTGACAAGGTAGCTGTCTGAAATTATGTAGAGGGATGAGGCTTTTCCCTTCATAAGCGTAATCTCTCTGGTCTAAGCTCCGCCTACAAGATTTTCTCTCAACTTGTTGGCATCTACTTGCCTGCTTCTTTTATAAGATACCATAAGATACAGCTATAACAATGTATAGCAATATCCATCATTAGCAATGCACAAACGACACATTAACTCCGAATAGGAAATAGGAGAATCATTTAATGTTTTAAGAGAAGAGCAAGAGAAGTAGAAATAGACAAGTTATAACAGCTACGTTTTGGTGGAAATCGTCATATATGTTTCCCACGTTAGCGCTGGGTCACACCACACAGTTTTTCTAGCTCAGATCAGAGATAAACTCATAAGAAAGCCTGAGAGCTTATTCTATGGTAAAAATTGAGGTGGCTGTTCGTTATCCGGGTTTTAAATCTTTTTCTTCAGTCGGCAACGGTACTATAATTGAAAATTTTATTACCTATAATTAAACCATTATTGCCCGAATACTTTTTTCTTTAAAATTTGGATTTTTATGGGTTTTTTTCTTTTACTTAAGCAAGAAACAATAAAAAATATGATTAAAAAAATTATCAAGACAAGAAAATGTCACGAATCGGAACCACCCGTTAAGACACAAAGCTTTTAAACAACTGAATTGAAAAATGGGCAGGATTGAAGGGTTTTTTAGAAACTTGGACGAATTTAAACATAGGCATTTTCCCTCCCATTCAGAATGAAACGAAGTAAAAACCCTATGTTTCATGGGTCATAAAAGATACACTGGGTACTAATGGGTGAAGCAGTAAATTTCACAGAAATGAGATACATAGTCCCAGAGACTAATATTATTGAAATTTCTATCAGAAAATCAATTTCGAATCCTTGCGAGGAATAAAGAGAAAGGAAGGATGCATAAATCTTACAGAGGAAGGGATGTTGAGGCTTGTAAAAGGACATTTTAGCGCGGGAGAGGTGAGGAACTAAGGGATTGAGGGTAGATTCATTTACATGGTTAGTTATAACGGGGGAACATTAAGGAAGATGCGACCAGGCTCATTTGAATACACGCCGGCGTTTAGGGCAATAAGTGTAAGGGAATTAAACAATATCCAAGGGAGGGTGGTTAGCATAATGCCCGCCTGTCGCCGTCTCCTAGGAGCGGACTGTTATTAAATTAACAATTCCACGAGACATGAAACCGCTGGCTGGGAATGGGGGGTTTGCATAAGGACAAGCTCCCACCTACAATCTTGTAGCTTCACTTAGCTCTTCATACATTTTGCATGGTCGGCCCTCAACCGACTTTAAATCCTCGCTCAATCCCCCTCTAGATCTGGCACAGATTTTTTAAGCAGTTCACACCTCAGATTATATTGTACTAAAAGTACGGTACTTCGGATCTTGATAACATGTAAAAATATACATTTATTTTCTTTAAATTTGACTACAGATTGACTCACATAGAATTTAAATTCCATACCTATCTAATATCCTGTTATATAACCCGATATAAATAACAAGATTTGTTAGGAAACTATAAGCTCCAGAAAGAAACTAGCAGTAAAAATTGAAAATAAACAACTTACCGCAAACTGGGGTAACCTTAGTATAATATAAAGGTATATCTATACGGGCTTATCGTTATCCTCTTCCGTTTAGTTTCTGATTTTAGTTTTTCTGTAACGCAACTAGAGCCCACTACAGACAGGTCAACCAACTCTTTGTTATCTTCTTGACAATAGTAATTAAAGTGTCTGCAGTGAGGAATTGGTTAAACGATTGACAAATCCTCAGTGCACAGTCTTCTGTTCTCAGGTAATATCAGATAAGTAGTTGAACAATTATTAATGTTATCGCGATGACTTTATCATTTGATCCACTTCTACATTCAAACTTTCTGAAGGCTGAACTAAAAAAATATGAACTTATTGAAAGTGCTGGGGTAACATTGTGGCATCATTTCCAAGATTGCTCAGAAGCATTTTACGACAAAATCTGTGAGAAAAATTTTAGAGAAAAATTCTAAAGCGTGGCTATTTCTCGTGGAATATACCCGTTACATGAAACTTTACGTCACTTACGCGCCCAAACTATTAGGTTATGCATATCATTTTAATGAGTAATAAAAGTTAAAAACGAATAATGGAAACTGAATTTTGATATCTTTAATTAATTTATTTGGAAAAATACTGTAAATACCGGCTCCATTATATTTTATTAAAAAGAGAGCACAAAAGTACGTCGGAATCATATATCATGTTCTTGTAACCGACATAAGTTTGGAATCGCATCAGGCGCATACGCGGCGTCGAAGTGCCAATGGGCATATTCAGGAAGAAAATATTATGCTCTATAGGTGGGGTGAAATTAAAACAGAAACAATCACCTTCCTCTCCCTCCCTGTTGAAGAAATCTGAAGAATCTGAGTATTGTAAGGTAACTGAAAGTTATAGCTTCCATTTCGCTTATGTATAAAATTAAAAACTTTTCTGATCAGGTTGATACAAGAAAATACCTGTAAAATATGTCGGTTGACGGTATTTCTTTAAAACCAGATCTGGAATGCCTGAACAGATTTAAAACCACGGAGGCATGAAAGGAACTGTAAAACGCCGTTTATTCGGAATAATGCTGCCATTCCGGATAAGAGGTGTAAATACTAATTCAGTAGGCCAGAGGTGAACTGCCGTAACTCCAATATTGCTGATTTTGATTTTATTGCCGTATTTCCAATATTCAGTCCATATTTTTCGAGTATAAACTAAAATGGTAATAAAATATGCAACACTTAAAATATAAGCATTGGCCAGGTATTGGTATTTTGCTGTCCTGTAAAACTTTGAAAATGTAACGATCGTTTACCTTTGGCATACAGAATTATTGATATTAATGGCATTAATTAAGATAATGTACAAACAAGTATAAATATTAAAAATAAATTAACTTTGCAGAATAGGTATGCAGCAGATAAATAGAAAAAGGTTCACTACCCGTAACAAAGCATTTATAGAACAATCGATAAATGAATAACTTTGATTCGAAAAGGAATTCCAAATACTTGGAACTGATTTTGTTAAATGTATATTCCAAAATAAATATGACAATTGAGAACTTTAAGGGCATAAAGAATGCAAAAATAATTGATACCTAAAGTAATGTGGTGAAATATTAATTGTTGGTTGTTTGTGTTTATTTTTTTATTTTTTTTTTTTTGAGGTGTGTAGAAGGTGAGCCATATATGTTATATGCAATATAATTCCTATATCTCATCACGATAAAGTGTATATCTGAAAAAAAAAATGTAATATAATGCAATTATGAAACCTTTTAATTACATAATAGTTAAATACGATTTTAACAGTTCATTTTTTTTTCCATATCAATATGTATATAAAACATTTCAGCAGTAGATAGAATTTTCGATCCACAACTAACTTCTCAGACTCTTCATCATTTTATGATTTATAATTATATTTATACTTCTTGGGAAATATATAATTTCCAAAATTGTCTGCACTGCTTCCAAATGAGAATTTACGCAGGATATCTCTATTTATGATCATACTAAATTGGCAACATCTGATGATGACACAGCGCTTCTCACATCCCGGAAAAATATTAGCGTCTATCGTACTACAAAACCAATTTGATGAGATTTGTAGTTGGGCTACCAGGTGGAAAACAAAGATGAACGAAATGAAGAGTGTGTTCATTGTGTTCACACTTAATCGTGGTTCGTGTACTGGATTTTAACAATGCGCCAATTCCTACATCTGAAGAATTGCAATATTTGGGACTTCGCCTGGAAGAGAGAATGACATGGCGGGCCCACTGGAAATAAAACAACTGATTTCAAACGATTTGGACTATTGTCCAGGTTACTTCACAGGCGCTCCAAATTATTCTTATCTAACAGACTTGCAATCAACAAAGTAATAATTAAATCTTTATTGAAATACGGGATAGAGAGCTATAAGGCTCTGCCTAAACTTCAAACATCCAAAGAATACAGTCGTTCCAGTCAAAAACATTGAGGAAAATAGTGAACCCCCATTCTATGAGACAAATGAATTGCTAAACCAGGACTTGGACATCCTAACAGTTTCAGATACTGCTACAAAAAATTTCAACAACAGACTGACTTGCAACATGAATCCTTTAGCACAAATACTTACATCCGCCACGAATCCATACAACCCACCCCGACGGCTTTCGAGGCGTGGCCTAGAAACTAGAAAAGTTAACCACTGAGTATACCAGGATGAGCGCTGATTTGTATGTTGCAAAAATAATTTGCAGATGGTAAATTAAATAAATGCCAAACTAAATAAATAAATAAAACTTTTGATGTTCCTATGTTGGTCCAGTCATCATGCAAGGAAAATTATTAGGAGTGAAATAGTAGAAAAGTTATATAGCTTTAATTCAAGCAAAAAACGACACATGTAGACGCAATGGTTTTTTTGTCTAAAATTTCCATCATCCGTAAATTTTCTCAAAGTTCAGTTTTTGCAAATTATGAGTGAGCCGGTTCTACAGGCCTCGTTTTCTGTTTGAATTTAAACTGAATAGATTTGCTACAACTTCACTCCTAACCAAATTCCTCGAAGATTAATATTTTCCCCAATATTTGAATTAAAATTTTAAATCTCTTATTGGAAAAAATGGCTGTTTTTTTTTTAAGTGCGATTGAGCTAAAATTTTGGTAAAATTATTCTACATTAAAAATATAGGAATCTTTTTTTTCGCTACAACACATAATTATAAGAATTTAGAAATTATAAGATTCCAACCTGCCTATCTTATCACTCCCCTCTATTCAAATAACTAATAAGTAAACATCTTAGTGAGCTCTCGCTTGTGATTAGCTGTTTAAATTGATTTACTTATTAACTGTTTAAAGGTTTATCATTATTATTCAACATAGTTTCATTAACCTTCATAATGACTCTAGAAGACCTTGAAAATAAAACATCGTCTGATAAATATGAAGAAATATTGAAGGAAATAAAGAGAAATAATAAAGTAGTCGCAGAAATTAATGCTAGGATGGTGATGATGTCACAATTACTGAAGACAGCATTCTGTGATATGGAAATTACAAAGAAAAAATGTGCCGATCTAGAAAACAAGGTTAATAAACAAGAAGAAGAAATTAATTTTTTAAGAAGACAGTTAAGTAGAAACAATATTGTAATATATAATTTCAAAGAGGAAGAGGATAGGAGTAAAGAAAACATATCAGAAACAGTGAAAAAAGTATGTGAAAATGTGAGGTAATAATTAATAAAGAAAGCATAAATGACTGCTTCAGAATAAGTAAAGGCACCGGAATCCGACCGATAAAGGTATCTTTTACATCTAATTTAATTAAACAGAAAATTATGATGAATAAAGATAAATTTAGAAATATGAAAACGCCGGTAGCTCATGACAGAAGCAAGGAAGAGAGAGAGTACGGAAGACGTATATTTAACTGTTTAAAAGAAATGAACTTCTTTGATTTAAAGGCTCGGTTATTTAGAGGTAAAATTATATTTAAAAATAAAGCCTATAGTTTATTTGAAGCTGAAGAAATCATTAAAGGTATAAGCAAAGAAGGACCAAGAATGGAAGGAACGGCTGTTAATAAAAGAAAAGCAGAAGGGGCAATAGATGTGAGCGAAAGGATGGACAGTTTCGATTTCGCCCCAGAACTTCATCACAATAGAGTTAAGGAAAATGTAGATAAAAAAAGGTAACAGAAATCTTTGTATATTAACTGACTCTAGATTTAGGAAAAATGCTTTTGACCTTACACTAGATAAAAATGTCTCAATAAATA
The DNA here is from genome assembly GCA_948150685.1 of Rhaphigaster nebulosa. Taxonomy (NCBI): domain Eukaryota; kingdom Metazoa; phylum Arthropoda; class Insecta; order Hemiptera; family Pentatomidae; genus Rhaphigaster; species Rhaphigaster nebulosa. Next base: position 35,381,760 of record OX411310.1, read on the forward strand.
ATTTTAGAATTTTAACATATAATATATTTGGTTTAAGTAATAAAAAGGAACAAAGTTTTTTTTAATTATGTAACATCTTTTGAAATATTTTTACTTTTTGAAACTTTTATAGAAGAAAGTAATACTATTGATTGTGTTAAATATTTTCCCAATTATAAGTTAAAATGGATTCCGGCTAAAAGAAATTCAATTTATGGTAGGGCGGAAGGTGGATGTTAGTTTGGAATTAAAGAGGGTATAGTCGAGATGGATGCAAAGTTTCATAAGTTATCAGGGTACGAGATATTATTGTTGCCAGCTGCGGATAATGTTTGCTAAATAACTGTTTATTTAAACGGATTAATGATTACACGGCATTAGAAACAGTCGTAGAAGAAAACAATAATCTTAATTTTATGATACCAGGAGATATGATCGCCAGGACAGCCAACTTACAGATCATCTCAAAAAACGCTATACAGAATAATAGAAAATCTTGAGAGACATTCAAAAGATAAAATTAAAGATTCTAGAGGAACCAAACTAATTGAATTTTTTTATTCAAATGGCATCGCAATTATAAATGGCAGAACTAATAATGACCGAAATGGAGAAAACATGGGTATATAAGAAAAAAATGGGTCTTCGGTTATCGATTATTGTGGCGTAACGCGAGAAATAGTAAATATAGTAACCATTTTTTTTTTTACTTTCTTGTACGAAGTAAAGGAAGTATTGTAATCGTGAAAATTTTCGGTTTTCAGATTTCGACGAAAATATCCATTTTGACCATCCCTGAATACATTTTGACTAGTTTCGTCTTGGCATCTGTAGGTACGTTCGTATTTCTCAAAAAAGGTCACCTATAGAAAGTTGTAATTTTGTATTTAGGATTGTTCTAAAATCTAGTTGTGAACCTCCCTTTTTGGTCACTGCTTGATTACCGGTAGTGGTACTTTACTTGTAGGTCATAATTGATTTCCATAAAAAATTATATTAAAATACAATACAAAACTTCTCAAATTTAGAATTTATAATTTATATATTGATTTAAATAATATATTAGATTTTGGTCTATATTGGAAAACCGGAAGCGACACTTTACTTGAAGATCATATTATACTTTCATCAAAAATTATATTAAAATTTAATGTAAATTATCTAAAATTTGGTAAATAGGACTTTTATATCGATATGAATGTATTTATTATATTTTGGTTAAAATTGATGAGCCGAAAAGGGTACTTCACTTGAAGATCAGAATAAGCTTACATCAAAAATTATATTTAAATTAAATACATAAATCATTACAAGGTTACAAACGCAATTTGGTTTCCAATCCAATTAAACATTTTTATTACTTGTTTTAAGTGTTAAAATTGAGTGTAAAATACTGGTTTTCCTCCTCATATGTGCGTGTGTGTGCCAATAGATGGATGTCGTGACGCCGAGTGTCGTTTTTGAGATACTGCAATCTTCGGAAACTAGTAACCAAATTCAGGATCAGGAATGTATAAGTTACAAATACTAAATTTGAGAAGTTTTGCATAATATTTTAATATAATTTTTGATGAAAATCAATTATGACCTTCAAGTAAAGTACCACTTCCGGTGATCAAGCAGTGACCAAAAAGGGAGGTTCACAATTAGATTTTACAACAATCCTAAATACAATATTTCAGCTTTCTACAGCTAACCGTAATTGACTTATGCGAGATACGAACGTACGTAAGTACAGACGCCACGACGAAACTAGTCAAAATGGATGCAGGAATCGACAAAATGGATATTTCCGTTGAAATCTGAAAACCGAAAATTTTCGTGATTACAATACTTCCTTTAGTACAAGGAAGTAAAAAAGGGGTAAAGTGTATGCATTTTTCATAAACCTCTCGGCAAGTTTTGATCGAATACATAGAGGTGCATTAATTTATAAATTATATAATTTAGGGGTATCTACTAAAATCATTAATGTGATAAAAAAAAATTGTATGAGGATGTGCAGGCAGCTGTTTGGTGCAAAGAAGGTATGACAAAATGTTTCGAAACTTGTAGGGGTCTTAAACAAGATCATGAGTCCATTTTTGTTCTCATGCTATATAGATGATCTGGAAAAAAAAGTAGGCGGAGGAATATGGATTAAGAATACAAAGATTAAAATATGCTGATGATTTTGTTACGCTGGCATCAGACCCAATTAATTTACAGTTAATGATAAATGATAATGAATTATAATGTGAAAAATGGGGATTAAAAATTAACTTCGATAAATCCAAGGTGATTTTTCGTAATGGTGATAGGGTCGGAAAAAAGGAAAGGTAGTTTCTAAACGAAAATATGATAGAAGTTGTCAATAATTATAAATATTTAGGAATTACCTTGAGCAGCACTCTCTCGCTAAGTAGGCATTTTAACAATAAATTGGAAAAAGCAAAAAACAGGAATAAATATAGCATGGAAATTTTTTGTCAAATAATCTTATACCCTACTCATCGAAAATACAAGGGTTCAATTCAGTATTTAAATCTATTATGGCGTATGGAGCATAAATATGGAGGAATAAAGAATATTACGAAATAGAAAAAATTGTATACTTTTTTATTAAGAAACTATTCAACCTACCGCAATATACACCAAGATTCGTAATTCACTTGGAAACCGGATTTTTCTCTACAAATTAAAGATACATCATAATTATACATTAAAGATATTAAGTATGAAAAAAGATAGAGTACCAAAATATTAAGCAAAATGAGATTGTTCAAAATAAAGTCTTTTGGTTCAAGGATTTGGTAATTTGGAACATGAGGTTAACCTTGAGAATATTGGAGATATGAAAAATGTCTTGCAGAAACTTAGAGATAAAGTGCAACAAAGCCACAATATAAATACCGTAGAAAAGGAAAATAAGTCTATTAAATTTAATTTATATAAACAGCACATAACTTAGGGAAAAATAATTATATATTCAGCAACAGAAAAATAAGTGATATCAAGTGGATATTTAAGGCAAGAGGTGAACTATTGAACTTATATTATAAAATATACAATGAGGAAGAAGCTCAGATATGTTCACTATGCAACACCAGAGAAATCGAAAATACGCAACATTTTCTCGCCGTATGCCCAATCTTATCGGAGATTCGAAGGGAATGCTTTAATACGAATCAACTTAACAATAACGAAGTTATAGATTATTTAAATGGTAAAAATTGGGATAGTATAATAAAATATTGTAGAATAGCTACAGGCAAGAGCTGATAATGGAATTTGACTATAATTGATCTTGGTTAAACTTTATGATAATATATATTTTAAATTATAATCATTTAATATGAAAATTTTAGTGTTCTATATGAGGAGAAACTGACTTGTTTATTTTATGGTATAAAGTGTTTGTTTTTATTTTATTTATTTTAATTCTAGGTAGATAAGGCAACTAACACCGGGCTAACGGTCACTAGATTAAGCCCTATTTGTGTACTAAAATGTTTACATAACATGCTCGTGTTATATGTTTATTATAAATAAAACATTATTCTATTCTATTCAAATAATAATCATTCCCCTTCAGTCTAAATTAATAAAGATAAAACTAGAATGTCTGAGCAATAAGCGATAAAAAACGACAAAAAAGTGCAAAATTTTGGCGTTTTCATAAATGTTCAATCATGTTCAAATACCTCACAACGCACCAGGAAATTTTGTTATATAACTCCAGGTTCAGCTTCCTTAAAAGCATAGGAAGCAATAATAAAACCGACTACTGGATTTTTTTGGAACTAAAACAATCATTTAATTAGACTATTAGACTGAAAACTATATTTAAAAAAAAGTAAAATATTTAGAATAATAAAAATTGCGAATGGCATTAAACATGTAAAAAAGGGTACTAGATTTTTTTTTTAAATATATGTGGAATAAAAATAAAACTGAAAATATGAATGAGGTAAAAAAAAAAAATGCCCAACTAAAATGGTTATATGTAGACGGCCGGATGTTTAGATAACAAAAGAGTTGAAAGATGGCTCAAATCCCATCGCAGCGAACTACATATCGTGTTCCAAAACGGAAGAGAATATTTAATTTTCCTTTGTTATGCCGTCATGCAGGGCATTGTGAGCATCTATTGTATTTCCCATAAACCGTATATTAATTTTCTATAAGTATTTTACTCATAAACCATAATAAAATTCTACTAAAAAGGATAATGTGCCTTTAAATAAAGTCTAAAATTTAATTTTAGCAAGTAATTATTTAAATAGTGCCTGAATTGTGAATAAAAAAAGTATACAATTAATACCCAGGTAATTGGAAAAATTATATAAATTATAGTAATTATATAAAAATTATAATGGTATACATTTCACCCATTTGAATTTATTTATTATATCTATTTACCAGAAGAGTTTTTGTAAAAACAATTTTGATTCAATAATAATAAACATATTTTCAGAAAATGACTTTAACTCCTTCGAACGCATATATACTACCTTGACCATAAACTTTAAATTATAATTAATTACCACAGTTAATTATTTAAAATCGAAGAAGGAAAAATGGCTGATGAGGAAGAAATTTAATTTGAAATATTACAGTAATTCAAAAGAACTTTCGAGCGCATTACACAAGTTTCAGTTACCACCATATAATGCTAATAATCATTTTAACATAATTTTATAGAGTTCACATAAACATTACTTGAAATAAACTCAACAGAATGCACTCAAGTCTTCTCTCACAAAAGCACAAGTTACTTTTTATACTATTTTAATAACACAATTCTGTGCATCATATATTTTTGGTTTTTCAAGGTGGAAATATAGGTATTCGAAAAGATTCGGTTTAGTTTTCCTTGAAATATTTTGTTTCCATTAAATGCAAAAAAATTAGAAATGCTTAAGTTAATTTCTGCTTTTATATTATTACAGAGCGTATTGTTAACAACAGATTGATGGCTTGTTGGAAGGATCCGTCTTCATTCGGACGTTACATGGAGGGTCTTGAAATCCTTATAAGATACGCTGTATCTTTGCTAATAGTGGTCCGATTTCGATGATTCCTTTTTACTTCATTGTACTAAGTAAAGAAAGTATTGTAATCAGGAAAATTTTCTGTTTTCATATTTCAATGGAAATATCCAATTTGATCATCGCGGAATCCGTTTTGACTATTTTCGTCGTGACATCTTTACGTGCCTGCGTAATGACTCAAAAACGGTTAGGCGTAGAAAGTTAACATTTTGTATTTAGGATTGCTGTAAAATCTAGTTGTGAACTTCCCTTTTTGGTCACTGGACGATCACCGTCACCGGATCACTGCATGATCATCGGAAGTGATACTTTACTTGAAGATCATAATTGATTTCGATAAAAAATTATATTAAAACATAATGCAAAACTTCTCAAATTTAGTATATATAATTTATATATTGATTTAAAAAGATTCTAGATTTTGGTCTAAATTGGAAAAACCGAAAGGGGTACTTTACTTCAAGGTCATAATAAACTTTCATAAAAAATTAAATTGAAATATAATGTAAAAAATCTCAAATTTTGTAAAAAAAAAAAAAAAAAAAAAAAAAAAAAAAAAGACTTTTATATCAATATAAATGATATACTAGATTTTGGTTAAAATTGGAGAGCTGGAAGGGGCACTTTACTTGAACGTCATAATAAACTTATATCAAAAATTATATTAAAATTAAATAGAGAGATCATATGGTTCGGTGATAAAAATTACAAACCCGATTTTTTTTTCAACCCTAATTAAACAATTTTATTACTTGTTTTATGAGTTAAAATTGACTGTAAAATACCTGTTTCCCTCTCTATTTGTGGGCAGAAGAAGTCTGCAGCAGGAGAATAAGATATAAGTTAAGTGGGTTCTTCCGCTTAAAATATTAAAACCGTCGATTTCCAATGCTTTATCTAGTGACATAGACAGTTCTAATGTTGTTACGGAGCACGAAGAAATCTCCTGGAAACTTGTTACCTAACGAAAGAAAACAACAAATAATAAGGAAATGAGACCTCCAGAAACAAGAGCTTTTGTGTGTGTGTGTGTCTGTATGTGTTAATACAATAGATGGCCGTAGCGGCGCCGTGTGTCGTTTTTCTGATACTACTATCTTCAGAAACTAGTAACGAAATTCGGAATCACTTTTTGAGCTACCGATTTATAATTTAATAGGCGTACATCGGAATACTTCTCCCTTATTATATATTTCATATGTAAGTAAGGGAAAGTAAAAATAACAGATGATTCAACAAGGTATTGCTATTTAATCATTCAGTCATAAAGAAAAAAATACCAATTATTAAGCAAGAACTATAATAGAATATAAATCTAATGGAAACAATTAACAAATGAGTTAACGAAATCGCAAATAAGTACTAACATTTAAATAAAGTTAAAAAATATATATATATAGTATATTATATAGATTCAGCACAGAAAATATTGTAGATAAATTATTTAGAGAGGAATGAAATATGCATAACTAATAATGATAAATACACCCAATTAATAAAGAAATTCAAATAAATAATACAAAATTACAAGATTTATAAAATAAAGAAGCATAGAAGAAATAAATATAGAATGATGTTATTATATAAAGAAAAAAAATTATGGAACAAAAGTAACTATAAGTTAGGAATGTACATAACTAAAGTCTCTTATATGAAATTGGGAAGAAAAGCATTACTTTCAAAAATAGTAACAGAATTAATAAAAAAAATCTGGTGCGGTTCGCGCATCACACAACTTTCCCTTACCGCGCTATAATAATTATCATTTTAATATAATTCTAAAGAGTTCACATATACAATACTTGAAATAAAATCAGCAGCATTCAATTCTTCTCCCACTTAAGTACAATAAAATAGTTTTTAAAACAATTTTAGTACAACAATTCTGTACACTACCTCTATAACTTAACTTTGTCAAGTTGCAAATATATTTTAAAAGTTGCTGGTTTAGTTTCTATGGAAACATTTTCTTTCCATTAAATAATGTGAAAGTAGAAATTATTAAGTTAATTTCAGTTTTTGTACTCTTAAATTACTTTGTTACAGAGCGTATTGTTTGCAACAGATTGGCGGATTGGTTGGAGGATCTATCTCCTTTCGGATGCGCTTGGTTAATCCATCTATTTTATGCTCCTCATAAAATACACTGTATCTTTGCTAATACTTTTCCGATTTTGATAATTTTTTTTTTAGATACTTTAATAACCTTTCATATAATTCTGTACATAATTTACTATAAATTGCATATTTTTTAAGCCATGCGAAAATAAAATATTCTTTTCTTCATAACTTTTTTTCCTGCAATTCCTCGGTGATTTACTACATAAATGAAAAGTTAAAGGTCTTTATGAAGAATAATTTAGGCAAGTTTCATCAAAATCGTTAGAGCCGTTTTCGAGAAAATTGTAAACAATTCTAATATCCATGATATAATTACCATTTCCGGTTAGTCCGATGCGCTGTATCTTTACTATTATTGGTCCGATTTTGATGATTCTTTTATTGTTTTTTAGATGATTTAATTACCTTTCCTAAAAGTCTATAGATAAATTACCGTAAAACGCATACTTTATGCGCAAATAAAATATTCTTTTCATCATAACTTTTTTCCCTGCAATTCCTGGGTGATGTACCATATCCATGTAAAGTTAAAGGTCTTCATGAAGAATAATGTAGGCAAGTTTCATCAAAATCGTTAGAGCCGTTTTCAAGAAAATTGTAAAAAAGTGTAATATCCATAATATAATAGCTATTTCCGGTTAGTCCGATGCGCTGTATCTTTGCTAATACCGGTGTGATTTTGATGATTCTTTTATTGTTTTTTAGATAATTTAATTATCTTTCATACAAGTCTATAGATGATTTACCATAAATTGCACGCTTTTGAAGTTATGCGTAAATAAAATATTCTTTTCATCATAACTTTTTTCCCTGCAATTCCTCGGTGATGTACCATATATATGAAAAGTTAAAGGACTTTATGAAGAATAATTTAGGCAAGTTTAATCAAAATCGTTAGAGCCGTTTTCGAGAAAATTGTAAAAATGTGTAAAATCGATTATATAAAGTGGCACTTCCGGTAAGTCGATTTTGACGAAAATGCTGCTGTAACATCACATGCATGTGCTAACCTTAAATATGTAATTTCAATATCGTACAGCTTTCCGTTTTTGAGTTAGACTGATCACATACACACAGACACACAGACCATTTTGCGAGACTTGGTCATTTGGACTCAGGGGACCTTAAAACATGTATTTCCGTTGAAAACTCGAATTCGAAAATTTTCACGATCGCAATACTTCCCCTTACTATATACTTCGTATATAGGTAAGGGAAAGTAAAAAAATGGCAAAGATAGGATGTTTTATGATATAAATAAGCTCATGATACGTCGAATTATTCAATTAAAATACCGTAAATATAAAATGCATGTACTCACAATAAAATTTAACAAGTAGCTTCATAATATTCACTTATATACACATAGTACTATACATTACAAATATAATTTGCGGCTCTATTCAAGATAATTTAGCGAATATAAGCAAAAACAGCACAAATTAAATAAATCTTTGCACTATAAATAAAATTACAGAACGACTATATGTACGTCTAGAATACTTGAAAGAAGGAATATAACTGACTGAAGTCCATAAGCTTATATAAATAAACCTCTTACAGGATTCTGATAGGTCGAAAACAACATAAATCCCTCTCCGTGTTTGGCATCCTGGCCAATGTCCAAATAAAAATAAAATAGTCTCTTTTGTTTTGTATGCTGTGGTGATATAACATAATTCTACTAATTTTAATCAAGATTTCCTTCTTTAGCAAGAAATATGGGACAATAAGTGTGAACGGGAGGTAGTGGGAGTAAATTTAATAATTCGTAAATTGATGTGTTAAAAATTATTTATTAGTAATAAATAATAAGCAAATATAAAATGTTTTATAAAATAAAATGTTAGTATGAAATACATTCAAAACGATTTCATATATTAAAAAAAAAAGTACTTTGAAATTTTTCAATGAACTAAAAGTAGTTTAAGTTTAGTTATTTAAATAAAAATCACTGAAAAATTAAGAATAAATTAGTGACACAATCTTGATATCAAAAAATCTTTCTTGCACGATTTGCATCTTGCATTAAACTCGTAAATACTCTTATCTAACCAAGGGTAATTTTTCAGCCAGTTAACATTGAAGTTACAAAAATGTTTTTTTGTTTTTTTATATTACGATTGCCTGAGAAACAGATCATTCCGTTTAATAGACTTTATATTATGATAAGAATTAAAGTTATAATTATATTAAAATTGCATAAATGTTTTTTGTTTTTTTATATTACGATTGTCCGAGAAGCAGGTCATTCCGTTTAATAGACATTATTTTATGATTAGAATTGACTAGGAAAAAAAAATAAAGAAATATAAACTATTAAGACTGCAACTACTAAGAGTGCAAACGGTAGCGAATCGTCACTGTTTTATTATTAGCAAAATAAACATTAGATATCCGAGGTTATCTTTTTGTTGAGGTGGTGGCGGCATGGAACGCAGTGTTGCCTTCAAACGTTGTTAGGCCATTTTTCCCGCCAATTAAAAAATATCCGAAACTTACCCTGTAACGTATCTGGTATTTTATCATAAAAAAAGGTTTCATACTAAAATTAAAAGAATCACCGTCCTGTGGTTGGGCTCGGTGGGGTAAGGGACAAGGGGTAAAAAAACGGGACCGTCCCGCGAAATACGGGACTGAGGCAACCCTGATTTTATTAAATTTATTATTTTCAAGGAAATGTTTAATGATAGATTTATGATTATACTTTAATTTATACATTCATTTGTCATGCAAAAAACACTTTTCGTTTCAGTTGGTTAAAGGTATAAAATATAATTAAAATTGTGAGCGTATACAGGGTATTTTTTATATTATATAATGATACTCTAAACAGCCATCTAAGCTCTCCTTTTTACTGATTTTATTTATACATTTTTCACAATATAATTACAATATATTTTTTACAATACATTATTATCCAAAATCTTTAGGATGGTTATTCCCTTACTGCTTACACATGTCATTCGTAACGAGCAGTAACACAGTCGGTACGAATATTTGTAATAACTAATTTCTTTCTTGACTAATTATGTAATTGATTCCTTTACCTGGATTGTGGAAAATGAAAAAGTAGTTTTTGTTTATTTTTAATAATTTATGGGAACTATCCTTTATAACCATTGACCAGTCCAGGCGCATTAATGATGGAAACAATTTATATATTTTTTATATAAAATCGGTAGTTTAGTTATTTAAATAAAAATCACTGAAAAATTAAGAATAAATTAGTGACACAATCTTGATATCAAAAAGTCTTTCTTGCACGATTTGCATCTTGCATTAAGCTCGTAAATACTCTTATCTAAGCAAGGGTAATTTTTCAGCCAGTTAACATTGAAGTTACAAAAATGTTTTTTTGTTTTTTTATAATACGATTGCCCGAGAAACAGGTCATTCCGTTTAATAGACTTTATATTATGATAAGAATTAAAGTTATTATTATATTAAAATTGCATAAATGTAATGTAATAAAATCGGTATGTAACGAGAAAAATTCACAAACGTGCCGAAAAGTTGTTTTTTCACGTTAAAGGTGTAAAAAATGTTTGTTAGACAAAAAAATAAATAAAATAACGGAGAAAATGAATTTTAAACAACTTGTGTTGATCAACAACTTTTCCCCCCAAAAAATTAAAAACAGCGAAATATGACCATTTTTGGACATTAAATTGCAGGCCTTGTAATTGTCCTAGGAACGTGTTTGGGGAATCAAATTTTGGCTTTTATTAAAAAACGCGAAAATGTAAAAAACAGGTGTTCTCGAAAAAACGGACTGAACATGGCCCAAAATGTTCGTAGTGCATTTTTTTAAAGCGTTGTTTGTTCCTGAGGAGTTGCTCTACAATCCTATTTTCATAAAATATAATTGAGGTTCGATTTAATAGGTCAAAAACGCGCTTGCAATTTGAGATTTTCCTTGCTTCGTCTGCTGGAGGGTGTGAGCGAAGGTAAAGTTTTACATACCACGAAAAGTTAGTATTATTATATAAATTTTTTACTGTTCATCGGCAACATAATAAAACACAATTTAAGCCCTGAAACTGGTTTCGATCACGATTATAAACACTGTAATTTAATTTCTAATAATGAACATATTTCGCGAATTTTAATTTTTTTTTTTTGTTTTTTTGAGCGCTTTTATAGACTTTTTTTCCAAAATAAATAAAAACTATGCAATATGGCCATTTCTGGATATCTGATTATAGGGTTTGTAATTGTCATAGGAAGATGTTTCGGGGCTTAGTAAATTTTGTTTTAGAATGGTGTCTATCAGAGTAAAAATTTTATGCAAAAATAATTATAACTTTTCATGGTATGTAACAACTCTACTCCAATCAGAAGCCCGAGCGGCCGAAACAAAAAAAATCTCAAATTTTAAATGAATCGGACATAAATTTAATAAAAATTGGGAGCAACTCCTAACAAACTGCGCTTTCAAACATTCCTCTAGAGCCGTTTTGTGTCTAGTTCAAGCCGTTTAATGAGATCACTTGTTTTTAAATTTTTTTGATTAACATTTTTATTGCACGAGGCATTACTGAAAGCCACAATTGAATTCCCCAAATATGCTCCTACGAAAATTACAATCCTGAAGTGGCTATATTTCGTGGTTATTAATTCTTTTTTATGAAAAGTTGAGAAACTTCAATTGTTTAAAACTAATATTTTTCCCACCATTTTTAACGCTGTTTCGTACTACATATTAAACGTGATAAAACAACTTTTTGGCATCTTTATGAATTTTTTTCACCAGATTGTACACATATATATGTATATATATAATACATACCAATTTTATCTAAAACATAAACAATTAGTTAGTTTCTACTATTTGTCTCTTAATTATGACGATGAGAATGTCATTAAAAAAAGGAAATATTTTTTCCCTATAGCAACTTTACAAATTTAACAACCATTTGATCGGTCAAAGAGTTTTTTTATATAAAAAGCTTCAAAGAAATAAAATTAAAGTGAAAGAAAAAAACAAAACTTGGAAACATATAAAATATATCAGAAAAATGTTGGTGTGGGAAAAGGGAAATGGGAAACATGCAGGTTATCATCCATGCCTTGCTTCTCTATGCAAAATTCACATTTCAGCTGAAATGGGGTGCTTCCCTGCTATTCTTTTTTTTTTCCTCCCTCTCTCTTTTTTTCCTACCTCAAACTCTCCCTGGAGTTGTTCAGGAAGCTGGCCAGGTTATAATTGAAGTTTTTTTTTTTCTTTTCTGGAAGAGCCTTAATTTACATACGTAATGCAGGCCCAATTATTCGCCACCCGTAGCGGCTTTAGCTTCATCTGTTGCAAGTTCAAACTCAAAAATTAAGAACTGAATGGCTGATTTAGAAAACGGTAGTTAAGAAGGAAGTCCAGGTCGTTTCATTTTAACCTACGATGCCGATACCATCAGAGAGTGTTGGTGAAATATCTCCCGGATCCCACTGATGGACATTATCCTTCCATCTCTCTCTTGGTTTATCTTTCAGACTCTTTTGGTCTATCCACTTATACTTTATACTTCATCCACCACAATACCCTAAAAGCAATAATTTTAATAAAAAAATAATAATTTCTTATCCTATGATCGTTAACACTAGTAGTTATCCCTGAAACAATTACATTTAAATGAAAACCTCTTTATCTGATAGCTCCGTGACTTAAATTTGACTGAAATCGTTAGTGCGGAATTTATTTAGAGTATATCTACCAATTTTAAACCAAAGAGTTTATCAAAAAAGAGGTTTTCATTTAAATTAAAAAAAAAAAAATTTAAGTTACGAAGTTATCATGTGAGGCCATCGATAGGATTATATATTATTGAACTCTTCATTCAAAGAGACTTAAAAAATCAAATTAAAAATGTATTTTAATATTTAACAAAACATTGACGTTTCGGCCCAACCATGGGTTCATCTTCAGGCTTACAAAATATATCATAGATAAGAAAGATAGAAAAAAAATTAAGAGAGCAGAAAATTAAAAATGAATATGTAAGAGACTTAAAGAAATACAAATGCAAGAGTAATTATGAAAACAAATGAACGTTAAGAAAAAAAAATCAAATAAGTATTTTTTTTTTTTAACCGGCCAGAATGAAAAGTTCCTTTCTTTCAGGGCGTTCTAATGAGGAAAAGAAATTATTACTGTTTTCCAGTATTGATAAATCTGCAATGGCTAATATTTCTTGACTCTCGTGTTTTTTCCCCTTACCCTTCAAGTAATAACCAGAATAGTATAATAAAATGGTATATATATGTATATGTATATGTATATATATATATATATATATATACTATGTATGTATACCATATATACTGGGAGAGACAGTGGGTAATTAAGCCACTGAATGCTTCAACTACCGAGTCCGGGTTCAAGTTTGGCAGAACATTTTTTTTCTGTTATATAAGCCAAGGATAGAGTATGGGTCGGATTTCCTCTCAGAGCACACAACTGCCTTCATAAAGAGGGCACCTGACAACTGAATTTGGGAAAAAAAGTAGGTGGTTAAGTGTACATTCTAGTGGCATCATTGGCCAAGAAACAGTAACTGCTTAGTAAATACTAAACTCAAGACCCTTCAAGGGTTATTGGTGTTTTTTTTATCAATAAGATACATTTTTGGTGTTTTAGTTTGTTTCATATACCATAAGTATGTTGAAACACGTTTTTCCCCCTTATTCCATTTTTTTTTTTTTAAATTAAAACGCAATTACCATACTTTTCATATAAAATATTGAATTAATTACTAAATGCCCTATTTCATAAAGCGATTGACAATTTTCCGGATTAAATTAGCATAATAATTATGAACTTGCATACTAATTAGGGCTGCAATGACAATTCTACAAAATGTCCATCCAATTGGAGGAATAAACCGACGGCCGCCACTGAGGCAGAAGATATAAAAATTTCCTGCTCGGAATCAGTTATTGACAGAATATGAGCAGTGTCCCGGCTCAAATCAAAACCGAGTTAATTTCCCGTGGGCCACCCCCCTCCCGATCCTGGGTCCAATTTCAATTTCTGCCAATTATAAGTCAGGCCGCAAACAGTCCCTTCCAGCTCTTCTTCATGTTCCAGGCAATTAGGACTGCTTCCAGCTTTCTTCTATCTCCCTCTTTAATTATTAAAAAAAAGATTATTCTTAAATAAAGTTCAGATGCTATACCGAAGTAATAAAGCGTTTGTATTGAAACAAAGTTATTAATTGCTTGTACAGGGTGGCCTGTTCTTTCTTGATTCCAAATATCATTATCGAAAATGGGATGTTGTTAATATTTTTTTAATTTATTTTGTTTAATTGTATTAATAAATCCACACCAATTTAATCTAAATAATTGACAATCGGTGAATTTTTTGTCAAAATCAAAAATACTGGAACGGCAATGTAGGCATGAGGAAGAAAAATAACCAGCGTCATCACTTCCGTGGCATATTTCCTGGGAAAATAAAATTACAGGTCTCTCATCCACGACCTTTTCAATCTCCTTTGGAAGTTGTCAGGCATCAGTGATAGTGGTCATTCTTACTACAAGTGGATTGTTATGTCCGTGTAATTTGTCATGAAATCGATTGTAGTGAGTCCGTATGTATTAGTTGACAGTTGGCATAGGTAAGTCAACATGTAAACTTGTGTTAGAAACATATCTTTAAGATATCCTAGAAATATACATATACTTTTTTGATTAAAAAAATAATATATATATATATATATATGTATATATATATATATATATATATATATATATATATATATATATATATATATATATATAATAAATTATCATAATTTTATGATGATATTTCAATGAGATCATAAAGAAAAAAGATATTACTGTGGGATCATGCGAATAACTTAAAACTGCACTTTGTATAATGACTTTTAGCAAAGTCTAAATTCTGTAGTTAAAAATATAGAATATACAGTGTATCTCCATTTCAGTTTTAAAAAAATTGGCATAAAAATACAATTTTTTTTTTTAATATATAATAGTACCCATAAAAATATCAGCATGGAATTTTTCCCACACATTATTATAAAATGTATATGTAACATAATTTTTTTTTCAAAATTTCGTTTGTGTTAAAAAAAAATAATAAGCTTAATCAATAATTTGAAGATTGGTTTTGTAAAGTAGCACATCAAATTAATGTCCAAATAATTCTAAACAGAATGTCTATTTTTGAGCATTCTAGGGCGAATAGTTTTGGAAGTATAAATTTTTGGATGTTTTAGCTATTAAAAAAACAGTAGATTTTTGTTTATTTTAAAATTTATAACTAAAAACTAAAAATATAAAACTTTTAATTTTCAACTTAATTTATGTACAGAACATAAATAACAGGTTTCATTCATTCTGAAAAAACCTTGAGTCTAAAATTATTTTTTTATTGGTTTATTTGTTGTGGAATGATCCTTGCGAAATAATTCTGAATAGCGATACTATAATGCACAATAGTTCCAAGTTCATTTTGTTCAAATTGGGCATTTTGATTTTATTTCATTCCCTGTTATGTTCTTTATCCAATCCATAATGTTCCAAGTTCATTTATGTATCCATTTACACATGAAGAGCCAATAAACGTCCACACAAAAATAGTTTAGTGATATTGTAGCATGTATTTGGAACTTCGTATAGGAGTTTCCCAAAATTATAAAAAATGGACACAATTGTGCATTAAAGATATTTGTTTATTGGACTATTTGAAGTCTTAGTATCTTTCATTTTTTTGCAGTCCCGAAAATTTAAAAAGCATCTTCAAACTGGTGTAGGACATTCAGGTAGCGCGATTCTGTCTTAATGTCAATTCATTTATATTATTGCTAATGAAATTATGTATAAATATATCAATTGTTAGATTTAGTGGATTCTAAGTAGGTAAATAGGTGCTTCTGAAAGTGTTAATCGAAAATCGTTAAATGGTTCTAAAAAAAAAAATTAAAAAAATCATCACAGGAGTTGGCGGAAAGTTTAAGAAAGCACTTACGTAATAGGGAGGGGGTCAACGTTTTTCAATTCACCTTTTAACTTGACAGAGAAAAAAATATATTGTCATGATGAAAAAAGTTTAATGTGTTATTTAATTAAAGGTTAGCTATACTATCGATATAGTCGAAATGGCTTCAACATATGATAATGAAACGTATTATGTTAATGATATCTATATTTGTGACCATCGGGACCGGGGACGGGAACATTACCTCTGAGGATCAATATTTTATACACGGTCACGAACGGTACACAAACCGTACGGCTTTCCTCCTGACAGCTACGTCCTCTGTTATTCATTATCTCCAATTCTGGACATTATTTGATCCTATTTTATTCCCTTTCAATTCGTTTCAAACGGAATAATCCCGATTTCATTTAAATTTAAGTCCGCTAAATGTATCCCTGTGAGTTGACCTTTCAGTTGCCATATTTTTGACACAAATTTTTGCTTTAAAAAGAAATTTTTTAAAGCAAAACAAAAAAATATTATAAAGCTTACTAAGATAAAAAAAAAGGTGTTTAAATTTATTTGTATTTAATTTCCTATTGTTGTGCGTTTCCTCAGGCTAAATGCTATTTATTAATAATTATTATATATTGTAATTGAATGGTCAAATGATATTTAAAAAAAACAACTGAATTACTGCTATGAATAAGGTATATTTTTAATTATTTTTCCTTCCATTCACATAAACTCAATAGTTGGTTTTACGTTTCGTAACATTAATAAATAAATAAATTATCGAATAACAAATAATCCGTCCGCCCGCCGTCCGCGGTTTTACTCCGATACCACTGCACCGATTTCCTCGAAATTCAGCAACAAAGTCACACTTCACCCTATAATGATCCTCGGAACTCGGCCTTACCATCCGTCTGATTGTTTCAAAATGGCGCCCGATTAGAGCCCTTAACTCTGCCAATTATAAAGATAGAGGGGAAATGTTAGGTGTTTTGAAATCATAGTACAACTTTACAAGAGGGGCGCGTTACCACTTGTTCCTCCCGATCTTGCCCTAAGGTCGCCGAACTAGCATACTCTAGCGCCATTTGTACTTACTAACAACTGCTTTGCATTCAATTGTAACGTTTGTTTTCATTGGAATTATTAAAATTACTACTGCTTTAATTATATATTATTCAAAATTATTAGTACAATCAACTTCCGCGTATTACGCTCGCTCAAGGGGTAAACAAACCCCAAAAGTTCATTTTCAGTTGAGGCCAGGTCCTTATCGTAATTTAAATTATCACTCCTTTAAATTATTACTACAACTTCCCCAGATCACCGTAAGTTAACAGCACTAACAATTTTAAATAATATGTAGTTAAGGCAGTAATAATTTTAATAATTGCAATGAATACGAATGTTGCAATTGAATGCAAATCAGTTAGTTAGCACAAATGGCGCTAGAGTATGCTAGTACGGCGATCTTCGCGTAAGATCGGGAGTACCAGTGATAACTACCCCTCTTTTAATGTAGTACCCAAATCAGCATACCAAAGCATTATAGAAAAAAAAAATGTATAAATGCTTTTGGTTTATTATTTTCAATAATATACCTTTGTAATCGACAAAGAAAAAAAAAATTAACCCCCATCAAAATTGAGGTTTTATGTTTCCAAGATACGTAGAATCCAATTATCGAATAATAAAAAAATCCGTACGTCATAAATTTTTTATTTGGTTTATGTTATGATGAATGCTAACATTTCTATGCCACAAAAACAAAAGAAATCATTTAAATCGAACCAGTATTAGCTGAGATATAGAAATCGATCCATGTTGACGACTAACAGTATGGTTACAATTTTTTACAATTTTATTTAAAGAGAACTGAATAGAAAAAAATCTGGTGCGGTGCGCTCATCACAAAACTTTCCCTTACCGTCCTATAATAATTATCTTTTTAATATAATTTTAAAAAGTTCACATAAACAATACACTACCTTATTTTAACTTCGTCAAGTTGCAAA
The DNA here is from genome assembly GCA_948150685.1 of Rhaphigaster nebulosa. Classification (NCBI taxonomy): domain Eukaryota; kingdom Metazoa; phylum Arthropoda; class Insecta; order Hemiptera; family Pentatomidae; genus Rhaphigaster; species Rhaphigaster nebulosa. The sequence continues at coordinate 35,399,867 of OX411310.1, forward strand.
TATATTTTAAAATTTACGGTTTAGTTTTCATAAATGAAAAGTTTAAGGCCTTTACAGAGAAGACATTAGGCAAGTTTCATTAAAATCGTTGGAGACGTTTACGAGAAAATTGTAAAATACCTTATATAATAGCTACATCCGGTTAGTCCGATGCGCTTTATCTTTGCTAATACTGGTCCGATTTTGATGATTCTTTTTTTGTTTTTTAGATAATTTAATTAATTTTCATACCATTACATAAATTACTATAAAATGCATGCTTTTTAAGTTATGGGCAAATAAAATATTCTTTTCATCATAACTTTTTTCTCTGCGATGTACCACATATATGAAAAGTTAAAGGTCTTTATGAAGAATAATTTAGGCAAATTTCATCAAAATCGTTAGAGCCGTTTTCGAGAAAATTGTAAAAAAGTGTAAAATCGATTATATAAAAAGTGTAAAATCGATTATATAAAGTGGCACTTCCGGTTAGTCGATTTTGACGAAAATGTTGCTGTAACATCACATGCATGTGCTTACCTTAAATACGTATTTCAGTATCGTACAACTTTTCGTTTTTGAGCTAGACTAATCACATAAACACAGACACACGGACACACAGACCATTTTCCGAGACTTGGTCATTTGGACTCAGGGGACCTTAAAACGTGTATTTCCGTCGAAAACTCGAATTCGAACATTTTCACGATCGCAATACTTCCCCTTACTTCGTATATGGGTTAGGGAAAGTAAAAAAAGAGTAAACCGACTGAAATTCATAGAAACAGTTGACATCCGCGAGATGGTATAGAAGGATAAATCCCTAATTCATGGAAACGATTCCTCTCTCACTCATTCACTTCACCTCTTGATAAGATTGAGAGTTAACCAGATTTTTTATTTGGAAATTCGAATTATAAGACGTTTACATTACTTGGAAGACGAAAATAAATACGAATTATGGAAGGACCGGATTGCAGTGTTTTTATACGAAATAATGGGAGATTTTCAAAAGACCAGAAAATCCATACGAATTAATTATTGGGATATACGAATTACCGGGATATGAATTATCGAGATTCTACTGTAGTCTAACACATGGTGTGATCGATATATCGTTATAAATTATCGATATCATCGATATATTGGATGTTAAGATATAGATAGAAAATATCGGTTTTTCAACTCCGATATATCGATATATCGCGTGTCGATATTCCAACCCTATAGTATAGTGGCATATATATATATATATATATATATATTGTATACAACATATTACAAAAATTCGCAAAAAAGTAATTAATTTCATATGTTTTAACAAAACATTTTTTTTTTTCAGTGGCATGAAAAACAACGGCTTCTTAAGTTCTAATCTAAGAACTTAAAAACATTTAATATTACTATTAAAAAAAATCGCTAAGTATCACTAATTATTATATAACTATAATTAAACTGATAAATAAATATTTTTTATTATTTTAAATACATAAGAATTAATCGTAAGAACGACACCGTATTTAGGGTTCACTACAGGTATCTAGGGTTGATACTAAATAAATATTATATAAGGAATTGAAATGTAAACACGTTTATTCCCGAGTAGTTTAAACAAATACTAGATAATGGACAAAGTCCTTCTCTGGAGATGAATATTCAGAATTAAATATAAACTAATAATCTATAATTTCCAATTGTGTTAGTCTTCATCACCCAGTGAATTGTTATTTAATTGAATGGTACAAAGAATTGATCATTTTTTTTTCAGAAAAAATTGTTTAGAATTTTCATCATTATCTCATTACAAAGTGACGAGTAAATTTTCGTTATTATACAAAAGATATGGTCCTTGGAAATTCGTTATTTTCACAATGTACTTTAAAGATTTAATTCATAATTTCATCTATTTTATAAATTTAGTACGGAGTAGTAGCTTGTACGGAGTAAGGGAAGTATTGTAATCGCGAAAATTTTTGATTTTCAGATTTGAACGGGAATATCCATTTTGATTAGTTTCGTCGTGACGTCTGTACGTACGATCGGCCGTATTTCGCATAATTAAAAAAAAAAAAAAACAGTAAATAGGATTGTTGTAACATCTAGTTGTGGACCTCCCTTTTTTTAGTGAGGAAGGAAGAAGTACTTTACTTGAAGGTCATAATAGATTTTCATCAAACATTATCTTAAACTATAATGCAAAACTGTTCAAATCCAATATATAAAAGAATGTATTAATAAAAATAGCGTACTTTATTTTGGTTAAAATTGGAGAGCCGAAAGTAGTACTTTACTTGAAGGTCATATTACACTTTCATCAAAATTATACTAAAATACAAATGCAAAAGATCTAAAATTTGGTATATAAGAATTTTACACCAATATGAATAAAATACTAGATTTCGGTAATAACTGGCAAACCAGAAGGGATACTTTACTTGAACGTAAAAAAAAAACTTTCTGCAATAATTATATTAAAATATAATGCAAAACATCTCAAATTTACTACATAAGACTAAAATATCAATAAAAATAATATTCTAGAATTTGATTAAAATTGGCTTTACATGAAGGTAATAAAAACTTTCATCAAAAATTATAAAAGTATAAAGCAAAACATCTTAAGGGCTGCAGTAATATCACATCGGTAAACCGAGTTACCGATTTCGGTCGGTAGACTGCTGAATTATCGCAGCAGAACTCCCAGGAGCAGTCAACAAAAGCAGGAGGTTTTGTTAAATTTGGTGTTTGAATATATGTTTTGTCGAAAACCTGAATTTTCAGGATGACTTGGTACTTAGGGGACTCGCCCAAGTTTATAATATATCAGACTTAGTTACTTATATTATTGCATTTTCAGGAAAATAAATCCTTTTAAACTTAATTTGTTTGCTTAGCTGCTTATTAAATTACATTAGGCAAAGTTTCGGCCTATTTCCCCAATTTTCAAGCTTGTTATCTGTTAACAAAAATATTGCACAGTAATTTTATCTCTTTTACAAATATCCAAAAATCCATACTAATATTATTTAAAGCCCGTACTAAAATCAAATCACAATTGTAGGTATACAACACATAAAAGCTATTATCTTACTCATTATATATAAAAAAAAAAAAAAATTAGAAATGACAAAATTAACAATTGGAAAGACACAACGCATTCTTATATTAACATTAAATATATATATATTAAAAAAAAGAGGTTTTTAAAACTCGAAATCGAAATTAGAATTAAAAAAATATATATTTATTTAGTTTGGGTTTTTAATGGATTAAACTTAAAATATATGTTTAATGCTAATTTAAGAATGCATACACCAAATTTTATTATGGTATCTCAATGGGAACATGTAAAAGTTTTATCTAAGCTCATTCACCAATTAATTGCTCAGCAATAATGTCGGGTATGATAAATAATATAAAGAAGTAGCTTTTATAATGACAGCTAGCAAAGTAAATTTTAATTGCTTAATATATGACATATATACTGAATGTCCATTTCAGTTTGAAAAAAACTTGGTATAAAAATACAAGGTTTTTATATCATGTATATGTAACACATATTTTTAAAAAAATAAATTAAAAATTACGCCTTTGTATTTAAAAAAAATAATTTTTTGAAATTTTTAAACATTTTAAGATTGATTTCGTAAATTCAAGATATATATATAAAATTAAATCCCTTGTAATAATGTAATGAATGCCACTATTTTGAGCTTTATAGGGCAAATAGTTCTGGAGCTATAAGCTTCCGACATTCCGACTCGGTATCATTCCAACTTCAGTATTGTGCCCGTTTGGGTACTCTCAATACTAAAAGAAACGTATACTATGTCTTGGACTACCCAGCATAACAATTATTCTCGATAAAATGAGGAAAAATGTTCTTGCAGATTATGATTTCTCACATAAAAACTAATGATTTTTTAAATTTTAAAATAGTCAAGACGTTGTGAAGCCCCTTAAAACATAAAGCAAATCGATTACACTTTATTAAACCAGAAAATAGAATTTTATATTGAAAAATAAGTTTAAAAACATTACCTTTCTATCTAACCATTTTCATCGAAAATGAGTTTCAACTAATGCATAAATGGAATGTTATGCTCAAATGTGGTAAATATTATCTAAATTCTTGTTTTCGAAATAGACTTTAAATCTGATAAGTACAATACAGCTCAAATGATGTTAAATACAACTGTTGTAAAAGCACTTACGACATTTTAGCAAATTTTAATTTAACTCATATATATCATGTACTATATATACATATACAAATTAAACTATGTAATTCTACAACCCAAGAAGAAGAACATCTGTCTGTCTGCAAAACGTTTCACGAAATCCTGCCGAAGGATTTTGGAAAAACTTTTAGGATAAGAATTTTCGAGCATCAGAAATCGATTGGCGTAAACAAAAATAAATAAAACTATTTCAGAACATGGCTTCCTTCCGGGGAATGTAAACTAAATCTGTAAATAAAAAATATTAATTATTGCTTTTTTTTTTGTTTTCCTTTTTTTACAGACGAGACCTCCACCCTCATTACAACACTAATGTACAAGTAGAAGTGTAAATGTTCATTTTTATAGATTACATATCGTCATTAGATAATAATAAATTTTTTTTTAATGCACTGTTTTTTGATATAACTATTTTAAATGTAAGTCATAAGGCGTAGTCGAGCACTTTTCCAACTTGTACTTTAACACTTTATTCTGAAATGGGGCCCGATTGTATTCAATGCGTAAGTTGGTATTCATTAACAGGGACTAGCATTCAACAAAGATCTTCCAGTGTTAAAAATATTCCATCACCATTAATTAATTACTATCAGTATTAATTATAATACTGTCTCATGGAGGTGAATGTCGAGTGGACAGTTAGCAATAAAGACCCACTCGAAAGGAGACTAATCGCTCCGAGATCTGACTCGCTGACCCCCTAATTCGAAGGTAATTGAAAAGGCTCCAGGTGAGGCTGGCAATTAATTCCCTTTGAGGGAAGGAGGGACAAAACAATTTCCCCTGAGAGAGGAATCGCCCCAGACACTCGACCTTTCCTATAATTGGTCCTGCCCCCTGCACCCGAAGAAACAACTCATTTTCAGCTTTCTCCACCAAACCTTCCAATTTTTTCTTTCCTTTTCTAAACGTTTGCCCTTTGCGCGAAGTGGGTGTTTTTACTTTTATAAAATTTACCATTATATTCGGAAGAAAAACATGTTCCGTTATTAGGGACACGTTTAGCTTTACTTAAAATCAGTGACCGGCGGAAAATTAATTTTTAGGCTAAACCGAATATCGGCTTTTGTTCTGGTTTCGGCCGAAACCGAAACTTACGTGACGCAAGTGAACATTCATTTTTTCAGTGTTGAAAGCTTTTTTAGTAAAATTAATTTGTTTAAAGTTTCATAGCATTTATTTTAAAAGTGTGAGACAAACGTTATAACGAGATAACGGAAATGAAAATCTCTAACTGTATGTGAGAAACTCATCCAAAAAAAAATAATTATTCAAGTAGTAAATTATTCAAATGAAGGAAACCAGAAAAAAAGAGACAGAATTCATGTGGTAGAAGTCAAATGAAGGTAGACGTTTATTCAAAAGAAATTGAGTCGCGAAATTTCCTGACGTAATATCTGGACGAACATTTTGCCAAAACATGGAGTGCTTTAAGGCTAAATGGCTTGCTCGAAAATTTTAAAAAGAGGCACAATATTTATTTTAAGAATATTTGTGGTTAAATTTGTGTGTATTAGTCAGGAGTATAACTAATAAAAATTCAACTATTCTATTCAACTATTCAACTGGGGGTTTCGGACGAAAGTTGTGGAGAAGTTATGAAAATGTGCTAATTTATGTTTCATTGGGTGCTGATTACGAATTTCAACTTTGTTACCTCTTTACCCCTGGACGCTTCGTTTTTAAGCGAGTACGATTCGAAATTATGAGACGGAAACGCAACAGACCTTTAAAAAAAAAACCTGTGTAGACCAGAGTTTTCCAAACCGTGGCACGCGAACAAGCACACAAGACCATAGATAAAATAATTGTTTGACTCATCCAATGATTGATAATAATTTAAAAAAAATTATAATTGTATGCATCAATTATAAGGTGATTGACCACGATCTGCAATTAATAAAAATAGTTCAGGATGGTTGCCGTGTTAAAGTCGAAAGCACTCGGTGATTTTAGAATCAAGTTGAACTCCATCAAGCTTAACATTAATGCTCTGATTGAGAATTAACAACATATTCCAAAAGGAAAAATATTGATATCCAAATTCTTACTTTTCATGATTAAACTTTTATTTGCAGAATTTTTTGTGTTATTACGTGGATTTTACTGTTGTTATGTGAAATTAAACTTTTTATTTTAGACTTTTGAACTTTATTTTTAATTTATTATTTTCTTAAGCAAGTTCACTGCATTGAATATTGTTTTGTTTTTTAAATGACCTTTTGTAAATCAATTATTATGTATTTTTTTATTAAGGCGAATCTTTAATACTAATATGTATCATAAGATCAGTAGTGGAACACGCAGTTATCTGAAAAGTGGAACTGGTAAAAAGTCTGGTAGCCCTTGGTGTAGACCATATCAGAATCCTTAAATGACTTTCCTAGATTTTTCTGAGAAAATGATCAATGTGCTTAGAAATGTTGATTTCTTTAGCTCGTTCAATTTCTATTAAAAGCAGTGACAAACTTAATAGTCGATCTCATACAGCTTTTAATTATTACACTAAGAGCACACTGCTTTTGCTTTTGCTATCTGAAAATACTGCAGGAAAACAAAAGAACGAAACATCATGATTACGAATCCGAATGAAATATTACATCTTTATTTTTTACCACTAGTCTTGGGGTCCCCTTACCGGGTATTGCCCAGGTTGCCTCAGTCTAGCTATGTCCCTGGCGTGAGTTTTGTATTATAAAATCTAACCTCTATAACTCGAAATGTCTAAAAAAGCTAGCCTCTATAACTCAAACTATTTTTAACTCGGAGGGATTTCTCATTCCCTTGAAGTTCGAGTTATCGATAGTTTACTGTAGGATGAATTGAAATAGAATCTTGTTGCGTTCACAAGTAGGTTCATTGTGTCATGATAGGTTCACATTGTGTCGAAAGTTGAAACAACAATAAATACTCACCACTAAAATAATTAAAGGCCATTACTACAGGATTGCCAATATGAAAATATCAAAATTTCTATGAGAAATTACCCTTTTCCAAGACGAATTGCCCGTTTTGATATTTAGGTGTATATTCAATATGGTGGCTTATAAATTAGTATGATTACTGTACTTGAAATCACAAGTGTCACCTCTATCAAACACATACTCGCATAGCGTAATAAAATAAACAAAAAGTTAAAATAGATATCAACTTATAACTACTTAAATTAAATCTAATGACCAAATATTTTTAATGTGCCAATGCGTTTTTAGGAATCTATAAACGCTAATGTCGCTTTGAAATGCTTAATGAAGTTTGAGAGAGACCTAAACTAACTAAAGGCCATTACTACAGGATTGCCAATATGAAAATATCCAAATTTCTATGAGAAATTACCCTTTTCCAAGACGAATTCCCCGTTTTGATATTTAGGTGTATATTCAATATGGTGGCTTATAAATTAGTATGATTACTGTACTTGAAATCACACGTCTCACCTCTATCAAACACATACTCGCATAGCGTAATAAAATAAACAAAAAGTTAAAATAGATATCAACTTAAAACTACTTAAATTAAATCTAATGACCAAATATTTTTAATGTGCCAATGCGTTTTTAGGAATCTATTAACGCTGATGTCGCTTTGAAATGCTTAATGAAGTTTGAGAGAGACCTAAGCACCATTCCTTGCAATCTGGTCGGGCTTCTCATTGCCTACAATTCCCTCGTGGCCGGAGACCCCAAACTGGCTTAAGATCCAGCAAGTGTCTCCAATCACTCTCCTAGCACTCTCTCGCCAGTGTGATCTCAATAGGTGATATTTGAGATAGTCCCAAAGTGCCCGAGCAAAATCGAACGTGATCGGACATGTCACGTTTTCTTGCCTAAATTTTCTATTTCATCGACCTGCCAAGTTTGGGTTATGCCGTTGTAACAGAAAACGCGTCCAAATCTAGTTTTTTTTTTTTAATGAGACCGAAACTTCATTCGATCACTCCTGAAAATGGATGTTCAAAATCTTTTCGATCTCTTTTAATGCTGATGTAAGGATGAGATAATATTGCAGAGCACACAAAAATTAAAAAAAAAGAAGACAACCGATCCTAACGAATAAATAGCAGACTTAGGGCGTATTTAACATTTATATTTTAATTTAAAAATTTCATTTGAACCTTTAAAAATAATTACAATCAGCAAAAGGGTTAAATTAAGTTGAACATGGCATGTGTTGTCATGAGGGAGACAGCTGCCTGTATAGCATCCTCCCGACATTCAGCAGTCTGTCAGACCACTTGCTCTGACAATATAATTAAATTGTCAGACTAGTTGGTCCCTCATCGAACTCCTCATCAGCCTTCGCTGAGGCTAGATCACGAATGCAAGTAATTACAATATTTGGTATAAGTTTTTTTCTGTATCCATACGATTTGTAGTGAAACAATTCGTAATTAATAAGAATGTGAAATGTCCCAGTTGGAATACGTAGGTCGGTGTGAAGAGTTTCGTTAGACACGTAGGGTAGTGGTTTCGTTATTATTTTTATCAATATTGATTGAAACGTTTGTATTTTCCGGATGTGTATCTTTTTAGAAACTCCATAAATTTGGTAAGCATAAATTCATACGGTGCGTAGTAAATACGTTAGTTTGTATAATTGTATACGTTTAGTTTCTGTCTAAGAGGTAATTTAGAACGCGTGAGACGTCGTATGGAAAGGAGTAAGGTCGTACCTTAAGAAACAACTTTAATCTAGATTCTATAGGACGGACCGTTACTTCTTTATTCAATTAGGAATTCATTTATTCTTACGAGGTTGAGTGGCTACTGTTCTTAATCCTAACCTCCTCCTCACTTTGGTGGACCTTAATTTGCTCTTTGGATAAATCTTCCGCCATGGATAAAGCTAAAAATTACTCCCTAAGAATGTTAAATAAATGAAGAATAAACTTAAAGAATAATAAAAAAAAAAAAAAAAAGAAGGCTGTTTTAACTTTTATTATACATAAAAACCTTATAGAAGTAAAATATTTAGATTTGCGCAGTAGATAGGATCGAAAGGTGATAATTTCAGCCACCGATCCGGAAAGAAGCCCTGAATAAGTCATGATAAAGTCCCCGGGGCTAATGGACTTAAAACCTTAGAGAAAGAAATTACTCGGTTTCGGTCTGGAAATGGGGGGTGGGAGCAGGGGGTTAGGATGGAAAAGTTTTAAATGAGAGAAATGACTTTTCACCCTCGATTGAACTCCCAGTGCTCGAAATGAGGACCTCGCCTTCTCCTATACCTCACTCCCTCGGGTCTTCGACAAAAATTCAATTAAATTGTAAATTCCCGGAGGATTCGCAATTTAGCCGTTCGTCGGCAATTTAACACGCCCATTACTGTTATATTTGTTTAATTTTGTCGAACTAATTCACGACCCAATCAAGAAAAAAAACACTCAAGGATGTGTTTCTGAATTAGATAATATATTATACTGTCCCTCAATGTGCAAAAGGCTGTATGTCTAAAAATTGAATTTTTTGAAGAGAGTAATAAAATTATTTTATTCTTATTTCAACATATAATGCTTGATATTGCACCTTCAGCGACGATATGCGACGTTAAGATAAGTTGGCATTTCATATGGGTCCAGCCTTAACAACAACTGATGATAATTTGTACACAACAATCTTGTATGCCAAAGAATACGGTCGAGACGACAAAAGAATTGACACGGGTGGTAGGGGATACAGCTCCGCCCATCTCGACTCCTTTCGAACCCCGCCAGTATTTGAAATCGGACTCGTTAAAGAATTGCCGGCATGTAATAAATAAATAAACTTCTAATTATACTATACTATATATACTAAATTGTTTTTTTTTTTTTTGGAAGAAATAAAAATAGTAATAGTGCCTAACAAACCTGGAGGTTCGATTGCGATAAGGCACACAAACAGTCTTTGCTGCATAATATATTATAATTGCTTTATTAATCTTAATATTATAATTAATCATTAATATAACAATAATTGTTAATATTATAATTATTATTATGATAAATAGCCCTCTACTTTAGGTCTCAATTAACACAATCCTCTCATGTTCGTTCGGCGCTTTTTATATATTTTTTATTCGTTCTTTTGGAGGTTCGTTCATTATCATTCGCGACAACTTTGCAAACCCATCCTAAATTCTCAAGTTGAATTCACCTTCTTCGGACCAAATATAATACGTCATAATTTATTTTTCAAGTTTTTAAGACGTCCTTCTTCCATTAATTTAAGTGACCATTTTTCGTACCCGTAAGCTCCAGTAGGAAGGATAATAGTTTTATAAATTCTAACTTTCAAGCTTTCAGAAAGTTGCAACTGAAGAATAACCAATATTACCCGTCTTCAATCTTGCCTAAATTTTCTCTCGAATTTTGCAATTTCAATCATGAACCTGATTATAAGGGATCAAGAATAAAAGAAATTTTAAACTCCCTCAGAAATTGAGATTTTAATTTTCAAGATACGAAGAATCCAAAAATTAAATAAAAAAATAATCAACCCGTCAGCCGTCCGCGGCTATCCTCTGATGCTACTGGACCATTTTATAGATTCGGAGCCAAAGTGAAAGGCCACCTCAGAATGATCGGAACTCGACATTACCATCTGCCATTTCTTTTCAAAATTGAAAATTTCATACGCCCATATCATGGCCATTTTTAAAAATAGAAAGATATAATATATAATTATATATTATATATATATATATATATATATATATATATATATATATATATATATATATATATATATATATTATAATTATAATTATATAATGGGGAAAGATATAAAGTATTTTGGGATCATCAAAAGAAAAAAAAAACGTGAACAACAGAGCTCCGTCACTAAGGTCGTATTTCCACTAAAATACAAAATATGAAAATGACGTAGAGGGAAGAAAAAGTAAAGACTCCAAAAGGCACTTCCCCAAAACCAACTCAATTTACATACAAATTTTCAGCCCAAATACCGAATTTCACATCATTTATCACAAAGTGAGTTCCTGGAGGTGCCCAAATTTAGTGAGAAAAAATATATATGTATCCGACAATTTGGGGAGGTTTTATTTTTAAAACTTTCAGGATCATCATCTACGGATCATAAAATGGATAGAAAACACACTCCCCTACACCATCGCCGCTGACCTTAGATACAGTGAAATGTTCGACAAAAAAGGTACCGTCAATGCGGGCTACTTTGGTCAACTTTTTGGGTTTTTTTAAATCAAGTCTTGGTAATTCTGTGAATTATTCTATTTCTAAGGTAACCCTTTTTACACTAGAATATCATAATCGTAATTCATAAAGACTTTTTAATCTTTGTAAGGTAATACTTATTTTTTGTCTTTTTGCTTGGCTAATATTTCTCATGTGCTAGGGTTACTGTGGTCCGATGTGATTTCACATGTTTAAAACATTGTTTAATAGATGGTGACAAAAAAAGACTTGGTATCCTGAGAGAAAATCCAATTCTGAATGAAAAGTTGAAACCTACCACGAAAGGCAGAATTTAGAGGATAGCAATTTTCGAAGGAAATTTGATTTTTAGATTAAGCAAAAATATTTTTTCTTCATTTTTTTTAAACTTAAAAAACAATAAAAATTTTTTTTTTTAACAATAAAATGAGTTAATGTTATGAGGCGATGATATTTATTCTGAAATACAAATGTGTTTTGTACTTTTAGGTTTTGATTGTGTAGGCCATGGGAATAATCTCGAAAAGAGATGTAACCTTAAGATCAGATGTTTGTTTATGTTTGTACCATATCTGTTAGTTTTTTATTAAAAGTGTTAATGTTTGTAAGGAGTACATTGTTTGATTCAAGAGTGTATTATTAACTTTAAAAACCGATTTCTAATGTGGTAAAATAGGATTCAATTCTTCAATAACTTTAGACCGATTTGATCCTAAAAATAAATCATTTTTTAAAGTTAATAATACACTCTTGAATCAAACTGTGTTCTCCTTACAAATATTGACACTTTTAAACAAAAACTAACAGATATCGTACAAACATAAACAAACATCTGATCTTAAGGTTACATCTCTTGTCGAGGTTATCCCCATGGCCTACACAATCAAAACCTAAAAGTACAAAACACTTTTACATATATGTACATATATACGCAAAATACTGTTGCTGACTTTTATTGTTTATTGGAGAGAATGAATAAAGATGTTGCAAAAAGAGCTAGCCACACCAAAAATCTAGTTCCGTAACTAATATCAGTACCGTCCAAAATCCCAAAAGAGGGGACACCACAATTTCATACAAACTAGGGCTCAAAAAATCTGGATCCGTCACTGGGCTTAGGGCAGTGATAAGACAAACAGTTTTTCCCAAAATAGCTGGACCAAAGTAGAAATTACTCAAATTAGGGATACATAAATTATTTGGCACTGCTATAAGTCTAATATAGGTAATTATAGAAGTGGCAAATAATTTATCAATCCCGATGTAGGTATTATTTTTGAGGTCAATCAAAATATAATAAAATTGTATTTTGTAATAAATACATACACGTTATTGTAAAATGAGACCAGACCACGGACTAAAGTATTGGAATGGTGTGGCTAAAAGAGTATTTACTAAAACTGTATTATATATATATATATATATATATATATATATATATATATATATATATATATATATTGCTATGTTTTCGGAAAACTGCTTTTCTAAGAAATGTTTCCAGAAACCACATTTGCTCAATTTACTGATCTAATTTAATCTCTATTTGCATCGGTTCCAGAAGGGAGCCGATCAATCAAACTATATTTTAACATAAAAGGCTAGAGACCGCAGATCCCCCTACTATGGTCAATTAGCTTGGGATATTATAGATACCATTGGAAGATCCTTTCCAAGGGTGTCGTGTTCACCATTTCATTTAATTAACTAGATGATGGCATGCAGGGTAATTAGAATGATAGATTTTGTTACAGATCTTACTTTATTTATGTTACATTATTCATTCAACTATTGGTTTATTAATTTCTTATCTAAATTACTCTCATTGTAAAAATCTACAGACTGTTACATATGTATTTGAGAATACTGGGAGAACTCTTGCTTATTTAAAATATTATCCGGATGCCATATAATATTATACATTGATGTACACCATGAATCAAAGGACTAGCACTTATCTTATTGTTGCTCTATGGTCTAGGTCTCTCTCTCTTGTCTCGATGTGCTGCTCTGCGAACCTCAGTCTTCTGCCTCTAGCTCGAATCTCCTTCTTCTCAGAACTACCCTTCAAACTTCTCACAAGAATTCTCCACTTCAATCTCAGTATCCTCAATACATAACAATATATATATATATATATATATATATATATATATATATATATATATATATATATATATATATGTGTGTGTATATATATATATATATATATATATATATATATATATACATATATATATATATATATACTGTAACAACTTAATTTTAACCTTAGGAAGTTTAAAATCTTGTTCCTGAAGATGAATTGAGATTGATCTGTTATTATCTTACTTTGAACCAAATAAGGATGCTTGAAACAAAGGATCCCAGGTTTAAAAAAAAAAAAACGTGTGATTATAGCCTAATGTCTACGGAAAAAGTTGAAAAAAAAATTATAATATCAATTCTTATGAAGATATAAAAGTCCGATTTGGTCCTCAAAAATCCGCCGCTATAAAATTATAAAATTTTATATTTTATAAAAATATAATGGGTATACAGTGATGAAGTTCGAATAGATTTTAATCCAAATGTTATATTCTCTGAAGGAGGAGGAGGAGGGAGATTTCTACGAATACGGTTGTTATAAGGAGAGAAAAGGGGTAACGTTCGACCGCAGCAAATAAATGAAGAATGTGAACAAGAGCGTTAAGATAACATAAAAGCAATTAGGGTGACGCGCTAAGCGGCTTCCAGAATTGAGGATTACAAGGAGCAATTAGGAATTTATTTTGATAACCTTGTTCGCTATTAAGTTGCTACCCCTGGGAGAGGAAATGCTCCCGGCTCTCTGCATTCTTTATAAGAACATTTCAAAGAGAATAGCGCCCTTTTGTTCTGCCCTTGTCTTTTATTTGTCCTGCTTCGATTGTTCCCGCCGAGCTATCCCATGAAATTATAACTTCAATAAGACATATTTACTTTTTTTCTTTATACAATCCTTCCGGGTCACTAGAGAGAACGAATGATCTCGATTCATGGGTTTCGAAGCTGCCTGGGATCGGTATGTTCAGTGTTGAAGCTATTGTATTATTGATATTTCCTGAATACAGGAACAAAAAAGGACCTTATGACACCAATAACTTTTAGGGATAGATAGCTCAATATTTTTAGGCTATTAATCGCCAATGTGATGATTTTTTCATCGGTTAATACTTTTAGTAGTTATCAAAAGTGTTCCAGGTGGAAATATAACGAACCGGTTATATTACAGCGGTGGCGCAAGAGCAATTAGATATCTTCTTTGATTAATTGAATATGTAAAATTTATGTATTGGTTTATTTCTTTAGCGTTACCATATATATTTTACATTTATGAGCTACAATGGAAACCTTTTTATCCGGAATAATGTGGCAAGGGTTATCCGATAATGCGATAATTCCGGATAAAAAATGGTATTGCAAGTAAATAATTTGTAAAAAAAAATTATAAAGACATTTGTTAATTAATAAATGTGCCAAAAATATAAATATTTGAGATGTAGAATTCAAAAGCAGCCATGTACATTTTCCAATTTCTTTTTATTTAATTTTTTTTTTTTTTTTACAATTTTTGTGCTGCAAGATAATGATAATGAGATAAAAGGATTTATTTCAAAAGAAGTTGATTCGAATGTATTCTATCGAATCCTTTCACCGCATGATAATCTAGTACACAAAACTGCTCTAAACTTAATTTTAAGAAAAACGAATTTGAAAATTTGAAGTCCTAACACTTTTTTCGGTATCAACAAAATTTATCAATATCCTCATTACTTTACATGATTTTAATTTAATTTTTGAAGTTGGTTTAATAAAAACATTCCATACCTTTCATCGTGTATAAAATGTGTAAACTACACAAAGTAAATAAATTCCTTCAGTTAGAACTTTGTAGAACATTAGTAAGAGGCCTATGTCTCAACATATCGCAGAAAGAGTTGGTTTCTCTGGTGCAATAGACAAAACAGAATCAGAATCACCAATAATCACATTTTAGCCGATAATGTCAGTTATAACCTTGTCAAAAAAATGGTAGCGACATGCCTCACTTTTAAGAATCCAATATGGATATATACTTATTATGTATATTTTTTTAAAATGAAATTTTATGCAATATATGACCCAATTTACATATGCATTTGAAATCAAATTAAACTTTACATGCGTCAATTTTTTTTATAAATCTGCTTTAATTGAGATTCTACTTAACTGAGATTCCAAATTTCTGATAGCATTATGTAGTAAAATATCATATCAATTTATAATGAACAAGCATTTTTAGAAAAATTTCTGAATATGAAAATACCTAAAGAAAAAAAAACGCTAGGGACAAGCGGTGTTTTACTACGCCTACCTTCAGCCGCACCGTGAGAACTTATTTAGAGATAATTTGATAAAAAATAAAAACTACTCAAAATTATGGAGTATGCGTGTTGTATTAGTTGTCACTACCTGAGAAAAGTACAATAGAAAAAAAGATTCATACGAAATTAGACTACACAAATAATATTTTTTTAAAAAGTAAAAATAACACAGATTCATAAGAATATGTTTTCTTTTTTTGCGGGTATGTAAGTTAAGTTTTTTATGTAAAGTACCCCTTTCGGCTCACAAATTTTAACCAAAATCTACTATATTATTTCTATTGATATAAAGGTCTTATTTACCAAATTTGAGATGTTTCACATTATATTTTAATATAATTTTTGATGAAAGTTTATTTTGACCTTCAAGCAAAGTACCACTTCCGGTTTCCCAATTTAGGCCAAAATCTAGTATGCTATTTACATAAAAACATAAATTATAAATTCTGAATTTGAGAAGTTTTGCATTATATTTTAATATAATTTTTGATAGAAATCAATTATGACCTTCAAGTAAAGTACCACTTCCGGTGATCATACAGCGATCAAAAAGAGAGGTTCACAACTAGATTTTACAGCAATCCTAAATAAAAAATTTCAACTTTCTTCACCTAACCGTTTTTTAGTTATGCGAGATACGTACGAGCGTACGTACAGACGTCACGATGAAACAAGTCGAAATGGACTTAGGGATGGTCAAAAAGGATATTTCCGTTGAAATCTGAAAACCGAAAATTTTCACGATTACAATACTTCCTTTACTCGTACAAGGAAGTAAAAATGTAAATGTTCGTTTGTTCAAAATCTTATATCACCGAAACTACAGAACTACCAAAATTTAACTATATCATATGCATGGTTCCTAGGTGGCTTTTCAATAATAAAATCTATATATTGTATAGATATCGATATAGTTCCTGCGCTAAAGCTGAAGATTCAATTTTTTCCTAGAGTGTAGCGCTAAATCGGCTGAGTATTTTAATGAAACTTGTCTAAAGTCTACTCCTTAAGCCCCTTTAACTATCTACACAAGAAGTACATACCCGAGAAAAAGTTATGAAGTAAAGAATATTTTAATTGCGCATAGGTATACATTTTTTCCTGGCTACACGAAAGATAATTAAATTTTCCACGAAACAAAAAAATCATCGAAATTAGACCATTATTAGCAAAGATACAAAGCATTGAACATTATAGCCATTCTTTTATTTTCCTACAGTTGCAAGTCAAAGGAACTCCAAGACAAAAGCGCGTTAATGAAGGAAAGTGTTGTATTCGGGTCAGAATTTTGATGTGCATGGTTTTAATGGTTCCAAGCGTTGCAGAGCCGACGAATAAAATAAAAAAAAAAACAAAAAAAAAGTATTTGAGGTCATTAGTCGGTTTGTTTCACGATTATCTCTCGAAGGGGAGAACTAATTCTATTAGGAACTTCAATTTATTCGATTTTTTTACACTACATTTATAAATACAATAATTTCTAGTAATCTTTATATTAGGGATGGAATATCGAAAGGAAAATATCGATATTCGATATTTCGATATATAGCAAAACCAATTATCGATATCCACCGATAATCTGTAGACAAATATCGATATATCGAAAGGAAATGGATGAGAAAGCAAAGAAAGTGCATCAAATGAGTATAATGTTAAACTATGAAAAGGGTTATGAAATAATTTATAAAACAATATTTTTATTAGCCATGAATCATTATAAAAAAAGATAGAAAAGAATTATACTTCAAAGAAAAAAAAATGTTATAACATATTTTTATTTTGAAGACTTTTAGCCATATTTGATATATTATATATAAGCTTCTAGAAGTTTTTCAATAATAAAACCTTCAAACTACTCAAATTTTTAGTTATCTTATAACTCTTCCGACTATATTGTGCATTCTCAAAACATTCATCTAAAAGCATGTAATTTATTTGATATACATCTCAGTACCATCATCATGTATATAAATCATCAATTTTTCTTTATATAGAACTAACCAACATTATTTGTATGTAAATCTTATCTACTAATTATTATTTGGTAATTATATATTGTTTATTGTTATATTTACTGGTGAAACTCCAGAATGGTAATCCCAACATGGAGGACATCTAGATTTTAGGACCTGGCTGATCATAAAAATCTAGACCTCCACCATTTTGGGATTACGATTCTGGAGTTTTACCGAATAAAAGAAATTGTTAAAATAGAATACGGTAGAATCTCGATAATTCCTTTGGTCAAGGGTTCGAAAGATAAATATGAATTATCGAGATATACAATAATCGGCGGTAAAAAATAGGAAATAACAAAATTAACACAAAATTGCATTAATATGAATTGAAATACAAACGATATAGTTAGATCAACAAAAAACATCGGTTATTTCCTTATAGTGCAATCCTTTAAGACGGATCTCATCAATTGCTTCGTTAAGCATGTTCACATCAGAAAATACGTTTATACAAACATCCGATTTTGCTAAGAAATGACACACGTTGTAGATGAATTATTGCGCCATTTTAGAACTAATCGTCGGCACATTTCTTCTTCATCTGCTTTTTATACGGAATCAAAATTTCCTCGTTAGTTAGAATCCAAACCTTCGTCAAAATAGGCGAAATCTCGAAAAGTCATGGGAGTTCTTAATTTTGAGGTAGGTGATTCCCATCCTTGATACTTTCTAAGAGTTGCATCACTACTTTCTTGCGTTAAATGTCTAAAATCGTTTAATAATGGCCAAGTTTAGAGATTACAGCTTAGAGGTTGTGCTGGGAGACAAAAACAGAAGATAAACATCGCTGAGTGATGCGGTACTGTTGTGGGCCATACAATTACCAATAAACAGTTGAAAATTTTCGCTGTTTTTTATTCCATATTTGTACCCATTCGTTGAAAATTTCACTTATGATACATGCTTCTGTGTTTGTACGATAGGCGATCGGTAAAGTTTTTGTTTATAAAGCACCTTGCAATGACGGATTTGCCAGTCATAAGCGAACTTAATTTTTCAGATCAATCTATGTTGTCGGCTAACAGTATGGTTACAGGTTTTTTTTTACAATTTGATTTAAAGAGAACTGAATAGAAAACAAAAAGGGTAAACCGACCGAAATTCATTGAAACGATTCCTCTCTCACTCACTCACCTCTCCTCTTGAAAAGATTAAGAGTTAACCAGATTTTTTATTTGGAAATTCGAATTATAAGGCGTTTACATAACTTGGAAGACGAAAATAAATACGAATTATCGGAGGAACCGGATTTCAGAGTTTTTAGACGAAATAAAGGGAGACTTTCAAGAGACCAGAAAATCTATGCGAATCACTGGGTTATGAATTGCCGAGATTCTATTGTAATATAGTTTAGCATATGGTGTGATCGATATATCGTTGTAAAATATCGATATATCGGATGTTAAGATATCGATATGATATATCGGTTTTTCAACTCCGATATATCGATAGATATATCGCGTGCCGATATTCCAACCCTACTTTATATTGCATTTATACATACAATAATTTGTAATTATATATATATATATATATATATATATATATATATATATATATAATCAAATCAAACAATAGCGAAGCATTGCCGGGTCAGCTAGTAAAAAATAAAAATTATTTAGACAAAAAATATTACATACAATTATTTTTACAAATTATTATCCAGACATCGAATTAAAATTAAGGAAATAATGTGACCAATCTGTTCTGAGTGCCCTGGCTGGGGAAGAGGCAAGGAGCTTAGAATCCTCCACAGAAACATAATTATAGAGGAAAAAGTAATATAAAAGGGAGAAGACACGGTCTGCGACAATCCCAACGGGGAAACAATTTTCGTTTGAAATATCGAAAAGTTAAAAGTCGCGTTACGAGAATTTTTTCAGGGACAATAGCTCTTACCACGGACCCAAGAGCACTACAGCTATTTCAGAAAAACCATCCATGCTTTATAATCATGGACGTTTAGTAACCGATCATCGATCTTTTGTTCCTTCGTGTTTTAGAAGAAGGAAATAAAATAATAGCTACGATATTATTCATTCGACAAAAAAGTGCCACAATAGGGAAAAATGGAATTTTACAGGAAAAACTTTTGAAGTTTTCCTGTTAAGGTTTATCGCTGTCTTTTAACTCTCTAATAAAACATCAAAAAATTATCTTTTTTGTTTTGAAAAAAGTTAATCTTCATTTATTGATCATCTCATATATTTATAATTATTTTCATCAAGATAGTTTTTATTAAGTTAATCTCTAATCAGGGTGTGAAGAAGTAATTATGTTTGACTAGTAAATTCATAATAGCTAAACTAAAATTAATTTTTTAATACAGAAAATATTGAAACTCGATATCTGACATTTATTCACAAAGGAATTTACGTCACTGGAAGTTTAAAAAAAAAAAAAATTCGTATTGTGGCAACTTTCTTAGAATTGAACGAGATCAAAGATTAAATGCATTGGAATTCAAACATAATAATGTTTTATGACTAATTGTAGGTATAACATCGATGTTATACCTACAATTAGTCATACAACATTGTTGTTTTTAAAATATCAATAATTATTGTTAATTTTTAATCAAATTAATTTAGGATCTTTTTAAATTGAATTGTTTAAATCGAAACATCAACTTGTTTATGTCAGCAGTCTAATTTTTTTTAATAATTAAATAAAATTCATTTGGATTATATTGCAATAGCCAGTTTTTAACATTTGTTTTTAACATAATTTATTATTTTTATTCTCTTTATTAATTAATATTTTTACTTATATAAAATAAAGAAAAAAATATTCATTAATGAACATCCACAGATCGCAATAATATTTCTTTAATAAAGGATGGGATACAAAAAAAGACAAAAAAAAAAAAAAACATTTAAAACATAAAAACATATGTTTATAAATTATACAGAAACGAAGATTTCTTGTATATATTAGTATTAATTTTTAAAATCAAAGCAGTTTTATGGAGTGTAGTAAGATATTATGGATGCCCTTCAGCCGCTCCTATCTCAAAAAAAAATTATTTCTTTATAGGTTAAAGCAAAGTTGAGATATTTGTTATATTTATATATGCTTAATTAAGCTGTTTTTAATACATACAAATTCGTTTGATCTGAAACGAATCAAGTCACTGGCAAGTGCCTAAATCCGATACATTCTGTTGAAAAATAGCAGACTACTGAACGATAGCCCATTGGAATCGCTCATCTTTATTCATGAAAATAAATTAATAAATGATTTATAAATGTATTTATAATTCACACAGGTGCACTTCTCGCAGTTGGGACAATTAATAAATTAACATCAATTCAAAATTCCATTAAATTATGGGTACATAAAAAAAAAAAAAGTATCTTATTACTCAACAGGAAAAAAAAATTCAAAGAAATGAAGGCTTAAATGGTTAATACACCGGTAAACAGTTTTAAGACAGACATAAAAACCAGACGCTTTTTCTACAGTCTTTGACGGAACAGGAAAGATTGACAAGATTACATTTAAAACCATCGTTATTTAATTTACAATACTAATTTTTTATTCATAGTCATGCTTCATGGTCTTTTACAACGTCGTCCTCTGAATCAAATGAGCTGCTTATAACGAACAAATACCCTGAAACGTTTATTGTCTGATACAAAATTTTTGAGGTTAGGTACTGATCAGAAATTATGAAAAGCATAACCTTAGAATGGTTAATAATTTGAAATACTCTTGCTCAGAATAAGCAATATTATTTAATTTATACCGAAATTATTAAATAAATACACCGTAGATTCCTGAAAATTGGACTAAAGTTGGAAAAAACAAAGCAAAAAATTTAAAAATGGCCTGGTACAAAGATAAATGAATGAGTCGGTTAAAAAAAATAATATTTTAAAAATTACAGATAAACTAAAAAATCTGGTGCGTGCATCACACATCTTTCACTTACCTCATTATTTGAAATAAATTTTAAAAATTTCCTAAGAAAATATTATTTAGTTTCTATGGAAACATTTAGCTTTCATTAAATAATATAAAAGTATAAATTATTATTTACAACAGTAATTTAACTTTATGCGTTTTATGCATTCTCCAAACTTTATTTGTTAGATAATCGTAAGAGCCATTTTTGGAAACAAATTCTAAAATAAATGATACAAAGTAATACTTCCATTAAGTCGATTTTCGCGAAAAAGTTGCTATAACAACACAGACATTTACCTTATCTGAAATAACATAATTTCAGTTTCGCACAACTTTTTCTTTTTTTTTTTGTTCACACGCACTCAGACATGTGTGTTTTATTTTGCGAGATTTGGTTATTTGGACTCAGAGAACCTATTTTATTTACATAAAAAAACTCTAATTCGAAATCTTTCAGAATCGCAATAATTTCCCTTACTATATACTTCGCATATCGGTAAGTGAAGGTAAAAATTAGCGAGACAAAAAACTAATCAAGTCTCGCAAAAATCTAAAACAAAACAAAGCTATAAAATAATTTGAAATTATAATAAAAATCAGTATATAGAAGAATGTCAAATATATGTTTTTCATGGAAAAACAATTCTTGGTTTTAAAATCAACCCAACACAAAAGCTATTAAAATATTTATATTGTTAGAATTTGCCACACTTCGTTAATATTGTAAGGAGTTCAAAAGAAAATTTATATATAAATTCATTTTTTTTCTCTCAAATGTTCAATTTTATAAATGAGAAGTACTAAAAAGTTATTAATATTGCTTCTTAATAAATTATTAACCCAATTTTACAGTAGATTGTTTAAACCAATATCTTCAATTGTATACCTATATGGTATATATGAAAATTCAGCTTGCGTATGTTTGTGATCGCAAAACTTGAATAATAAGTCAGTCAATTTTGATGCGATTTTTACTATTATTTAGTAAATTTCTTGGATAAGGTTTATATATATTAAATTTTTATAAATGCTCCCTTTAAGGGGAGAAATGAGGAAAAATAGGTAATTTTGTAATCGTTGTCATGACAACTTCATACACGTGGAAGCAAATTAACTTCAAAAACATTTTAGCAAGAGTGAAATCAGAGATTGATAAAATTATTTGACACTTCCATAGAAAACAAATTCATAAATTTGTTTTTATTGAAAACTAGTTTCAAATGTTATACATTCATCTTCAGTTCTAAAAACGCACAAAAATTAAAAAATCAGCAATTTATAATACAGTTTTTAATTATAGTACATATTAAATTAAATGTAGTCAAAATACATATACTTATACATATTAAATTAAATGTAATACAAATATTATCTCTTGCCTTGATTAAATTCATAATTCATAAATGTTTTATAATAGTCAATTAAATTGCATTTAATTAAATATGTATACGTATATGTATTTTGACGACATTTAATATAATATGTATAATAATACCAAACTATATTTTGAATTTCTTATTTTTGAATTTTTTTTTTTTTTTTAGAACTGAAGATGAATGTATAACATTTGAAACTATTTTTCAATAAAAACAAAATTATAGAAGTGGCAAATAATTTACCAATCCCTAATTAGATTGATCCTTCTATACTATCATGCGTACGTCGACTAAGAGTGAAATTGTTGTGTGAAAGCGTCACTGATTAATAAAATTATAAAGATAATAAAGATTAAGGAAAAACTATAAAAACGTTAAGTTTTATTGCCATTTGAAAAATTTATTATCATTTTGATTATGTTCCTAAGAACCGTCTACTAGAAAAAATTATTTAAGACGAGTTCTAAACAATGCAGTCGAATACCCAGAAAAATTTTCACTTCGGCCATGAAATGTTTACTATCAATATTTTAGTTCTGGAATCCCCCTCTATTTTTCTAGAGTTTCAATTAGTTCTAATAATTGAAGCATGGAAATGCAAAAGAATCTAAGTGCATTTAGAAAATGCTTTCAATGAAAATGCTTTTAATCGGGATTAAAGTTTCAACTTGAAAAATATAAAAGAAATATGAATTAGTTAAAAAAAAAAAACTGCATATTTTTTTTTTTTTATAGCTTACGGTTGTATGAGCAATAAACCCACAATCACAATAGTACTAGCTTTAAAAAAAAAATGATGTTTTTTTTCTTAAAAACATCTTTTTTTTTCCTTTTCTATCATTCTACATATAATATTCTATTGTATAATACTAAAGCGAGTCAGTGTATTGAATTTGTTACCTCAATGAATCTATATTCGCTATAATACGTTTATTTACTTTTCCATTAATTTCATATAGCAATAAGTATGGTGAAATGTGCAATATATACTTAATGTGTTCAAAAAATAAATAAAATAAAAGTTAAACTTAAATCTTTTCTTTTATTTAAAAGTTTTTTGTAAAAGTTTACAATATGATGATGAATAGTGATCAACCATCCAACAAAAAAAAAAGGAAATTAAACGCGTAAAATAATTAATAATTTACGATCTGAATGGATACCACGAAGAAAAAGAAAAAAAATCAATGTAGAATTCATAAATAAATAATTTCGATAAAAAATTACTTACTCAGCAAATGGGTTCTATGTTGCATGCCTGATCTGCAACAGAAAGAAATTTATTACAATAAGAACGAAATTAAATATTTATATTTTATTAAAACTCAAATTTAAATTGTTTCTGAAAGTTTAATAAAATTTGTTTGAGGGGCTACAATTCTCCTCAAGCGAACAAAAGACGTTGGCACCAGAATACCTATAAAATCTATTCTTTTAATTCCAGATAATACATTTACTAATAAATTTTACTTGTTATGTATAAATATGGCTAGAACCTTGAATTGTTTAAATATATTAGAAATTCTTGGGCTCTTCAAAGGGCCGCCTACACACTGTGCAGCGGTAGGAGAAGACAGCAATGATATTAAAAATACTCAAATTAATTTGAATAATATCCTAGCAATATATGATATTATGAAAAAAATAAAACTTAATGAATAAATATTAAATTACAAATACAATAAGAAAAATATAAGTTTTACCATCAGTGAGGAGATAAATCAAACGCGCAGTAGGCCTGTTAAGTTGAGACTGGACAAACAATTTTGTTGACACCAAGACTTATCTAAATACCTAATTTAAAGTAATTCCAAGCATACTACACTGAGGCCAAAGGTTTATATTAGTTATTACGTCTTAAAATTATTATATTTCAGAAAATTATCCCTAATATACTTCATCACTTTATTCCACAACTTACATATCACGACTTTCGGGCTTATCGTTTAGTTAACAAATGCCATTGACCCAGGAAATATTTGTTGTTAAATAATGTTTACAACCCAGGAAGTTACTGTTTTCCTTCCTCGTTGTCAGCATTAAAACAAGTTCTATTTCCTTGATCATCCCTTCTACTATTGTATGTATAAAAGCCTATTTGAAAAGGACAGCAACAGAGTAGCTGTGGCAATAGCAGTATCACAATGTAGTAACCAGTATCTAGAATGTAGTCTTAGAATAAGTATTAGAATCTAGTATTAGAATGTAAGGTAGAATAAGATAATGTGAGACACTCTCACTATGTTTAGTTTTAAGTCTAATTATAATATCTTTAAAGTCTATCTGTCACTCAGTAGCCTCATTATATATATATATATATATATCATGTAACTTGTAAACTGTTTAATAAAGTTATTTTTAAAGCTCACACTCATCGATTTTGTTAACTGTTTTCTATTTTCAAGTAATCTATATAATAAATTAATAAAAACATTCTATGTACAATCTAAACCTTCCAAATATTCATGTCGAAATTTCAAAATAAAATTCAACGATGATGATTATTAAAATTTTTCAAACAATTTATGCAAATAGGAAAACTCCTCAGGCACACTGGCAATTACCCAAGCGTGATTCAGGAATTCAACAATTGCTTAATGATATGATGATATCGTCGTTTTTTGAAAAATATCAAACACATTAAACGTTTTCCTCCAAATAACAATAAATGTATTTTTAATTCCATTCTTTATTGTGTCCAGTAGAATTTTAGCTATAAATAATGTACATAATATCCATCTTAAAATAACGTCTTTTTGAATAAAATTATAATGATAGAGCATAAGCTTGTTTACGAGTGTCTATTTCAAACATCTCTACCATGTCACTACTGAAGAAATTCTTCTAAATTATAATAAAACATTTTATTATTAGTTTCTCTTTTGGTGCTTGAGAAATATCGGAATTTTTAATTTAACGTCGTTTTTCGAAAAATGCGTAAACGCCAATTAGCATACTTTATAGGAAACAATTATTTTGCGGGTTACTCTAGTTCTCCAGCGCTCCTTGCTCTGGAATTCCCAATTGGAAGAGGTATGTCTTATGACGGGTTCTATTAGATAATAATAGTAAGGCTAAATTACATCAGAGTATGTTTTGTCGGATGCACCATTTACGCACAAATCGCCAAAAACAGCAAAAATCATTAATTTTCCATACAAATATCCATTTATCTCCTGAAGGAAACATCAACACGATTGCATAAATATTTTTTTATGCTATTGGCAAAAATGGTACGATGGTCCAAATTTCGTATGTATGATGCAGATTCTTGCAGGAAATTAAATTTCAAACAGATTTTGTTCTCTGTACTTTTTCGTTTAGAGCACCTATTTAGAACACCAGAATCCTTTTTTTCTACAATCAGTAAGACTTCGTAAATTTTTATAGTTTTCCTGTTTGCTTACAAAAAGTGCACTTAATCAAAAAGTGCAAAGAACAAAACCTTTTTGAAATTTAATTTTCTGAAAGAATCCACCATCATATCATCCAAATTTGAGTACTCCAATCCTGCATATAGCATAAAAAGACGCATTGGTTGGTGTTTCAATCTCGATTATCTCAATTAATATTTTACCGAGAGCTATGAATGTGGCCGCACGTTAAGGTAAGGTATGATGGTAATTAGATAAGCTACAATGTTTATAACATTGTGTTTTTTTATATATTGATTCCTTTAGGAGAGAAGTCGAGATTTGCCTGGAAAAGTAGTTTTTCCAGTTTTCGGCGTAAAATGTCCGTATTCTCTATTAGAATCCATTATTAAACATACCTATTCCAATTGGAGATTCCTGAGCTAGATGTGCCTGCTAAGAACTGGAGGAGGCTACACAATCGATTATACCACCCTTGAACTTGATATTCCACAACTAAGACATTCAAAGTTTTATTATGAAATTCTAAAAACTTCGGAAAATAAGTGGGTGGCTGTTGTTCGCTTGGACACTACCAAATATTTTTAGCAGACACAGATCTCGCAGTTCATCAAATTATACGCAGTGAGTCATATTTTACGAAAATGAATATTTTAAGCAACATTTTATTACCAAAAGGTTCCCATCTTATTCTAAAAACAGAAGCGTCTACTTATCACATATAAAAAGAGATAAGAGCAGCACAGCGTTATTATAAACTTTGAAGTACAATAATTTTTTACATTAATGAAGAGTTCAATCCACGAAATTATGACAACAAGAAAATTAAACCAAAGATAACAGCTCACTGTGCTATTACATGTTTCACTAAATTGAGGTTTTGATATTGTTTTAATTTAGAATTTTTTAATATTTGTTAAAAAAATTAATCCCATAACTCTTGACCGTAATATCTCTTCCAGGATTCTGTACTCAGCGGAGATGCATAGCAGGATACTCCCAGTAATAAGTTTTGGAGAACAAAATATTCACCGCATTCTATCAAGAAGATTAGGAGGATTGTGGAAAAGCTTAAAACCAAGGGCGCTAGGATTAATTTCGAATATTAAACCAGAGACTCGGGATCATCTAGGGAGGAAATTAAAAAAAAAAAAAAATGAAAAGTATACATGCAAAAAAAAGTGTGTTTAAGGGAGGCGATTCTCTGAAAAACAAGGTTTTAATCAGGAAAATTCTAATTACACACAGCTGGTTTTTAAGTCAAAAGTTCTAACAGTATTTGACAGGTAATTTTACACGGACTCGATAAGCAATACTGCTGGTGAATGATAAATTAGAACACTAGGTACTCAAATGATAAAGGAAAACTGACAGGCATGAAAACAGAACGGAAAGCCCTTACACGTAATATTACAATAGGTAATTAAACTGAATTCGTGAAATCAGAGAACTTAATTAAACATTTAACACCCACGTACAGTCTTCAAGTACGGTGCCAGATTTCCAAAAATCTACAGCCAATAATCCACTGACAAGTGGAGGGCTCAGTTAATGGAAAACTCAGGAAAGATTGGTGTTGCGTTCCTTGAAACAAAACTCTTCTCATGTTTCAATGGTATTTTTTACAAAAAAATTAATTAAGTACCAAATATTTTGACAAAAAAGTACGTTTAATAAAGTCCTTATTATCCATATTTCAGTGATATTTTTTACAAAAAAAAAATAATTAAGTCCCAAATATTTGACAAAAAATACGCTTATTAAAGTCCTTACTACCCACATTTCAGTGGTATTTTTTTTTTAAATTTAATTAAGTACCAAATATTTGACAAAAACTGTATTTATTAAAATCCCTACTGTCTATATCTATTTAAGACCGTATTTTCTGTAACAACATCATAATTTTATTTCTCGAAGGTAATTTCCCTATTCCTGTCCTTAAAACTTAAGCTCTATTTGGCAAAAAAACACAAGGATTACTTGCCTTCTCATTAAATCACTCTCCGGAAAAAAAATCCTGCGAACACGCCTAAAAGAAGAGATGTCTCGATCTTCAAAATATTTCATAAAAAAGTAAAAAAAACATAAGTTTGATTACCACCATGCTCATATCGTCATTAACATTTTCCTTCCACGCGCCAAATGACGAAGCAGAATACTTCTTAATTTGTTCTCAGCAAAAGCAAACAAAAAAAATATAATAAATCGGCATACCCAATTTTGAAAACTAATCTAATATAAATAGAATTAAGAAAAATAAAGATAAAAAGATAAATTCAAACAATGAAGAAATGTGTAGAAAATAAAAAAAAAATTCAATATTACATAAACAAACCATTTATTTTTAACACATGATTGAATATATATATATATATATATATATATATATATATATATATATATATATATATATATATATATTCATGTATATACGAGGACGTCCGGAATAATGAAAATGGATTATTCGGCACTGGGACGTTGTAAAATTGTCACCATCTGGTCTACACCGGGGGTAACAGAAGAAAAAATGTGCATAGCCTTAAAAGATGCATCGAGACCGGAAGGGACGTACTACTTTTACGTGGGAAACGCCACGGTGTGGGGGAAAATCCGGCATTTATGGCGGACGGAAAAAATCGGCGCGGATAGGACATTTATTCGGTGTACGCTGATGGTGGAAACCGTTCGGGATCCAGCACGGCAGACGGAAGTAACGGTCGCCCACCACCAGGGTAAGATAAATCATAGGGGAATGAATGAAACCTTGGCGGCCCTGAAGCGCCGATATTTCTGGCAGGGTATGCGGCGGACTATTGAGAGGGTAATCGGGGGATGCGAGATATGCCATCAAACGAAGTAAGACACCCCCCTGTGAGTCGCCAAGAGGAAACAATAACGCCGACCGTACCACTTTGCGAATTACAAATCGACACCTTCACATGGCGGGGCTTTAAATGGTTGACAATAGTGGACGTTTTTAGTAAAATCGGGTGCAGGAGCGTACGGCGGATGCCGTTATCGGGGCTCTTCGTCTCTGGTTCCAGTTTTATGGAATATCAGAGAGAATAGCCATCGGACGGGGGGCGGGAATTTGATAATGCCCAGATACGCGAGGAAACAAAAGCGTTAGGAATCAAATGGCATTGGAACACTCCGGGCCACCCTAAAAGCAGGGGTAGTATAGAGAGACTCCACAGCACATTGGGCGATCACCTACGGGTATTCCACGTCGACAAGGGCCTAGACGCTGACGAGGCAATGCAAATGGCAAAAATATGGGAAAAGGCACACGGGCGTATAGTCAGCGAGAAACGTAGGAGGGTCGCCCGGGAGAATGTAGGGCTCAGAGATAGGATGGACGATCTTCGCATCGGAACCATTGTATACCGACGGATAGGGTCTAATCGAACAAAAGAACCTTTGCGATACGAAGGGCCGTTCCGGGTGACGGTAATAAGGGAACATAATTTGGTCACGATTCGAAGCGTGGCCGAGCCACGAAAACAAAGGACTGTCCATATTGAACAATTAAAAATTCCAGTGGGGGAGGCCCAAACTAACCTCAAAGATAAAGTCCTCTTTTCTAGGAACAGGTTTAGAGTTTAGTTTAAGTGTAGAAGATGTATTTTTTTTTATAATTTATTATTAGTAGTATTATCAGTATTTTATTTATTTTTTTACTTTTAGCGATGTGTTTTTGTATATATTAGTCTTAGTTAGCATATTAGATAAGTTTTAGACTGTATAGATGTAAGGCATTTTTATTTATTTAAATTAATTATAAATTAAATTACTTCGGATGAGCAACATTATAAATTTCTTTCAGGAATATATTCGAAACCGACAATCGAAAAACAACAATTTTTAGCAAATGTTCCAAAAAAATCAATATGGTGCCTTTTAAACACATATAACCATGGAAACGGATATACTAAATTAAAAATCTTTCGAATAAAATTAGTAGAATATCAAATTTTGTTTTTAGAGTGGACCTTATGCTTATTTCTAATCTAAATAGTATTCAACACCTTGTACGACACACACTCGCTCGGAGTCAGTGATTCAGACTGTCGCTCTCACTTACTACTCTGAACAAATTCTAACCTAGTTGCTAGATACTTATTTGAAAATAGGAAAACGTAAAGCTTTTAGACTATGACTAACGGGAAAATTCCAACATGTAAAATTTTTCCTAGCGAAAACTTTCCTACTTCAAAAGTTAAAGAAATGTATCTTTAATATTTTTTGACTCAGGAGATATAAACATTTACAAATCTCAAAAAATTTAAGCGTCCTTTTGTAGTTAAGAATGCTGAAAAATTTCAAAAATATGCCGCACATCTTATGAGTCAATAACTGAAAATGCTTGATTGAACAGGACATTCCTGTTTGATTGGACGCCATTTCGTACTCCGGAGGCTTCATGACGGCTGACGTCTATTTTTTTTTCTATCAAGGTCATAATTGTCTGAAATAGTTGAATCTTTTTGTAAAAAAGTCACATTTTCCTCAGAACCTAGACTATAGAGCAGGAACGGTAACGATAAATTTATCAAAATGCTGTTGTGCTTTGACAATCGCCAAAAAGCAATTTAAAAAAAATACAATATTAGATTGTCCGCTTTTACCATTTCTGACTTTACCCACTCAATCCTAAATATGACTATGGACATGTATTGTAAAGACATTTCAAAATAATGAGGACAGATCAAAACATTTTCGCATGAACCTGGAGTGGAATCATAACCAGACCAGATTGAGCTAGTGGAATCAAGAAAGAGTAAGTCGAGAAAGGAAAATTTGTTATAGATTTTATAAATGGTATTGTTATTCATTTGCTGCATCAACATCATTCAAGATGTTATGGATGCATTTAAAGTTTTTTAAACTGAATGAATTTCTGTAAAACTAAAATACAAAATAAAAAAAGACACTAGTGGCCTTGAAAGCTCATAAATGACATCTGTGATATTAACTGAAGAATCATGGTTTTCGAACTATGACGTTGTTGTGGTAAATGAACGATAAGTATGATACAAAAAAATATATTGCTGGGTGAAATGTACTTGTACAGAAGAAATCATGTACATAATATTTTCATAAGTGCACACTCATAAGTCATCTCTATGGGTACGTGAAAAATATTAGGCTAACATAAAACTCAATAAAATATATCCAGGTGAATAAATTAAATGAAATGAAAAATGATCTTTATCCTGGGACCAAGTCCCGTAAGAGCAAAAACAATGAACATAAATGCTTAACAGTTATGTTAATAAAACTTAACAGTTATGCTTACTGCATAACTGTTAAGTAATTAAAGGCTAAATGATCGAATAGTTTATACATAGATTTGATCGGAGGATAGAGATTTAAAGAGGTGAAGAATAATAATTGATGATTGAAGGAAAATATGGAAGAGGTTTTACGGATAGAGACAGGAAAGGAATTCCAAAAGGAGGAGGAACCAGCAAGAAAGAATTTGTCAAAAGAAGTAGTTCTATTTGATGGAGTACAAATATTGATTGATTGAGTTCTAGTGTTCAAGGAGTGGATGGAGGTAAGAAGTTCAGTGATATAGGAAGATTTATTGTTTAATACAGATTGGAATAGGAAAGAACCTAAGAAGTATTACCGTTGTCAAATTGGAGGAAAATAAGAGAGGAGATATGTAGCTGGAAGGTTTTTAAAGGTACGGATTCACGGAACCAATGGAACTGTTTTAGGGAAGACAATACTATAATGGACTTTCGGGATATTTCAGAAACATGATTACTCCAGGAAAGGTGTCGGTCGAAGGTGGCCCCGGCCTTGTCAATAGAGTTATGGAGTGGGAGGATGGGAATGCTGTCGAGAAAAATTAAAGGATAATAAGGAAAGGGAATGCAAGAGGAATTTAGAACGAATGAGGATAGCTTTAGTTTTTACTGTATTCAACTGAAAAGATGAAATTTTGGTGAGAAAAATTATAGATATGAAGAAGGAATGAAAGAATGACTAAAAGCCGCAAGCAGTAGTTCTTGATTTGAGGGCAGGAGATAGTAGGTCATCAGGAGTAACGTACAGGAAATAAGAGATTTCAAAATCAAAGGGAATTCTGGGAATCGATACAGGCAAGGAGATATTTGCAGAAATGTGGGAAATATTTCGCATATTTCATATCTGTTTTTTTTTTTCATTTTTAATTATTGAATAAACAAAAATCATAAATAAAAATGTTTTCTGACTCATGGAGGATTAAAAATAGAGATTCGTCAAAATCTGATATCGATTTTTTCACACAACATTTAACTTGTACCAGAAAGTGATAGCATTGATCCTACCATACCTTAGTTGTTATCACAATAAATAATAAAAATTATTGATTCAATAAATGTTATTTGTAATTTTAAATGAACATTAAAAAATAGGAAATTCAAAATAAAACAATTACCAGCTGTTTAATCATATATAAGTAGATTATCAAGTAGGTTTCAAGAGTAGTTTTTTTCCGGCATATCAAAATTTAAAATATTAACTAGGTAAGCATATTTACAAATCACTACCTTAATTAATATTTAATCTGAAGCTTCCATCAGGACTATTCCAGACATTTAAATTGGCGTTTGAATAAATAAAATTTTGTACTTTTTA
Source organism: Rhaphigaster nebulosa (assembly GCA_948150685.1). Lineage (NCBI taxonomy): Eukaryota > Metazoa > Arthropoda > Insecta > Hemiptera > Pentatomidae > Rhaphigaster > Rhaphigaster nebulosa. The sequence continues at coordinate 35,432,956 of OX411310.1, forward strand.
TACACTATGGACCTTGAAATAAACTCAGTTTTATGTATCCATGACTTCAGTTAAAATGTAGTTCAAATTTGCTCTCTTCATGTGTAATACTTATTTAAAATGTAGCATTCATATAAAAGGGACATTTAAGAGGAAACTTTTCTAATAGTTTAAACAGAATATCAAATGTTCTTTAAATTTTACTGTAATTAAGAAAAAACTAGAGACGGATTCTCTCTGAATTGAGATTTTAACCAACTTAACCTCAACAGAACAAACTTGATCTGAAACCAAGACATTAGTGTAAAATTAATTAATTTAATAATAATACTTTCGAATTAGTGTGCTTATAGGTTAGAACAAACTAGTTTTCTCCACGTATACTCACAAGGCTATACTCACAGATTCTCGCATAGGAACTAAAAAAACTTTCAAGTTTTGAAGGTTAAGTTAATTTCTTCACGGCATTTTCACAACACATGGTTACAACCTTGACCTATAAGGGATTTTTTAAAAAAATGAAAAAGTTTCGCTACTATATTTTAAAGTCGATAATAGTATATTGTGTGTTGTATCGATTTCGACAATCATCATTAAATAAAACTGGAAAGATTTTTGTTCAGAAAATTATCGTTTCCTTGTGTAGTTGAGTTTAACGTCCGCATCTAAGGTAGGAAGGACGGATTATTCCCACAAGTTACCAATCTATTTTAGCCGGGATGGGAAGGTCGAAGTTTATTCCGGAGATCCGCCACGAAATTAAAGTCATCTCATAGAATAGAGCCTGCATCAACAACACGCACGGCTACATGCTCTTCATGAGATTTGAATGTTTAAATAGATAATGATAGAAAATTACATTCAGGTCTTATGAAAAAAAACAAAAAAAAAAAAACAGGGGAGAGAGTAAGATAGATGTGAAGAGTGTCAGAAAATTGTCAAAGGTGAGATAGATATAAACAGTATGAACAAAAAGAAAATTAAATAAATATTTTAATATAAATATATAAATTACAAAGGTGTAAGCACACATAATTTCATAAGAAGTCTTTAAACAAGAGTCAAATATGAAGTGGAAGGGAGTATAAGATGACAAAATAGCAGGGTAATAATAAAACGAAGTAGATTGATAAACGAAAAAGTTAAATAATATTAAGAATATGAAAGATATTTAGTTCGGATTCAGTCAAGGTCAACATGTTATAAAAACTAATAAGTCGTTTCTTTATTAGTTGACTTCTAAGGCGTAAGTTAACTTTTCGGCGTTACTTTGTATTCCATCTGTAGGGATGCAATATAAATATGAAAAGCGAATGATAAAAATAATAAAAGTAAACAGGTTCCCTTGGAAACAACATGTATTGAATACTTGCGGCGATTATTATTTTAAACAGGCTCAATCCACTTCTTAATGGTATTTCTTGGGGATTTCGGGAGTGTCACGATATTTTCTGCAACGTTAAGGCATTTCCAGCGGCCACCTTCAGAACATTACAATAGAAAAATGGATAAATTTCAGCAAAAATTTCTTTTTGTGGGTTTCAACTTTTTTCTTCCTCCACTGCCATTTTGATCCTTTCAGTTGGTAGAGAAAATACAGCGTTACTGATGGAGCTCTGCTACTGATTTATTTTTTTAACAAATTCCCATCGCCTATCAAAACTGTATTGAACAAAAGCTTCTCCACACATGAAAATAATTGGTCCAAGCTTAAGCGGTTGGGTTAAAAGCGTGGTATATTTATTAATGTTTTACAAACGCCTGTTCTGAAAGCGTGTATCCTGTTGGATTTGGATTGGATTATGGCAGGAAGCCTTCGATATAAATAAAGCTGAATAAGAAATTTCAACAGTATACCTGCAAGACCTGAGTGTTTCTATTTATTTCATTATCACTTGCGAGGCTTTGAAGGTATACTCTTGATATGAAGGGTTTGGTACAATGTAATCAAAATAAATAACAGAAGAAAATAAATCAGAAAATTATCATACAAACAAATTTAGGATACGAAATATAAACTTTGGTAATTATTGGGATCTCACGCTGCTTTATCAAAAGGGGGCGTGGCTCACATTGTTGACATTGAGGTTACGTCCCCACCACCTTCCCTTATACATTCGTCACTGTTTTTCGAAACGTTCACTTCTTCCTGGTAAATAATTACCGTAATATACATAATTTTACGTTTCCCACTGACGATAATCACGACTGTCTCCGCTTTTTCAGAAAATTAACCACAATAATTACCAACTAGGAATTTAATTCAAATAATAATGTTTACATCGAAGAAACGAATGAAAGTTATATACAGTAAACACAGAAATGAACACATTTTTATTATTATTAACAATAACAAAGTTAAAATAAATAAAATTTTATGTTCCCCATCGCGTTAATCACGATATTCTGTACTTTTCTAGATTATCAATCACACTTACTGCTAATAACTATAAATAATAACTAATAAGAAAAATTACGAAGCTAGGAATTTAATTGATTAAATTCATTATTAATTAATTAATTGAGTAGGGCTTTAATAAATAAATTGGTAGTTGGTAATTATTATTTAATTGGTAGTTGGTAAAAATTTTTAATAAATTTTAATCGGACTTGCAACTGGATGATTTTTCTATTATTTTATACTCATGCTATAGTTCATAATGGTGTATTACCACAAAACTGAAGTTACGTAAAAACAAAACTCCTTATTATTATTAATTGATCAGTGATCATCTAAATCCTCAAGGGACCCCCAAACAATTAAAGAAAAGGGTTAACTATTGTATACACCAAAAGAGTGGTATTCTGAACTGCTGTAATTAATCTGCTATGGTATTTCTTCAGTGTTTGTACAATATCCTCTCCAATATTATTTTCTCTCACCTCTTTTATTCTCCTCAGCAATTACAAATAATCAATTTCATCATAACTATTTTGTTATAATTAAATTTATTTGTTATTTTATTTTAGATATTTATCAAAAATTTTCATTAAATAATTTATTGAAAGTTATAATGATAAAATTAGTAGAATATTTAATTAATATATAGTAATTTCAGTTCTTAGAATATTACATATTTAATTAGAAACAATAAATTAAAAACCAAAAAACATATTTCCTTTGACACTTTTTAATTTGATTAATGAAGTTTACAAAGTATGAGGTACTAAATACATTCTCTTAAATGTAATATATATATGTGATAACAAACACGAAGTTACTTAATTTGACAAAATAATAGTTACGTAATTTGTAACTGTTGTTTGTAACTTTGTACTGTTGACACTAGAGGGCAGTGAGGGGAGTGGCGCTATTTTAAAAAAATTAAAGACATTACATTCGAAGAATTGCAGGAAGTTGGTGTTGGTGGGGAGACGCGTTTTTTTCAAAAAGTAGGGGAAAGGGGAAAAATGGTGGGGGTAACTTGTGACGTGAGGATGCATAACCTTACTTAGGCCACGCCCCTTTTCTTATAAGCAGCGTGAGATCCCAATAATTACCAAAATTAAAACTAAAATAATGAGTACTCCCGATAGCAGCATGAGTAGGCTAATCAAAATCGTTTGTTTGATATCAGAGTGATAATAATTTAATAATGAAATAAATAGAAACACTCGAGGTCTTGGAGGTATACTGTTGAAATTTCTTATTCAGCTTTATTCATATCGAAGGCTTCCTCCCATAATGGCGTATCCAACAGGATACACGCTTTCAGGACAGGCAGGCGTTTGTAAAACATTGGATTGTACCACGCTTTTAACCCAACCGCTTAAGCGCGTTCAAATATATAATATTTTTCTATTTTCTAAATCAGATGTCAAAATGAGAGAAATCTGCCACATACAAGCTGGTCAATGCGGAAACCAGATAGGGGCGAAGTTTTGGGAAATCATTTCTGACGAGCATGGAATCGATAAGACAGGCGCTTACATCGGGGACTCGGATATCTTGCTGGAGAGGATCTCGGTCTACTACAACGCAGCATCGACGGGAGTGTATGTGCCGCGGGCGATCCTGGTGGACCTGGAGCCCGGGACGATGGACGCCGTGAGGTCGGGCCCCTTCGGCATGCTCTTCAGGCCCGACAACTTCGTCTTCGGACAGTCCGGAGCGGGGAACAACTGGGCCAAGGGGCATTACACAGAGGGTGCCGAACTCATTGATCCCATCCTGGATGTGGTGAGGAAGGAGGCCGAATCCTGTGACTGTCTACAAGGGTGAGTAGGTTTTTTTTTTATCAGCAAGTGCTTTATAATTAAGAATAACAGTTCAATAGATCACATCAATTGTTGTTCATCTCTCTTAGTTTCAGAAAATTACATAATAGTTATTTTAGAAGTTAAGGACAGATATGAAATTGCAGATAGGATTATCCAAACACCATTTAGTTTTCCTTTAACAAAAAGAGACTTTATATATATATATATATATATATATATATATATATATACTTTGTATGGACTATGTAAGGATCCATGGTATTCCTCTTGGTCTTCTTCCCTCTTCTCGTGTCATCGGGTCATCGTCGCGATTCTTCCTGGATTCCAGGTGTCCAAACCATCGTAATTCATTCTCCTCTAGGGTAGTTTCCACCGGCTTTACCTCAAGGTTTGACCTAATAGTGGTGTTGCAGATCCTGTCTCTCCTGGTCTTTCCTTCGACTTTTCTCAGTTACCGCATCTCCGTTGCCTGGATCTGGCTCCTGTGTTTTGAGGTCAGGGTCCATGACTCCGAGGAATAGGAAAGAATGTGTAGGAACGTTTATCTGTAGAGGGGCATCTTTGTCTTCTTAGTGACTTCTCTTCTGTTGAGGAAACCTCTTCGGACCGAGTGGAACATTCGTTCAGCTATTTCTGGCCTCTGTGTCCCCTCCCTCTCGATGTAGTAGCTTTTATTTGCATAGGCTCCACAAACACTTAAAAGTGTTCTTCTCTATTGTAAACTGTATGAACACCAAAGACATGAACCGATTCAAAGCTGTGTAATGAGACCCCTGGCCACATTCAGAAGACAAAATAATTGCTGGTGTGATTTATCTCCAAGGCCTAACTGCAAACAAATCATAGAAATTCGAATCTAAACCGTTTGGTGTTACATTTTTTGCTGCAGTGTAAAAACCTGAGATAACAAATTTGTTAATTTTCATTTCTTGGTGACTGATTGAAGTTATCCACCATCACTTATATAATGTCTTATTTGTATATATTTTGTCGTATTATTTAATTAATGTTATATTCTATTATTACTTTCTAAATTTCTATTATGCACATATATAATACATGCATTGGTTGCATTTATGGCGCTATTTATGCCACTGATACTTAACTACTTTCTAAACCTTTCAGAGAAATAGAATGAGCTCGAAAATGGCTTAGCAGCCGAAACGAAAGATCACTATAAATAAATTTTGTGTTTGAACTTTTGACCATAATTCTTTTGTCTTTTTTTTTTAAATAATAAATCTTACGATAGGCCTTATCGAGGAAAGTTCAGGATCAGTGTCATTAGATTTATAACCCTATAGTCGCTTTTTGATTCAGGAGTGAACACATCTGAGACAAATTTAAGCACTTCATGGGCTCAATTAAAAAAAACTAGGAGGTAATCTAGCCAAGTGTAACTTAGGAAACTTCCTATCTTCAACAAATGCAGTAGGCATTTCCTGGGTTCAATCAACCATAAAAGAAGTCGATGGCCAAAGGTTCTAGACTCAAGAGTTTAAATCAGCACATTTCCTTACACAGCGAATATAAGGGCAATTAAATATCTGGTCTATAAGGATGAAGCATCAAGATTTTGTTTAGAAGCGCTTTGCTAAGCAACGAAAAACCAGATATGTAAAAAAAAATTAAAGAAATAAAAGAAAGAAGACCAGAATCATTATATCTCAAAAATTTTTGTTTATAGTAGTTAGTAAGGATGAAATGAATTTTGGCAGAAGTGAGCTGTCAGGCTCGGCCTTAAATATTTATAAAATCAAATATATTTAACTAAAAATGTCTTATTTCATTTCTTCATAATTACTTATGATTAATCTCAAGTCAGGTGGTGCACAGAAACTGAGTAGCTATAATAAAAGTGAAATACATCAATATTTGTCTGTCTTTATCTTGCATTGAGGAATGCTTTAGGCCTTATAATATAACGCTATAACACATATGAACGGAGCAGAAATCATAAATAAATTGCCATGACAATTAATACCCGTGAAGCCAAGTTGACTACACGAACATTTTAATTTTGGTGTGAATGTAGTTGACCGTTGATGAAATTTAAGAACTATATAAATAATAGAAGATCTGTAAGTAGAAGACTTAGGCAAGTTTCATAGAATTGTTATTGCGCTACTGTCTAGAGGAAAACAAGTTTTTCGAATATTGCGCACTGGGTGCCCAAATTAATGCTCAGGTATTAGACGCCGAAACACTACAAAAGAAAAAGAAAAAAAAAAAAAAAAAGAAACGAAATCGGTCCTCCAGTTCATGAGATAATTGTGTCACAGGCACGTGTCCAGAAATATGGCTGAAATTACGTTTTTTTTTGACTCAGAAGGCTCTGAAACGCATAGATCCGTTGAAAACTGCACATCGAAATTTCGATCTGATCGCAATATTTTCCTTGTCTAGTAGCGCTAGGAAAGTAAAAAAAGTAAGTTCCACTTATTAGTGTGTTCTTATTCATTGACTGCACTTATCCGACCAACTTCTCCTAAAATTGAACTTTTTTAAATTATACTTTAAATAATATCCCATAAATGTCATTTTATGGGTTATTATTTAAAAGATTATTTTGAATTTTAGGGGTCAATCCAAATTTAACGTGGGTGAAATTTGGGGGGACACCTAGTATATACGTATTTGAAGATACCTCATTTAATATTCTAGATTGATTCAATTGAATGCAATTTTATCAATCAAATGATAATTGAATTGCAAATGTTTAGTTAACAATGATAATGAAAATGTCCTCTATATAGGGGAAACATTATGTGTTCCTTAATAACTTGCCTAAAGTGATATTTCAACTAATTGCAGGTGGAAATTAATAAACTGGGTGTTATAGTATTGCGATTGGTGTTGCAGGTTCCAGTTGGCCCACTCGCTGGGAGGCGGCACCGGCTCAGGGATGGGGACGCTGCTGACGGGCAAGATCAGGGAGGAGTACCCGGACAGGATCATGAACACCTTCTCGGTGGTCCCGTCGCCCAAGGTGTCCGACACGGTGGTCGAGCCCTACAACGCCACGCTCTCCATCCACCGGCTCGTCGACAACGCGGACGCCACCTTCTGCATAGACAACGAAGCTCTCTACGACATCTGCAACAGGACGCTGAAGCTGACGACGCCGACCTACAACGACTTAAACCACTTGGTATCAGTGACCATGTCCGGGATCACGACCTGCCTCAGGTTCCCCGGCCAGCTCAACTCCGACCTCAGGAAGTTGGCGGTCAACATGGTCCCCTTTCCGAGACTTCACTTCTTTATGCCGGGCTATGCACCGCTCGTCGCCAGGTAAAATTTTAAAAATCTTTATAATATATCCAAAATTGTCACTCGTATCACAAAAATAAGTAGATGGTTTATCGCTCATTGGTGCCCTCTCCTAAAATAAAATTTACTAATATTGTGGGATGTCCAAGGAGGATCCCGAGCCAGAAGCTTTTTCGGATAAACTCAGGAATGTGAGCTATGACTATATTTTTAATAAGTTCGTTTAATGTCCGTGTAAGTTTGTCGTAAAATAGTTTGTATGAATTGCGAATATGACTTATCTTGTACTGGAAATATGTGTAAATTGTGTAGCATAATTATGTAATGTTTTGTTAATGGCGCATCAGGGTGAGCTTGTTTTCAGTCTTTTAAGTTGTTTTTTACTATGATGAATGCTTTTGTCGATGTCAGTCTTATTCGCATCAGTGGAAATGTTTGATGCTAACTGATGTTAACTGATATGTTAACAGATTAATAAATTAATTTACTTAATGATGAGACCATACAAAAATAATCTAGCAATAATACAAATTAACCAATTTTATTTATTAATCTTTGTGTTTGTTTATGTAATTTGTGTTATTATCTTTGTGTTTATTTATTTAATTAATGCTGTTGGTTTAAATATGAGATACTTATATTATTTTAATGATCCTTTTAAAGATAACATTTTACTAATTTCCCATTTTTTTCAGGGGTTCCCAGGCGTATAAGGCTATGTCAGTTCCAGAACTGGTGCAGCAAATGTTCGACAACAGGAACATGATGGTGGCTTGCGATCCTCGCCACGGCCGTTACCTGACCGTAGCTGCTATCTTCAGAGGTAGAATGTCCATGAAAGACGTCGATGAGCATATGCTCAACATCCAGAACAAGAACTCGACCTACTTCGTCGAGTGGATACCGAATAACTGCAAAACTGCTGTATGCGATATTCCTCCGCGAGGGATGAAGATGGCAGCAACATTTATAGGTAACACGACAGCAATCATGGAACTGTTTAACAGGGTATCCGGCCAGTTCTTGTCAATGTTCAAGAGAAAGGCTTTCCTCCATTGGTATACAGGAGAAGGGATGGATCTAGCAGAGTTTACTGAGGCTGCGAACTTTTTAACCGATCTCGTATCTGAGTATCAACAGTATCAAGAAACAACAAACCTGTCCGATAGCGAAGATGCCATCGGAGAAGAAGAAATGATGTGATGATTTCTTTTGTTTCGTATTCGTTTAACAATAAAAATTTTCAGTGATCATTCAATTCTTCACTTTTTTTCCCTTTCTCACTACCGCAGAAAGTAAATTCTAACAGGGAATGAAATTTTTTTTTATCCCCACAACTAAAAATTTCCACTACCGTTTTGCGGTTAAAAATGCAGGAACAAATTTGTTTTAGTGTATACCAGCCTTTAGCCACTTTATCCACTTTCAACTTAATATCAAAGACATATTGGACTATGATCAGCTGGCTTCATCTCATGAATGGATTCGAAATTAATAAAACTCTTCATAAAGCCAACCGAAGGACATGGTAATATATGATGCTTTGACACATCAAATTTTCACAAAAATGTGGGATAATCCACTCTGGATCTCACTTTGTCATATTTGTTGGAAAACCTACAGGATAGTTATAGTTTTGTAAAAATAGGAAATCCATTCTGCTTTGTTTCTTATAAGTATTTAAACTATGAATCCAGTTCATTATTATCTCTTGCATCATTAACTTTAAAAATTAAGTTAACTTTTATAAAATGTATACTTTTTTCTTATTTTTTTCATTTAATTTTATAGTGGTTTTGCATTATATATGAAGTAAAAAGTGACAATACAATATACCAGATATTATCTGGTAACAGGAAGCAAAGGAAAATTAGTAATCTTTATTGTAGGTACTAAGAATTTATTTTTAATAAAATGTTGCTAGTATAAAAAAAAAGATTATTTCCTTATCATACCATCTCTTATCTGGGATTTCGTGTCGTCCAGAATAGTCCAAATATTCTGTATAAATAGGATTCTACTATAGAAAAATCGAAAACCTCTTTGTGGTTTAGCAGAGGAATGAGTGCTTTAAGGAGACAATACCAACAGGAAAATCTCCTTTTAGAACTCAGGTAACCCAAAAACGGGCAGATATGAAGATTTCACGCATTCTGAAAGCTCTAACTAAACTAGGCTTTGGTGTTCCTAGCACACCTTATTTTTTTATGTATAAAAGTAAATATCTCTTCAGGATAAATAATTTCAATGTTTTTCAATAACCTGATGTAGTTCTCGAGACTACAGGAATTGGAGGACCTTGGGAATGGCCTAACAAGGCGGTGTAAATTAGATTTACATGTGTCAGGAGTGGATCGAACCCGAACCCGGTACTCTTCTTGTAACTCTTTTTGTGAATAATTCAGTTGGGGACGGGGAATAGAACTATCCCAGAGGGCACCGAAGCGAGTCGATACCCCGTCCCGGGGCTCCTTTCTATTTCCGAACAGCGGATCCATTTCCTTCCGAGCTGTGGAAGAAGACCTCACGGCTCTACAAATCCACTTCCTTGCCCTTTATACACCCCTCACTTTCATTTTACCGACCTGTCTTTTTTACGCTAAAAAAAAATAAAATTAAAGCGATGTCAGGAAGGTATTTTAGAACAAAAAACATCACCTGTCAAAAAAGGAATTAAAAATAATAATAATAAACAGGAATAGTCTATTAAAACATATTTGTTTCCTATTGAATTTCACCGGTTACTGGCAAAAACCCCATTAATCAAAAAATGAGTGAGGCATCATCATAAAGTTTTCAACATTACGCCTGTGATTGCACAACCGCTTTTGTCAAAAACACCACAGGTCAAACTGTATAAATGCCTAAATTAATTCAGAGACGATGGGTGGTGTTGGGTTCATATGTAGATTTCAATATTATAGATTGCCACGTAACGAGACATTTTATCATAAAAATTATGGAGATAAAATTTTATTTTAAGCGGACGTTTCGACCCACACAATTGGTCTACCCTTAGGGCTAAAATTTCTGAAAGATTTTAGGTAGATGTACCGCTAGTGGACATAACCAAGGAAATTTTGATTGGTTTTCCTGGGCCAATGATTTCTCGAGGTACTTTAAACCGTATCCCGTGATTCCAGGATCTATTCCTCTTTGAATTCACGACTAATACAATTTTAATTTATATTAGAGGATACGTTTTTTCTTAATTTCCCTAAACATAAAAAAAAAATTACTTTAAAAATATTTTAATTTTTATTTTAAATTATTTAATTTACTTCATGTTTTGTTATAATTATTTTTTAAGGCACTGAGTCCGGATTCGAATCCAGCAGTGGCAGATAATTTATTTCTACCGTTATATCCGGAAGGGACTGACTCTAGGATCGGGAAACCCTCCTGGGTCACACCCAGCCTCTATAAAGTTGATACACTTATAGGGATGGGGGCGACTGAGCTTGAACGCTAACCACATCACCTCTTTGTATAACCGTTCGTCAATAAACAGTGCATTCTAACCAATTACTAAGCCAAAGACCTTCATGGGTTGTTGTACACTTTATTTTATCTACCACATTTTATAGATCTCTCTGATTTATTTTAGCCCAGTGGATAGCCTGCGTGTTTGGGCCAAACGTCGGGTAGTAATAAAAACTTAAATCAACTAATAAAGTCACTTCAACTGTTCCTAAAAGAGCAATTAGAAACACCCTTAATTTCTACCAATGAAATTAGGCTTTACGAATTCATATGATTTACATTAGATATTCTATACTGCATAAATAAAAATTCTGGTGCGCACATCACACAACTTTCACCTTCCTCCCTATTTGAAATAAATTTCATATGTTTATATTTAGTTTCCATAGAAACTTATAATATCTGATAAATAATATAGCAATAGCAATAGAAACAACAATCACACTAGTTTATGAGTTTTAACGAATCTCCATTACCTTTTACAACTTTATATGTTAGGTAATATTTTTTCTAATGCCTTTCCTAGGCTTTATTATACATCAATATTACCACTCTTCTTTCCAGAAATTTGTTTCCAACCTGGGAAAATATTTATTTTTTTTCTCCTTTATTTAATTATCAAAATCTTCCATAGATCATATTTATCCATATTTTATTACTAATAACAATAAGAGATGGTTAATTATTTCAAATAAATAAAATGATATGTACCTACTTTAGAAGAAGAAATTTTGAAAATTCGGCAATTAAGCCCCCCTATCAGACTATTTCAATGAGGATGAGACCTAGCTGCTGAAGGTAATTTAATTACATATTGATATAAAGAGTTTGATCAATATCGTTAGAGTAGTTTTCGAGAAAATCTTAGAAATGTGTGAAATCGACTACATAAAGTGGCATTTCTGGTAAGTTTATATAAGCGAAAAAGTACATATCTAAATACATTTTTTTAAATTTATTTTTTATTATTTTTTTGTTTTTTACAGATAATAGCGTAGGGAAAAAATAATACACCACGCGAAGTGTGTCGTAGAAATGTGTCTGTGTCTATGAACATTTTTCGTTGTATATGTGGACAATATTCCGAATTAGATTTACTTATTTCATACAGTAAACCAGGGAAAAAGAAATAGAAGTAAATGAATAAGCCCCAAAATCTTCCGTTGAATACATAGAGATATAGGAAACCAAGGTCCCCTAACATCCTAACAAATTTTAATATAATAGGCCGTGATTTGAAAAAGATGAGTCGATAAGAACATGAATCAAGTTCTCAACATCGAAACGACCCTAAGTGCTATACAGTATGGACTTCTCCAAATGAACAAGAGACGACTGTGTTAGTAAATAAGTGCAACAAGTAGCCACTATGCGGTCGGTCCAGGCGGCCTGCGGTCTACAGGATTAGCTTCACCCGCTTTAGAAATGACAGGCTGTGGTCTACGTCCGAGAACTAGGCTCCATCATCCACTACAAGGACAACTAACAGAATTTATCTTTGCCCAAACTGAGCAAAGAAAAATAAATAATAATAATAATAATTTTTCATATACAATTTATAATAAGGAAGCAACAACTCTTCCATAACACGGATTACCCTTCAATCAAACGTTTTTTTACTGATTCCTGCAGAAAACTGTTTAATTGTTTTATGATATGATTGTAAATAAAAATTGATGATTGAAATATTAGTTTATCAGAATACATATATATTATTATTATTATTAATTTACACAATAGTCCTTCACGAAGCAGAAAGAAACTTTCGCAAGGCTTCCGTATCGACAGCCATTCTTCTCCATCTTTTTATACCTATACGGCTAATGTTGTCTTCGATTCACCGCATCCAGGGTCTTCCCCTTGAGCGCGGCCCTCCTGGATGGCTGTAGAGTAGTTCCTTTGGCAACCTCCCTTCCTACATCCTCTCTACATGCCCTAACCATTTGAGGCGGTGCCTTTTGCTGGTGACCACGATGTTGTCATTGTTGTAGAGCTCATATAACTCAACGTTTTGCCTTATTCGCCACTTACCATTTACTCTTTTGGGACTGTATATTTTTTTCAGGATTGTTCTTTCCCAGATTGTCAGCAACTTATCGCTTTCCTCAGTCAAAACCCATGTTTCACACCCGTATTTAACCACTGGTCTTATAATAGTTTTATAAACTGTTACCCATGATAATTCCTTTGATTTTAATGTTTTTACTAGAGCAAAAAAAAAAAAAAAAAAAAAAAATGCTGCCTGCATTTTGTTTTCGTCTGTCCATTTGAATTCACTGCCCATTGGAAAATAATGCTGACAAATCTGTACTGATACACGAATTGCAACAGTTTTTCTTGAGGATTTCATATACAGACTTATTCCTTCGTTTATCCTCAGGACTAGTTGCATTGCTGTCCTTTCGAATTATTCGATCGATCCTGCCAGAGCCATTTAATGTGCGGGCGCTGATAAGAATATCATAGGGCAAACGCAAGACATTGGGTTAGGCGATTATAAATCGTCCCTGCAGGATTAGTCCTTATTAACAGCCCGCTCCAACGCTAGGTTAAATAGGACTGAAGATATAGATCTCCCTCCCTCAAACTCTGCTTTACATCAAAGCTGTTTGAGACTGTATTTTGTACTTTGGTTTTACTTTTCGTAGCTGTTTGAGTCATCTCTAGCAAAGCAACCAACTTTTTGGGAATTCAAAGAATTCTCAACGTTTACATACATAAAAACTCGAAAAAAAGAAAATAAATAATGATATAAGGAATCGAATTCTATACATTATGCAAGATCCTATAACAAGCCATTGGATATCACGTAGGTTGACCTTTTAGATTAAAAAGATTCATCCAATTTTCACTTTACCATTTTGGGAGGCTTGGTTATTTGGACTCAAGAGACCTTAAAACGTGTATTTTCGTTGAAAATATGAATTCAAAATTTTTAACGACAGCAACCTATCTCTCTCTTACTATATATTTCATAAATCGTCCTAACCATGTCCAACTATCGAATATGCAAAAATAGGATTTTAATATTTGTCACACTGAAACGTTCTAGTTGAGGCACGCATTATGCCAAAACCTTGAATTACTAATCCTCAAATAACGCGTTTTAATATGAAAACGAAAATCCCATTTTTGCATATTCGGTAGCTGGACATGGTAGGAACAATATAGGCCAGGGAAAGTAAAAATAGCAAATAACAAAAAATACTTTAGTTATAAAAACAAAAAGGTTGGAAGCTGGTTTAGGCAGTAGGTAGCATATCTAAAAGCATACGAACGTAAAGAGAAGAGAAACAAACAGCATTTATAAAAAGTGCATGAATTTGTTTAGAGCGTTTGAATTGTTTTTCTGTTATCTCATGTCATGATAGTGGAACGGTCCTCTACAACTGCAATTGAATAGACAGAGTCGGAATCAAAGAGACAGGAGACAAGAGGTCTACCCGTTCAACCGGCCGCAATCGGATGAAGCCAGTTGTTCGCAGGTTATCGACTCATCCTGGAAAAGAGGTCCTGTAGGAGACAGGCAGAGAGCAGCGAGAGTAAATCAATTAAGATAAAAGGGTTTGTCCCGTTGCGCGGACGTGTGAGGACTGATCTATTAAATCCCTAATCCCTGGGCTCCCCTTGATCTTGTCCATTTAGCCCGATAATGGCGACCTAATGCCCGCCGGCCAAAACTTCCATTACCAGCTGCCTCAGGTCAGAGCCGATTTCCTCTCTTCACAAGACCTCTCCCTTCCCGATCCCACGGCCTCCTTCATCGCCAATTTATCGAGTTTATTGAGTTAGTCTTCCACCAACACAAGTCTTTCTAGTGGGATGAGGCTTAGATCTATCCGATAATTGCGCGGTGAAATGATAAAGTTACAATAGCATTTTATGAAGAACATTGTTTATTACAATCGTAACTGAATTACAATGGTAATTTCATTTTTCTGAGATCAGTCAAAGTTTTGTCGACAAAAAATCAAAACAATAAGTTGTTCTTTTATTCATTCTTTATTTATTAAAAAATATATATATCTATAGGGTGGGTGTCCAAAATATTGCCTATTTCCATATATAGCCTATTCGTGTTTCAAAAGTACAAATTGCACTATTCACGAAAGGAAAGCAGAAAGCAGAAATCTAGTAGTCCTAAGTTTCTAATTGCAGCAGCACAAGCGACACCGCACAAATCAATGACCATAAAAACAATATGGCATCTGAAATTTTTTATGGGTCAAATCGTTCAGAAGTGTTTGTGTATGACACGATTACAACAGACGCAACAACGATTTTATATACATATATATATATATATATATATATATATATATATATATATATATATATATATATATATATAATGATTAATACAGTATAATATAATAATATTCTTAATATATAGAGTGGGGTAGCTCTAAGGCATTATGCTCCTATTCTCCCTGTCCCTGGGTAAAGCCTAGTGATCTCAATATGTGTTACAAAATTGGGGAGTTTTACTGTATGCTGGAAAACTGAATATAACTATTGGCACTTGCATACATACATGCATAATAGAAAAATAATTCAAATGTCGCTTGAAGGAGGTATTTTTCAGAGAAATGGATCTATTAATGGCGAGCTGACTTAAATAAGAAGGAGAAACTGGGAGAGTTCATAACTCAGCTCTCGAGTGCAGCCTGCTTCCGACGGAGCCACTCTTGACCTCAGAAGTCTTATTGCAGACCCTCCCCCCGTTTCATCAAACAGTCTATGCATTCATCCATTACTTATATTCGTTATCAGCAATCAGTGTTTATACATGAAATATATAGAAATATTATAGCAGAACTAAACATTTTTCATTGAACATGGAATTATAAAAAATAAAAAAAGTAACAGATAGACGTTCTTTGGAATCATCTGTCTGTCTCTGGTCGACATTTCAAATAAGAGGGATGTATTTGTTTGGGATGGCTATATACTCTATATAATTAGTAATTAACAATATATAAAAATTATTGCAAACAAAATTATATAAAATAAATAAAGTAATATTAAGATAAACTAATAATAAAACAAGAAAAAAAAATCGTTAAGAAAAGAAACAATTTAATATTTATGAAAGTCGTGTAATAAATCGTATAGAATAACTTGAACAATTTCTCACTATATTATTATATTATAACGTAAAAAAGTCAAAGGCACAATAGTATATTGTGTCAAGTAATATAAAAATATGATTTAAAAAACATTAAAAATGTAGTGTCACTATTTTAATTATAACATCGTATAATTTACACTGTGACTCAAACTGTCCCCTCGATTGCTGAATGTATTTAATTTAAAAGGAAGTAAAATCTTTGAGAATTAATTTAATGCATTTTTATGGCCATCCGTCATTTAACAACCAAAATAAATTTGGAAACTAGTAATTTAAAATATGAATTCATGTTATACCATTCGTTATTTATTTTTATTTGTTTAACCATATTTCTTTATCAATTGACGTAATATATTGTATCTTTGACTTTCATAGTTTTACTCATTTCATACAATACTCGCATTGTAAAATATATAACTTATTTTATACAGTTTAGTGCACGAATTTTATTAAAATTAAATTTTCATTTGTAATACAAAATTATGCGTTAATATAAAATGCAACCATATCACTGACTACAGTATTGAATGGTGAAGTTAAAAAAGTACTTACTAAAACTGTAACGGATACATAGCAGTTTCGCCAATTAAAAGTTTGAGAGATTGATAAATCACTTGTATGTGCAGCGCAAACAAATTAATAGGTGCTGTAACTTGTGGGCAACTAATGAACCATTGGTGTCCACTGTTACCTGGTTAGAGTTGCAGTCTAGCTGACTGCAACTTCAGGAAGTTTAAAATCTGGTTCCTGAAGATGAATAGAGATTGTTTCGTTATTTCCTTACTTTGGGCCAAAGTAGCACACGTTTAAGGTACATTAAAAAACAAATGTTTATCTGGAAAAAACATGTAGATAACATTTTTCACACATGAGATATATAATAAAACAATTTCATTATATTTTTTTTCTCAGCTCCTAAGACCCATTGGACAAAACGGCAGGATATGGATCCACTTTTTTAAAATGAAGAATCACCCAAAAAATGTTAAGAAAAATCGGTAACGGACACATCGCGTAATCCACTTGTGAGTTCTACTACATTGACTTATTACTTGTTAGTTAATCAATTCAACGTCTAATTAACCACAGATATATTCAATTATTTGTCTGTCATTTGTTAGGACCTTTTTGCGTAGCGAGAAAACTGTTTAGATGTTTTATCCATGTGGTTTGTTTGGTTTTCGTTGTTTAATTATAGTTAAAAGTATTAAGTCAATATTAGCTTTAAATTATTCCCTATAGGTTAAATTATTCCCAAAAGTATCAAGACTTCATGTGAATTCATGCTTAAGACAAAAAATATATAAAAAATATTTAATTAATTAATTATTAATAATATTTATATTTAATATATTAAAAAATATTAAGAAACAAAATATAATAAAACCTCCTGATTAGCTCCTTCGGTGGCCCGAATTACCGATGCGACATACAGATTGCGCTTATTCGCAGCCCTAGATATCCCGTCGCCGAGTAAACGCATTCAAACATCACAGTTTAAATAAAATATCCCGAATTTTACCGAATACACCCCAGCGAAAGTGTCGCTCTTGTCTAGAGAGAGCCTGTGTCCCACCGATTTACCGTATTTCTCAATTAACCGTCAAGCCTAAAAAAAAAATTAAAATAATGATTGCAATAAAATAAATAATAATAATTCATTTAATTGAAACAGCTCTAACAATCCTGCACGTGTCAGCATTGTATTTTATAGGTTAAATTTCTTTTCCATATAGATTTAGGTTAATCGTAATTTATTGTTGTTTTAGAATTAGGTTTTTTGTCAAGTTACTATACTAATTTTAATTCAGAGGTTGTAACTCTAATACGAGGTTAGATAAAATGTCCATGTATTAATATTATAAATTAAACGAAAATAATGATTTGCATGTCTCGAGTATTATATACATTTTGAGTTTATTACAGCACGTTTTTCGGTTTTTTAATGCACGAAAAATCCGCTCTCTATTTATAACGTATTATAACAGAATATTGAATTTTATCGAGTTTGAAATTAATGGAAGCCTGATTCTCGGTTACAACTTATAATAAACAGAAATTTAAAATAACAACCTGTAACAAGAAAATATTAATAAAAATCAATCAATAAAATTAACATATTTTTATAACAGAAAGAAGTTCGGTGAAAACATAAGTGCAATAACATAATTAGTCAATTAAGAAAACTTATTAAAATACTTTTTTATTTTACTACATTTATATTATTGGAGAGTCTTTAATTCCATTTATCTATTTTCTTATGTACATGCCTTTTTTTCGTCATTTGTTTAGAAAATTATTATTCTGTTGTTATAATTAATACTATTCTGTCCTGACTTAAATTTTGTTTATTTATTTATTAATCGGTGTTAATAAAAAAAAAAATGTATATTGTATTATATAGCTGCAAATAAAAATAACTCTGGTTAGATGACAGTATTCTATATATTATTTTACCTATATTGTAGAGGTCGGACAATAATAATTATGGTTGTTGATTTATTTCAAATAATTACTAACCAAATTAACACTAAATGGGCCAGACTCAATGGCTACATGTTGTACATTAAAGCTAATAAAGAATTATTATTATTACATGTTATTGGAGAGCGCAAAGAAGGCCAAAGCCTGGAAACATTGTCAGCAATTTTGTAAAGTTTTGGCAAGACACAGAATATTGGGATAAGAGGTCGTTTGAGAAAGGCATCAGTATCGAAAAAGTATTACTGGTGAATATGGTGGCCATCTTCGAAGGTAAAAACAGAGGAACCGATAAATACTATGTTACGAGCATCTTTATCAGGCTATTTCAATCTGTTATCCGCATTTTTACTATTCCTAACTCGAAATAGCTGGCAAGAGAAAAAGAAGGATATGAATCCTTTCCCAATTTGACATGTTGCTCATTATATATATTGTTTATAGTTGTTAACAAGTAACATGAAATATATATTTAAAGCTGCATAATTTATTTTTAGTCTTTTTTCTTTTAATCATTACCTAGGTATAATCAATTATTCAAATTATATATCATCGTTTTATTTACGCGAAAAAAATTTAAACAAAAACAGTTATGATTTGACCTTACCTGAATGAGCAGAGACTTCGTCATAGAGGGAGGAGGGATTAAATGATTTGAAAATTCAAAAGTTGAAAAATTTTAGAAACTACTTGCGAAACTGCGAAAATTTAAACTAAACTTTAAAACCAAATAAATTCAGTAATGTAATAAACATGTAAACGCTGCAAATTATTACACAATGGTTTATTATTTCCACTTATTTATTCCACTTGTTTATTATTCCACAAAAATATCTATTCTGTCAAAGTAAAAAATATGAAGCAGTAGGTACCAAAGGAAAAGAAATTTGAAGCTTGTCACAAGATGTCCGCCGTGAGAGTGCCGAACTGTGTTAATTTAAAAAACTGCGTCAATGCAAGTAGGCTGTGATGTAAAATGATACAGAGGAAATATTTGATGTGCACTTCACTAGGAAAAAATAAAAACGAAGTTCATAAAGCTATATCTCAGCTAATAATGGTCCGATTAAGGTGATTTCTAGTTCGTATTGTAGGGATTTTCGTTAGCTTTCGTTTAAATACAATAAAAGCACCAAACAAATTTTTGGTTTCTCGTTATGCTGATTCCAAAACACCTTACATGTTCTCTCTATCTTTATAAATGACCGAGTTATGGACTTATGAGATCTCTAATCGGCCGCCATTTTGAAACAAACAGACGGATTATAATGTCGAGTTCCGAGGATCATCCCGGGGTGACCTGTGACTTTGGTACCGAATCTCAAGAAAATCGGTCCAGTAGTCTCGGAGAAAAGCCGCGGACGGCGTACGTCGTACGGCGGACGGCGGACGGACGGATTTTTTTTTATTCGATATTTGGATTCTACGTATCTTGAAACGTAAAACCTCAAATTTTGAGGGGGGGTTACAAAAAAATTTTCTTTGGTCGATTCCAAAGATCTATTATTGAAAATAATAAACCAAAAAATTAAAACTTAGGTATAGCTAGTTCATTAGGAAGTAAAATATAATTTTAGAAATAAAATAAAACTTTTCGTTATTGGTCCACTTGCAATGGGTTTAGTAAAGCGAAACAATACTTCTTAAAGAGAATTTTGTCTGTTTTACGAAGGTACAATTGGAATTTAATTACCATGAAAAGTCTTAGTGTTATCGCTTTCTATTCAACAAAAAACGTGACTGACTTAAAAATATACAAAACTTAAATTTCCTACCTTACTGTGCGGAATCGGACGATGGTCCGTATGAACTTTTTTGTAGCTTTTGAAGTAGAGAATTGGCCACAGAAATTTCCTGATTTATAAGATAATATAACCTGGTAGAAATCAAATGAAAAAGAAGAATTAAATGATAAATAAAAAATATTGTACTAAAGAAAAAAAAATGCAGGCGTATTCTCCCTTGTATGGAGCGCCTCAAATGATTTAATTATTAACTTTTTATCATTCGAAATTTAAAGATTAAAATAGTATAAAATAAAATTAAAACAAACAAAATTAACTATATTGATTATTTTAGTCGTAAATTTATATGTTTGTAAAAAATGATAATTTTTAATATAGGTATCGAAATGATTGGTGCACACAGTCACACAAAGAATAGAATTTTAAGGAAGAGGTTGGAAGGAGGGAGGAGTTATATTTAGAAAGATTAACACACAAATAAATATAACATATTTATTCAGTGCCAACGTTTCGACCTAAATTTCAGGCCTCCATCAGGGCTAAAAGAAAAAAATATTTTTAATTTAATTCTTGTTTTTCTATTTTCCCTGATAATGGCCTGAAACTTAGAACGAAACGTTGGTACAGAATAAATAAGTTATACTTATTGGTGTGTTGGTCTTTGGCAGCATCCCCAGACCAACTTATTTCTTAGTCATATCTAGGGTCAACAAAAGCTACTCCAGAATTGAATTTTATTTGACTCCGTGAAAACGGGTATACTTCAAGTTGCTTTTTATAAAATGTTTTCCTTAATTTGATCTTTTGCAAGATATTATTCCGTCATAAAATAAATGTATAGTAATTATTTTTAACAAATGATATTATAGTTAGGCTGTAAAAAGTCTGATTACTTAGCTGAATAATTATTATTTTATTATTTTTTATAAAACGTTTAAACAAAGACACAGAATGTATTGATATCGTAAATGAATTGTATGTCTACGTATTTGATTATATTTTGATTAACATTTTATGTATATATATATATATATATATATATATATATATATATATATATATATTAAGATTTTATTATATTAAATAAGTATAATATAATCTATATATTATATTATATTTTATATTTATATTATATAATCTATTAATTATCATACCTCTTATTAATATTCATTCCAACATGGCACTTTCTTTTTACTTGAAAGATCACTATCACTATCGACCAAAGAATTAAAAATCATTTGAAACTTAAGACAGATTTTGAGCCGATAATAACGGTGGAAACTAGCAAAATTTTGAAATATAACATAAGAAATACTTTACTTTTACAACACTTATGAACAAGTAAATCGAAAATTTACCAAGGAGCGCGAAGGAGAACCGCGCTTGCCACAGTATTGTGAAGAAATAAGAAGGCTGTTCTGTTTACTGAGCAGATTATTAGGTTATTGAGAATCCTGCATCCTCATTGGTCAGAGACTTTAGGTCTAGAACATTCTCTGTTTACAAACAAATATCGAATTAACCGTCCAAAGCAGAATGAAACTTCCGTTCTGTTTTAACGGATATTTCTCTGTTTTTCAATTTTATTATTGAACAATCTTAAATATTTACGTTAAACAATTTCGGATAATGTTTTGCACACATATTTTTGTATATATGACGCGATATTTTTTTAAAAATATTTTATTTCATTATCGACGGTATTCATAGGTAATGATTAAATTATTTTATAATTAAATATTTGAAATAAATAACTATAAATTAATGTTAAAATAATAATAATTTTATCTAAATTGTGAGAATATGCCACATTTTTTTCATTAAATTTAATATTTTTTTTTTAGTTTTATTTATTGAACATAATACAAGCTGCCACACTCAAGGGCTGAATTACCCATGTATTAGGGCTGAAGTACCCATTCACACTGTATGTACAACTATGTACACAATGAAATAAATATAAAGAAAAATAAAATAATTAATATTAGAGAGTGAGGAGGAATATATTAAAGTGAAATTTATTATCTACACGTATTGATTACGATAATAATAAAATAATGATCCTATAAAAACAAAAAAAAAAAAAAGAAATAAATAGCTCAACCTAGTACTTGTTAGATTAAATTATTTAATAGCGGCTGTTAGTCAATTTATTGAATTTTTTAAATTACAGGCGTATTTTTTTTCATTAACTAAGAAAATAAGTTCTTTATTTGAATTATTATTGAACAACGTTTAACTCAGAGGCGTACGCAGGGAGGAAAGGAATATATCCATCGGAAATTCATGAAAAAATGTGATTGAGTAAAATATCGATATCTTAACATCCGATATATCGATTATATCGATATTTTACAACGATATATCGATCACACCATAAGCTAAAGTATACTACAGTAGAACTCGGCAATTCATATCCCGAGATTTTCTGGTCTCTTGAAAGTCTCCCTTTATTTCGTATAAAAACACTGCAATCCGGTTCTCCCGATAATTTGTATTTATTTTCGTCTTCCAAGTAATGTAAACACCTTATAATTCGAATTTCCAAATAAAAAATCTGGTAACTCAATCTTATCAAGAGGTGAGGTGAATGAGTGAGAGAGGAATCGTTTCCATGAATTAAGGATTGATCCTTCTATACCATCATGCGGATGACAACTGTTTCTATGAATTTCAGTCGGTTTACCCTTTTTTTTTCTATTCAGTTCTTTTTAAATAAAATTATATCAAATATGGCTAAAAGTCTTCAAAATAAAAATATGTTATTTTTTTTTTCTTTGAAGTATAATTCTTTTTAATCTTTTTTTATAATGATTCATGGCTAATAAAAATATTGTTTTATAAATAATAATCATTATATTATTTTAAAACCTTCTTCACAGTTTATAATATACAGTATCTAATAATCACAGTATTCAATAATACTCATTTGATGCACTTTCTTTGCTTTTTAATCCATTTCCTTTCGCTATATCAATATATCGATATTTTCTGGCGATTATCGGTGGATATCGATATTTGGTTTTGCGATATATCGATATATCGAATATCCATATTTTCCTTTCGATGTTCCAACCCTAGTTTGAGTACTAATTTTTTATCCAATTTTAATTCTTATTCTTAAAACTTACGCCCTATTTGGCGATCAAAGACACTTAATGATTACTTGTCTTCACATTAAATCTCTCCTCCGAAAAAAATTGAAATCCCCCGAAACAAAAGTCAGCGTACGCGTTTGGTTTAACTTATTCTGCCCGAAAACTCCTAGGTTCTTTAGAAAATATATATATATATATATATATGTTTACATAAAATCAGAATAGATATGTATAGTTAATAATTTTGCTTATTTTCATCTCAATGGTATAATTAACGTGACCAGATATTTTTTGCCCTGAAGGGGAACACCCTTTTTTTGTTGGAAAAGGAATGCGAAAGACGTATTTAGTAATTAATTTTGTAAAATTAAAAGCTCTATTTCTATTTACATACAATGTATATTTTTATGTTTCGTTTTTATCATTTGAGCTAATTAATTTCAGCAAATTTGGTGTGGATAGCTGGAAAAGTCCTGGCAACTTGAGTAAGAAAATTGAATGTAACGTTATATTTGTTGTTTACAAATACACAACCATATATGAACACAAACATTCATGCTGACACTGGCAGGATTGGTAGACCTGTTTCTATTAACTGAATTATTATTATTTATTTTATTGCAATCATTATTTTTATTTTATTTTTTTAGGCATGACGGTTACTTGAGAAATACGGTAAATCGGTGAAAGGTTAATCGAAGTTCCATTGTACAATACCGCATTAAGTACAAATCCTGGGGACATTGGGACACAGGCTCTCTCTAGACAGGAGCGACACTTTCGCTCGGGTGTATTCGGTAAAATTCGGGATATTTTATTTAAACTGCGATATTTGAATGCGTTTACTCGGCGACGGGATATCCAGGGCTGCGAGTAAGCGCAATCTGTATGTCACATCGGTAATTCGGGCCACCGAAGGAGCTAATCAGGAGGTTTTATTATATTTTGTTTCTTAATATTTTTTAATATATTAAATATAAATATTATTAATAATTAATCAATTAAATATTTTTTGTATATTTTTTGTCTTAAGCATGAATTCGCATGAAGTCTTGGTACGTTTGGCGCTCGCTTTGGATGAGGATGAACTGGAGAAAAACCAATAAGTTTATAAAATACTTATTTACTTACATTATTATGTTTTCAGAAAATAAACCCTTTTAAACTTCATTTCTTTGCTTTGATGTTTATTACAAACAGTTTGATGGTTATTACAAAACAGTACATTAGGCAAAGTTTGGACTCATTTCGCAAATTTTCAAGCCTATCATCTCTATACAAAAAATATTGCACATTAATTTTATCTCTTTCACAACTATCCAAAAAACAAAAATTTTATTTAATAAAATCATATCAAAAACTATACAACACATAAATGGTATAAACATACTTTTTATATGAAAGAATAAAATAAAATAATTTAGAAATGGCCAAATCAACAATTAGAAAGAAACACTATTTACATTAATTATCTTAAGTTGATGGTATTTAATCATATTCCACACAATCCTTAATTAAAAACCATTTTTCGTTAAAACTATTTTCACATAAGATGTTATTATCAGTCGATTTAGTATAAAAAATTAACTAAACATTATTTATCAATTTAATTCATTACTAATAATAAGGTTTGGCCAAATATCTTCAAAATTATAGCATAATAAGTATAATTACCTATCTTAATCCCAATATCTAAAAATGTTTTCCTTAACTAGGCTTTCTCTAATCCATACTGTATAATCAAAATATTGCTTAAATTTACTATTTACATTATATTATATACTATTTATATTATACATATATTTATATATATATATATATATATATATATATATATATATATATATATATATATATATATATATTTATATATATTATAAGCTCATTCATCAATTAATGGCTCTCAAATAATGTCGGGTGTGATATATTAATTAAAAACGTAGTTTGTGATTGATAAATTACTTTTAGCAAAGTAAATCCAATTGTTTAAAATATGACATGTACAGTGTATCTCCATTTCAATTTGAAAAAACTTGGCCTAAAAATATAAGGTTTTTTTAATATGTATCTGTAACGTATATATATTTTTTTTTTCAAAAAAATTAGAAATTTCGTTTTTGTGTTTTAAAGAGAAATTATTTTTTGGATTTTTTTAAACATTTTAAGATTGTAGAATTATGTAAATTCAAAATACATATAAAATTAAATCCCTTGTAATAATGTAAAGAACGACAATATTCTGAGCTTTTTAGGGGGTATAGTTCTGGAGATATAAGCAGTACCGAAACGGTATCGTCCCAAGTAAAGTATTGCGCCAGTCTGGGGGAGCCTTTAAAGTGGGGCTGCTCTGGGCCTGGTCACATTAGGTATAATATACAATCTCATTATCTAAATTTTTAACTTATTATTGTATGAATTCCCACTTTAAGTTATGGTAATATATTACTTTATTTATATATTATATTTATATATTAAAGTATTTATATTAATTTAATTATAAATATTATTTTTATTAATTTATTTCATTCTACTATTTAAATTAATTGAAATAAAATATTTTATATTTTATTTATTTGATTAAATTACGATGAGTTCTTTTTATCCATTAAAAAAAAAAATAAAATAAAATAAAGTCGAGTCAAATCTGTAAGAATAATATAGATTATTCGGAATAGATCCATATGAAATCCATAGTGTAACTACAAGTTGAAACTTAATTACTTTACGCATTCGATAAAAAAAAAAAAAAATTAATGATCCGACTCGTAGGTCAAGAAAATACCAAAGGTGTGAGAAGAGGGAATATATATATTGATATGGTTCAATTGAGAAGGGCTATGGGGTCTCGCCCTTCTAGGTGATATTTGTAAGGTAGGTTGATCTCTCCCAGGAGAGCCCTTTAGTACAACCCTACTGTAGAGCCAGCTATAATAGGCAACTCCACGGTTCGGGTCAGATCAACCCTTATCATTCCACGATACACAGCCAACTCCCATCGCAATTAAAACTGCCTAATATTTACCATGTTGGGTTCTATTTCATTGTTTGTTTTCCTTCCTCCTTACAGCGCTAGCAGGGGGGAAACGCGGGCCAATACCAGCAGTCTAACTAAGATCGAATACACCCCTAGGCAAACAACCATAAAACGCCCTTAGCCAATTGATAACTATTTTTTATCCTCTAACTAATTATTAAATATTTATTAATGAACTAGGACCTCCTTCAGTTGATTTATTTATTCATCACACATTTCTTTTCAAATTTGACGTTTCGGCCTCTTATCCCCATCATCGGATCTAACCCCAAACGTCAAAAATAAAAAGAAAATGTGAGTGATAAATGACTAGATCAATTAATGGAAGCCCTAGTACATTGGTTAATATTGAAATTCCTGAAGACTTCCCTATAAATAGTAATTAAAAAATAACTAATTATTCAACATTTATTACCAGATATTAATTTCAATTGTAAAGGAAGGCAGACAAACACAAAAAATAATAGTAATTATACAATTTTGATGTAGAAATTGTGTTTATTTTAATTGATTACAATCGAAGATTATTGTGAGAAATTAGCCTACCCTTATTTCCACTCTCTTCGGGTCTTAATCTCCAAATATTTCCTCACTAACTTAAACTAAATTTAACTTTCGTGCACTGACATTTTCAATAGATTCTTAAAATCTCAAATTGCTTAGCCTAGCTGAACCGATATTACTTCTCAATTGATCTTTTATAATTTTAAGTATTGAAAATTATTTTCCATTAATAGTTACATTAATGGCTATATTATAGATACACTACAGCCCATGGCTGCATGATTAAGGGGAGGGGATATATTAGATGGGAAGGTTAAGATAGTGTAAGAATGGTGATACGTACGAATTACGATTACGAATGGAAAGACCACTAAGAGCTTCATTTATATCTCTTTACCCTCAACTTCTATTGCTATTTAGAATAATATCGAGTTTATTTTTTGTTTACAATAGGTAGCTTAAATCAATCATTTAAATTTTCATTATTTTTAAATTTAGCTCTTATGATGTCTAAAGGCATTGCCTAGATTGTCTTGGCATTATCTTCGCCTATGACCAATACAGAGTTTTCAACTCTTGATACCACAGAAACTCTATTCCCAAAAGAACAAAACAACCCAAATAATTCCTTAAATTATTTATTTATAGACATACAGAAACATATTTTCCAAAAATTTATATGAATATTTCATTTCCTAGATTAAGACAGAACATTCAGCTCGATTCTTCAGTTGTATGAAGAATCAAGAAGAAACTCATGTGAAATATATTACCATATCTATCTCCTCAGATTCATTATAAATTAATTATTTTATTTACAGATTAATTATGAATATTCCAAATTATTTTCTTTCAATACATTTAAAAAATAAGCTGGAGTTTTAGAATGATTTCTTTGTGGTTTATTGGTACACTAAGAAATACAGTGAAGCATTTTCTTAAATTATTTATAACTTTATTTTGTGTAAAGCAAAAATTTTCAAATACTAATTACAAGTATAAATTATAAACCTGTTGGATAGGTACACTCCTCAGTTAATTCTAGTTACATGTAATACAAATCGTTTATCAAACAACCTGCCCAATGTTTGTGAAGCTTGAAATGTCAATTACATAAGTACAAATGGGGCATCCACGCACATGGCGAACCATTTGGCTAATCGTTTGCCAAATGTTTGTGAAAATATGTGTTTTAAAAATAAAACAATAAATTCTAAAATTATTTATTTATCGACATATAGAAACGTATTATCCAAAAATTTACATAAATCTTCCTTGACCTAGATTATAACAAAATATTCAGCATGATTCAAATATATACTATAATATTGTATAAATTTATGAATCATTGTTTACTTCAATATCAACTTTAAAGTGAAGACAATTATAAAATCCAATATTATGTAATATCCGAGAGGGTTAGGACAAGTAAATTAGCTCGGATTAAACGGAAATACATATATGTATCTATTTTGAGCCGTTGGAAAAATAAGGATTATTAAGATTTTTGTAACTTCCTTTACGTGTAATATGAACCTTTTTTTTAAATGAAGTTTGACTTGACACATATTAAGTCTAGACATGGAAAGAGCATTAAACAATACCGGAACAATACCTAAATTATAAATGTAATATTAATAAATGCAGACTCATTACATTATATCACAATTAGAGACACTTATATAAAACATTACATAATAGATAAAATAGACCTGGCTGAACAAATTAAACAATCAATCACAATAGATCATCATAGCAAACTGAAAAATATTTATTATTTTACAATAGAAAAGCATGCTTGTTACGAACTTACGGTTTAGTCTAAATACAAATTAAGCACAAGTGCGTATGTGTGTGTCGATATTATATATATATATATATATATATATATATATATATATATATATATATATATATATATATATATATATATATATAATTATTTGAAGAAGAAATAATTAATTTAATTAAATTATTTATATATATATATATATATATATATATATGTGTGTGTGTGTGTGTGTGTGTGTGTGTGCTTATATTTATACGCTTAGGCTTATTAGAAAATCAAATATTTATTTATTTTTCATTATTACTAGGATTTTATTTAGAATACAAAAATATCTTATGTGGACACCCCATGACTTCCTTGTACGCCTATTAAACTATAAATCGGTGGCACAAAAAGTGATCCTGAATTTGGTTACTAGTTTCTGAACATAGCAGTACCTCAAAAACGACACTCGGCGTCGTGACGTCCATCTATTGACACAGGCATACGCACAGACACACACACACACAACACACACTTTTGTTTAGAACTGTCTGTCACTAGACACACTCAAAATCTATAATGACCTTCAAGTAAAGTACCACTTCCGGTAATCATGCAGAAATCAAAAAGGGAGGTTCACAACTAGATTTTACTCCAATCCTAAATACAAAACTTTAACTTTCTTCGGCTAAGTGTTTTTGAGTTATGCCAGATAAGAACATACGTAGGTACAGACGTCACAACGAAACTAGTTAAAATGGATTCAGGGATGGTCAAAATGGATATTTCCGTTGATATCTGAAAACCGAACATTTTCGCGATTGCAATACTTTCTTTACTGCGTACAAGGAAGTAAAAAAAAAATTATATGTTTCTATTTTACACGTTCACAGTTCATGTTTTCTATTAATTTAAACCAACCAATACTGATAATTATTGGGCTAGATTCCACTTACTCTATGTGTACAGCATAAAAGCTAATACAAAAAAAAATATATATATAAATTTTAACGCCTATCACTACTATATTTTCAAAATCCACTAGATTTATTCTGTTAATGAACCATCGATAAACGAAACTAGTGAACCATGCATAATAAATGAAATTGTATAATCAGCCAAGTTTATGTGTTAATAGTATTTTTATAAAGCAGTTATAGAGGGTCCAAGTTAACGTATTAATGGCTTTAGTGTCAGATACTATTAATATAGAGCCTATATAGGGTGGGAAGGGTGAGTCAGGAGGGAGATCTGTGGTTTTCTAAGTAATCGGGGTATAAATTACAGTGAAATAATTGACACTAGGGTCAATAAAGGCCTAACAAATGGCATTGGGCCGATTTAAGGTCGAAAGATCGACCATTTGTGTCTGCCCTCTGAGGCCTATCCGGTCGGTATACAAATATCTTCTATTTGTGTATGGAAGTTATCTTCTATTTGTGTATGGAAGGAAAAGTAATCGCATCAAATATATCATGCTCTAGAAGTCATGTAAAGTAATATAATTTATGTATCAAAATAAATAACACAGATTTTGATTGAACAAGGACAGACCAAGAAATACCTAAAAAGATTCCACATAATTAGTGACAGCACTTGTTCTCTAGACGGGCAAGAACAAACCATTTGTCATATAATTTACGAATAATAATTGTACGAAAGGCAAAGATCTAAATTAATTATACCTGTAATTTTGAGAAGAAGAACTTATTTGCACTGAAAAGCGAGTAATAAGCAGGAGATTTGAGGTATCATAAATCAGACATCTGAGCAGTAGAACTTTAACAAAGAATATTCAGAAAACCCAGCCTTGGTTTAAGGATAAAAGGCTCGGCAAGATCTGGAATTCACTCGCATCAAATTGACTCCTGAAGAGCCGATTAAAGCTTAGATGCTGTCTGTGTCAGGTCCTAAGAGACAACATTGGAAATTCTTCGAAAAAAAATTGGACTATCCAAAAATATTTTGAGAAGCAGAAAGTGGAGAAAGGATCAGTCGGTGGATTGTGAGTTGATGGTGCAGAGCTCGAAGACATTAGATGGAAAGTCTGAGGGAGCAGATTTTGAGGAATCGGTGGATGGATAGCTGAAGGTGAGCATATGGAGCGTCTGGAAAGCTGAGGTTGGGAGACCTGATGGAATATATCGAGAGAGAGAGGCGGGATAGAAGACCAAACTTGATAAGTCTCAATACATAAAATACATGATAGTACTTTTTGTGTAAATTGTACAGGCAGCACCATGTAGTAGAAAAAGTAAACCCAAAGCTAAATCGTTGTACTCCAATTAATATCTGCGTTTGTAGTCATAAAAAGTTTAAATAAATTAGAGCACCGTTGGTATCTGGAGATTTATTTGGAGGGAGCCCTATGGCACCATCTAGTTAAAATATAATATTATGCTAGCTAATAAAATTATCTAGTTAAAATGTAATATAATATCAAGTTAAAATAAAATATCTAGATAAAATATAATATTATTAAAATATAATACCATAGAGTGGATGGAGTAGGCCTTTTTATAAGTTAGATGAAAAATACATTTTCGTGATCGGTTCCCATATGGAGTCGATAGGAATATATTGCATACATGTACAGGTGCTGCATCTGAATCCCGATATGAAAAGAAATGGTCCAGTGTGCAGAATGCCACATAGTATGTTTGTAAGTCTAGAAAGTGGAAGTATCAAATACCTTCTTTTAACTAAAATTAAACTTTCCATTATATCGACGGCCGCTGTGAAACGTGACCTGGCATAACAAGGAGAGAGCAGAATTTATGTAGAAAATGGTTTGGAGTCCCATCAGTTGCAGATAAGACAATAATAAATTAGTTTACTTCCGGGAGCCGATATATTTCGTTAAAACTTGAGGGCAGATGTGCGATTAATTTAGCGATTCCTTATCTCTGGTTTCGAGTCCCGCCTTGCGAAATAACAATCGTACTTTTCGAGGAACCAGGAACCGCTATCTCGACGAGCCTAGCACTCTGTCATAGCCCACATTTCCGGAAGATGCCAACAGCGATAGGGAGCTGTATGGATGAAATGATAATTATTCGGGAGCTGTGACGGGCAATAAATCACGTAGCTGGCCGGGAACGGAGTCATCTGTGCCTCTGATAATTCTGTCACTGTTGGCGTCCATATCTCTTTGGATGGGCCGTTTGTTCCCCACCTCATGAATTTCAAGTTTCACTCAGTTATGTTCTCACCCGAATACATTTAACTCTCCTCATCTCCCTTTCATTGCCCAAAATAGTTTGGCCAATGTGAACTGCTCATAGTTTTAGTAGAGTTAGTTAATTTAGTACGACTTTTAGGCTATTTTACCATAAACCAAACGACGCGAAAATTGGTTCCTTTTGAAATTATAAATTATAGAAAGATTGTATACTTGGGTGATGTGGGGTAAGTGCATAATTGTCCCGTTAAATCAAAGCCCTCAACTCGTAAGAGCTGTCCTTTGAATATGAAGGAGCATGAAGTCCAAGTACTATTTTATCAGAAATAAGCCACGAAAATTCGTTAAGGTGAAGTATAACGGATTGTAAAAATATCAGTTCCAACCTGTTGATAAAGTTGTGCCTTTCAACTTTTGCTGAACAGTTTTATCATTGTTTATCTACCAGTAGTTTTTTTTCTTTCTTTTTTTTGGCTGAGAACGGAACCTTCAGAAGTTTAAATACTTTGTGATCTGCATATCTCCTGCTATGTTTTATCTAGGTCGAGTTTATATCTATTTAGCTGCTAATATATTAGTCTATATATATAGGGATACCATTGGGCAATCATTGAGGATGATTATCCCAAAATTATGTAAGATTATGAATAAATAGGATACCTTTCCAAGGGCCTGATTTGTGGTTACCATTATTTAATAATTAACCAAGATAATGCTCCTACTTTTAAGTTTAATAATAATGCTAATCAAATTTACTGCTATCATACTTAATGAAATATTTTCAAATTAATAATGGGCATGGTTACTAAAGAACAACCTCCTTTCTAACATTTATCTTTATTCCTCAAAATTAAAATAATAAACTGTTACAATAAACTGATAACCATGGAATGATTCAGACTAGACCTAGCCATTAACTGTTCTAACATAAATCTCTTATCTGTAATAATCGGTGTTGATGGTCTCTCAGCATCTCTCCATCGGGTTCCTCTGCATATTTTAAGTCATTGAGCCAGAGCATCTGTCATCTTCAGAGGAAGACTTAGTAGTTCTCGTCCTCAAAGCCAGCCCTTCAGCAAGATCAGAGAATAAGTCCTGACATCTCCTGGGTAGTCCGGTCTCCGCGAATGCATTAAGATAGCTCTAATCGAATGACACCCATCCCAGGCCGCCTCCATTTTTTCCCCGAGGCCAGCCGAGACCCAGGGGGGACTGTTTTCTTAAAATTGATTAAGTCTTCCAAGACAAACCACCTCTCGCCTTTGTCACACTGCCCACTTCTCGCTAGGTTTTTAAATTAACTTACTTCTTATATCTGAGGGTAAGAGCTGTGGTGACATCTGCCATCGCCTGTCAGTTGCCTTTCTATCTATCTGCTCGTCCCTCTTCATCTTTTGTGCGCACCTGGTGCTTGTTATATAATATTAAGGATACTATTGTCCAATATCAATACATATTACTCCTCAACAGTTGTCTATTTTTGAAGTGCTTTTCCGCAGTCATCCAGCAATACATGATAGTAAGGGCAAATGTAGACTTCCGTTGTTTGACAAGTGTGTGCTATGTTACTTCCTTACTATCATGCTTTGTCGAGGCAACTACGGACGAGCGAAATAAAAAAAAAAAAAATTGTCAATACATTTAATCAATTATAACCCACATCCTACTTTCCTAATTCAATAGAATTGTAAAATGTGAATCTCAGAATAGCTTTAAGTTGTTTCGGTGATTATACCAGCATAATAATCCTCCGGAAAACGAACTATTTTGCAGTTGTCCGAAAACCGCTCCTGCTTGAATAATGAGTATTTCATATACCTGGTATGCACTTACCCCTTAAGGCAGGGGCAAGTGGCTACTATGTACTATTCAATTAAATTATCAATTTCATCAACATGGATGTGGTTGAAACGTAGTCTTGAATGTAATATTTCAACATAATCCTGCAAGGAACATTTTTTTAAAAGAAAGAGGAAAAATCTAGCTTCAAAAATAAACATTCTACTGTTCTGTAAAGTCGAAATTTGCAAAATTTAGTGCGCACTTGTCCCCTGCTATACATTCACTAGTTTATATCGCTGTTGATGGAATATGAAATATGGAAAATCGTGTTCAAAGTCTGGGACCATTAGAATTTTTCCTGAAGGAGGTAGTTTTGACACCAAGTCTACTGTATTAAGGTTCACACCACAGGATTCAAAATTGTATTATACTCCAGCACCTTTAAGCCTCTTATTAGGTTATTAGGTTCTTGTTTCTTAAGGTAACTTTCAATGGCAAATAGCACCTGCTACCCGCTTCTATCCTCGTTTTGATTCTGCTTTTCTCTTCTGCTTCATTAGTTTCTGAGGTAGTGGTTCCCAAGTATTAAAACTTTGTCCCTGTATCGAAACGGTATCCTACTCTATCCGGTTAGTTATTTCCAGGGCTGCTGTCAGCTGAGCCAGGATCAAAATTATACGAGTCCCCTCTCACTCAGTGTTTTATTTTTACCAATAATAGTAATATATAAATCAAGGTTACGTGAAAAAGAAACTTACTACTACATTACAATAACAAGAGCCTTACCATTGGCTCGCGCCGAACTTATCCTAAAATCGCTTCCATCTATTCCACATCAGCGCGAAACATTAGAAGAAAAAGAAAAAAAAAGGTTAATACTATTCTTTTTGTAAGATAAACATAACACCTTTCTATAATAGACCTTTCCATACGTTATTATTGTTAAAATCACCGGTAGAAAATATTTCACGATGTTGCAATACTTTCAGAAAAATAAGATGGGTCCGTGAAATCAATTTGAATATACGACAGTTTGGAGTATTTCATACCTTGATGCCACAGCTTCGCTAAGATGAAAAACGGTTCTTCCTCTATTTTAGAATGACTTGCGAAACTTTCGACGAGCTTTTAGATCTCATTAAAGACGAAATAAAAAAAAAGGACACGAATTATCTTGCAGCGAAAGTTCCTGAGGAACGATTGTCCACTGCCCTAAAGGTACGGAGGAATACAAATAACATTCTGCTTAAAACAACAGTTAATTTTATTTTTAAATTTTCATTAATTACACATTTAAAAAAATTGTAAACTAAAAATTGAAGCACATTTCAATGTACTTACTCTTAGCAAAATTAATCTACAGACCTACTTTTCTTGATGTTACTTCATTTTCCTCGGATCGTTTCGAAGAAGATCGTTTACGGTTCTGCCCGTACCGTCGTCATCAAAGGCCAAGTGCTAAGTGAGTCTAAAATATAATAGAAAGAACCTAAGGAAGAAATGGGGTTATACACATCAATATGTCCATATCGTTGAGTAGGATGAGACGGTAAAAAGAAACAACAGGAAATGTGGAGCGCCGGTTTGTTAAAAGCGTTTAAAGAATGCCTATAGGGAAAGCTCCCCTTCCAAACTTTAAAACTTGGTATTATCGAAATTCATTTCGGAGTACCCTCCCTCTTTCTTCCGTGGACTCTTCATATACATCCAAGGTACAATATCTAAAAGTTTTCGGGAAAGAGGGTTTCAATAATTTCCTAAATA
Organism: Rhaphigaster nebulosa; assembly: GCA_948150685.1. NCBI lineage: Eukaryota > Metazoa > Arthropoda > Insecta > Hemiptera > Pentatomidae > Rhaphigaster > Rhaphigaster nebulosa. The sequence goes on from OX411310.1 coordinate 35,468,406, forward strand.
TATTTATTTAAATATAAAGTAGGTCATACAGATAATATTAAAGCTAAATATTAGAAACTATTCAAAACAAAAATTCGATTTAAATTTTAAATGTTCATAATCATGGAAGAAGTAATCCGGTACCTAATGCTTTGGCCTGAATTAATTAATTCTAGCAATAAAAAAAAAAAACTTCTTGAACCTCCGTTTAATTAATGAGCTGAGGTGAAAACGTTCTCAAGGTTTCTTTAAATTATTTTATCGTAGGCATATTACCATCGGATCTAAATCATTAATACCTCCGACGTTGGCCATTTGTTAGGAGAGATTTTCATCAAGTTTTAATCTTATTTTTTCCTTCAGACCATTTGTGAAAAATGACCCTCTCCGAAGCCCTCGTGAAAAGGGGAGTGGGCTAAGTCCGTGAAAGTTTAGTTTCAATTAATTAATATTAAGAAAGCTGCCTAGCCTCCTTGGGCTCTCTGATATATTGGCAGGACCAAAACTTCTTTTTTTCTAAGTAAAGAAAGATGAGTTGACGGGAAAAAAGAACAATTAATAATAAAGAAGAAAAGTAATTAGCAAAAGGGCAATTAAACAACTCTGAAGAGCTCCTGCGCATCATCCGATATAATTATTAATTATAATTATTACATACCAGTAACGTTGAATTTTGTGATATTCAATTTGATATTCATATTTTCATTTTTAGACTTTTACATTTTTTTCGTTGATCATCAGGTTAATTAAGTAATTACCTCAATTAATAACAACATATTGATCAATCTCATTATCTAGTAAACACACTAAGGATCAGTGTTGAAGTTTTTTTTTTGTGTTCATTATAATATTCATTTAGTTACAAGATAAAAGCCAAGAATATTTTTATTTATGATTTATCCTTTGATATAGGATATCTTTAGGTAGTAAACTGTATCATTTTATCACTGTATCAACTGTATCACTTTACTACAAAATAACTAAGGCATACAACATATTTTAAAATATTTAATAATTAATCTAAACAATAATCCTTTCATTACTAAAATTAACTTTCAAAAACACTGAGATCGACGGAACGCTGCTGAATATTTATTAAATCTGATTTGAGAAATTAGCATATTTGGTTCAGTATCATTAACAATAGTATCTAACCTATTTATAGAGTCTATATTTTTTTTAAATACAAATATAATATGATGTATGTAGATCTCAAATTTTAAGAAAAATAAACTATTTTTATTTTATTGTAATTTGTGGTCATAATTTTACAATTTATATGATTTTATGTTTGGTATTTTATTATTTATATCTCTCATGAACATAATTATCATAATTAAACGAAATAATTAGACTGTAGGAGGATCTCCACTGCGGGAAGATGCCAAGAGTCCTGCACGCAACCAGGAATTCAATGGGATGGATGACAAAAGGATCATTCTTTTCCACGTAATCGATGAATAAGTTATTTTAACTTAGTATATAACTTGTCAATGTTGTAGTAGAGATAGCATTACAACATGTACCTAAGATACAGAAGAAGGATCGAAGACAAGAAATTAGCAATTAGCGAAAAATTGAACAAGAAGTAGGTAAAAAATATTGGGAAAATATTAAGAATTGGGAAAAAATAAATAAAATAAAGACCGTTTCAATTTTAAAGACGTGGTGTGTCAATATTAAACACTGATAAAAAGAGACCTAAACCCTATGGAAAAATTTCGTTCTTTAAATTTTATTTTGATTTTTTACAATAGATTTTGAAAAACTTAAGCAATAGGTATAAATTGGGGTCAACAGGTAATGAAAATATAAAATATGTTAAGTGATTTGCTGTAATACTTTATATATGCACTTCCTATCTAAATCAAGAGTAAAAATATTTATCATTGTATAAAATATTTCGTTTTGCCTTCTCGTTACCGAAGGTATGGAAGCTTTGTATTCATGCAGGAAATTAAAAAAAAAATGTTTTCCTCAGAAACCGAAATTACCACTCGCGTTTTATGTTTTAGACATCAAGGAACAAATTTGGTTTGGAGTCTGTCGGTCGGTCTGTCCGTCCATCTGTCTATCTGGATGTAGTCAAATCTATCTGAAGGGCATAACCCCTACAATCATTAATCCGATTTAGATGAAATTTACAAGGGTTGTTCGGTTTGGTACTTATATGGTCCGATATCAATTTTATCAAAATCCATCCAGCATGCGCTGGAATGCGAAAAAGAATATGGATAAATACATAGCGTGGTCCATAAGGGAAAATGTTTTAAGCCTGAAATAATATTTCTGTTTATGTTTGTCGGGTCAATATTAGCGAAAGACTCAGTAAACAATTTTTTATTGGATTTTGCATCCAAAGTGATAAGAAAAGCTGTGTGAGTGGATATATTTTTATACACCAATATATATATATATATATATATATATATATATATATATATATATATATATATATATATATATATATATATTTAGTTATAGTCAAGTACAGTAAGAATATTAGTATAGTATATTATAAAAAGTATAGTATATCACTAATAACCATCAGCAAGTATTTTGTCATTAAAACCAAACAAAAACAAATATACATAGTATGGTTTGCCTTCGCAAGCAATGCAACATAGTCTGCCTTGTGCAAATATTTGGCTTGGGTTAAAGCGTATTTTGTATCGACCTAAACCACTATCCCATCATTGAGGTATTTTAATTATTCAATTCTTTTCAGTTTCATTCCAAAGTATATTACCAAAAATAATTCCACGCATTGTGGAACAATCAAATTTTAAAAGCAGAAATAAGGAAAATATAATAAAAATTAAAACTTTCAATATAAAAATATAAGAGATTTTATTATTTTATGCATATGAGTAATACACACCTAGGCTTGTAGTATTGTTACATCATAAAATGAAATTACGAATATTATTATCGAAGTGAGCGAATCGTAAAGCGTTAAAAAAAAAAAATAAATAAAAAAAAAAAAAATAAAATAAAAAAAGCACACCGGGTCGGATCCAAGTAATTTCCACATGGTGGAAAAACTGTTTTTCCTCTCAATCGATTTACTTTTGATAGCGAGTAGAAAGGGTGCCTTCTGTTGAAGATGGCTTTGCTATGCAAATATATTACCTACTCCACTGTCTTGTACAACATTGAAACAAGTAGGTATACACGACTTTAGAATATATTTAGTTCAATGACTTCTCCTTATGAATCTGATGAAATAAATTAAAATAACTTCTTAGGTTGTTATTCTACTTCCTTTTTCCTTCTGTATCACTGGTGGACTCAGAAGGGCGACGTCCCCTCCTTCTGAAAGGTGGAAAAAATAATTTCTTTCTTGAAAACTGTTTTCAATTACATATACAAAAGCGGCTTTTATTGATATAATGATCGAGCTTTGATTGAAAATGTGAACATAGGATTTAATGCTTTAAAGTTTCTAGAAGGGTAGGGGGAGATTTGGAGGGGAAGAACTGGTACATATGTGCGTCTCCCCCCTCAGAAAATTCCTTGATCCGACACTGTTCAGTAGTTTGTAGATATCTTGGGTTGGGGTACCTGTTGTCCCAAGCTGATTTATATTTTATTCTGTTAATGCGAGATGAAATGTATTTTGCCTGCTTACATCTGGCGAAACGTGCACTGGTATTTTCGAGACACTAGTGCGTGGTATCTTCCATTTATATCCTAATTTAAAATAACATGGAAACAAATGTTATCGCTTAGCCTCTACAAAATCGTCGTGTAGGTTAAAGGATACGAAACCGTGTAAAATGACAAATCTTCCTACACAAAAGACGTTCAATAAACGCAGAAATTCAATTAGCAGAAATCCATCCCGAAATAAAGAAGGCAATAGAAGACTCCTCAATTTGGTCATGTCGATGCAGACCTTCCATCTTTCCATCTATTCGAGGAATTAGAAAGAACAGCCACCAGGGTCAATTATAAATTAGAGCTCGAGCACACGAATAAATGAACTCAACCTATCCACTCGTGGACCAGAATCTATACGGATGGTTCAGCCGAAAATGCTATTAGAAATGGAGGCGGAGGCATTCGCATAAAATTTCCAAATGGTCATGTGCTTGAGAAGGAGATTGCTACGGGTTTCAGCTCTACAAACTACAGAGCCGAGAAAGATTCATTACAGGAGGCCACTAGAATTCTAATGGATCTCAAGAGGACTCAGAAATCCAAAATTGTTTTTCTGACCGATGCAACAGCAGTTCTTTTGAACCTAAAGTCCAAGTGAAAAGCTGTGTTGACATTGCTTGCATCTGAGTTGTAACGCCATACAACTATGTCTGAACAAGTTACCCTGCAGTGGATTCCTGAGAACTGAGGAAACGAGCTGGCTTATAAACTTGCCAAGGAAGGTTTCAAACTTCCTCAAATAGCCTCCATAGCTCATCTGGAAGATGTTAAAACTACAAATAAAGCGTCGATTCAGCAGAGGTGGAACAATCAACATCCAGTCATCAAACCAAGAGATCCATACTACTTCGTTTCAAGAAAAGAACAGGTTTTATTTTTCCGTCACAGCACTGGCTATAATCGGCTTACCTCACAACTCCTCAAAAAAATTATAAAATTTTCCCAACTCCTTTGTGTGAATGTGAAAGAAGGGAACAGACTACAGAGCATATTTTACAGTCATGCATCCTTACTGAGGAGCAACGTAGGCAGAGGTGGCCTGAATCTACTGATTTGGTGACCAAGCTGTTGGGCGACCTGGAGGATCTCAGGATTATCTCCGACTTTATTCTGCCATAACCTGACTTTGCCATTTGAATGGGAAGATCGAAGAAGAATAAGAAATATCCATTTTATTTATTCTCGTCTTTATCGAAGGTTCCAGAACTACCACAGCTCATTCGTCGCCGGTGGTTATCTATCACGTCTTCAACCTCTATTGTTCTTAAAGAATTCCAAGGTAGACGTTCGCTGGACCCAAAATGGTATTACTACCAGCTACATCTCTCAGAGTTACCAACCCCAAACGGCTTTGAATATGGGACTACGTATATACATCAAATTAGCTGGGTAAAGAAATAAAGAATGCTAAGGATTTAATTAGTAATCTGTTACGGTGTGCGCATTGCACAAATTTCCTTCACCATTCTATAATAATAATTAATTTTAAAGAGTTCACATAAACACTATTTGAAATATTCTCAGCAGCCATGCACTTTTTTTCCTCTTCCCTCGCGAAAGCACAATAAAATAGTTTTTAAAACAATTGCAGTACGACAATGCTCTGCACTACATCTTTGGTTTGTCATGCTGAACATAAATTTTAAAATTTCCGTGAAAGCATTATGTTTTCATTAAATAATATAAAAGTAGAAATTATTAAGTTAGTAATTTCTACTTTTAGATAATTACATTACGTTATTACCGAGCATATTGTTAACAACAGGATTGGAACGTGGTTGGAGGAGGTTCATTCGAATCCGTCAGCTTTCGGACACATTTCTATCTAGGGTCTTGTATTTTAGTCCATATAAGATTTGCTGTATCTTTGCTAATACTGGTCTGAATTAGATATTTTCTTAAAATTATTTAATTACCTTTTATATGATCCAATATAAAACCGATACACAATATACCATAAAATACATACTTTTCGAGTTATGCGCCAATAAAATTTTATTTCTGCCACATTTTTTTTTCTCGGTGAAGGACTATACATATGAAAGGTTAATTTGCTGTAAGGAAAATACTTTAGGCAAATTTCATCAAAATCGTTTTCGATAAATAAATGTAAAATCGATTATCGATCATCATAATGTGGCACTTTCCTAAAGTCGATTTCAGCGTAGTAGTTGCTGACACATCCCAGGCACATACCTACCTTAAATACGTAATATCTGTTTCTTACAACTTTTTTAACTAGGCTGTTCACATACTGCCATAGACACACTACCCAGTGTCATAGTCACACACACCATTTTCCGAGACTTGGTTATTTGGAATCAGGGGACCTTAAAACGTGTATTTCCGTTGAAACTCCAATTCGAAATGTTTCACGATTGCAATACTCTCTTCTCGTTAGTATATATATAATATATACATACATAGTAAAGTAAAAATAAACTCCGGATTTACATCACTACGGAAAGACTGATCCAAATCGATTTATAACGTTTTTGCTAATGTTTAAAATTGGGATGAAACATATTTCTATTATTTCTTTTTCTATTACTATTCCTAATGATAAAATAACTTGGCCAAGGAAGGGTTCTACACATTTTCTTTATAGACTCAATTTTCTCAGCGAACGTTGGTTTACATCCTGTATTTAGTAACTTATCAACATAACTTATTTACTCGACCAATATCCTAAATACTTACTGTGGTTCCGACCACACCGATTGGTTTTGGGATTTTCATCTTCAGCAAGTGGACAGATTTGCCAAATTGTCAAGTAGATAATAAGTTTCAGTAGTTCTACGTCACTTTCACTACTGTTATCCACATTACAGTTAAATAACAAGAAGCTATTCGCACAGAAAGAGCAGCCATTGGAAGAGAACTGTAATGAAAGTCATGGAGAACTTCGAAAAAAGAATTTTGATGTGACACGTGAAGAAGGACGCCATCTTTCGGAAGTGATTTTCCGTGAATGGCCGGTATTATGTTTAGATTGAGATTAAAAAGATCGATTTATCGGTACTATATAAATTTAATGTTTCGAATGCTCACTTCTTATTTCTCAACAATTTGAAGCAATCTTTATTAAAGGAACTTAGCTACAACGTTCTTCCGCGCCCACCCAATTATCCAACAGATTTTCACTTTTTTAGCAACTTGGAAAATTTAATTTGTGGGAAAAATTTTGATAAAAAGGATTAAAAAAAATATTTTTAAATCTTCCCAAAACTGTATTTTTTTTCAGTTCTGGATTAAAAAAATTGGTTACTCATTGGGAAAAGTGTATAGAAAAAGAAGGTTTCTACTATTTATAAAATGTTTTTGATTTCATTAAGTTGTTTTGATAAAACAGACATTTCATTTAAAATAGCCGATACTTTTTGTGATTTTGTTAATTTTATTTTATTAAATGATGACATCACAAATTTTTATCTAATTTATTTCATCAGTTTTATAGAACAAAAAAACATTATCTCGGCCATATATGAAGATAAAATATAGGATATAACATAGGATAATGTCCTATCAAACCTAATGTCTTTTGAAATCATTATAACAAATCCTAAAAACAAAAAAAAGTTCATTAATTTTTTTTTTTTATATATATAGAAATCTATTTGTAAACAATAAACCATAGTGAAATAATATGAAGCGTTTTCATTTTAAATGTTTAAAATAATACTTATATCAATAGAAACTAAAAATATAAATAAATTATCAAATTGTATTATAGCTATAGAGTTAAGCATTAGCCATTTTGATGAAATTCTCAAAATAGCGTTTATGTTCTTGTAGATAGAGTTGATGCCGGTAGAAAGTAACTCAATAAACCTCCGCTTCTTGCCGGCTTCACCCATACTTTACCCATTTTTGATGGTAATGTGATTCTAGGCTTCTGGTCTAGTTTCGAGAAAAGTGAAATTTGAGAAACATACTCTCACTTTCATTAATAATCTTAACTAAACTGAAACCAATGACAAAGTTTTAAAAAACGAATGTCAGTTTTAGGGATTGCTTTTATGTGGATATTAATCATAGAAGACAATAATACTGCTGGAATAAATGAAGCAATAGCAGGAAAAGAAATCCATTCCAAAACTTCATTACAAGCTGAATGGAAGCCATAAAGACAATAGTAAAGGTGAAGCTAATTAATTTTGAATGTAAAATGACGTTTCTTAATTAACTAGGTATGAGGTAATTTATAAGGCACTCAATAAAGAATGAGTAATATCCGAGGGGATTTATGTATTCGATTAATCCTCGTTCTGAGATACTTTACATAATTTTATGAAGTAATTAAATCTCTAATCATACTTAAATAAATAATAAATAAAAATAAATAATAAAAATTGGTAGTTTTTTAAATTATTAACAAATTTTAATATTTCCATATTCTATAATCATTGTTCAAAAAGCACAATCCTGATGTGGGCACATCAAAAAGCACAATCAAGAAATGTGCACATCAAAAAGCACAATCCTGATCCCTGATGTGGGCACCACATGACTTCCTTGTACGCCTATTAAACTATAAATCAGTGGCTAAAAAAGTAATCCTGAATTTTGTTACTAGTTTCCGAAGATAGCAGTATCTCAAAAACGACACACAGCGTCGCATCGTATATTCCCAATAATATAAAGAACGTTTCTTAGTAAGTTTGAAAAGAATTCGATTAAATTTAGAAATATTTTTTTACCTAATTCTATTTGGAGCGCAAAGTAAAATACAATTTCCGATTGGTATTAGGCAGGCTATATTTAATATTTTATTTGCAATGGCATATCAATGGATTATATTTAAACATATTTTTTTTACTAAAATCTGTGTGGGGCAACAAATAAATGTAATTTCCGGTTGGACACCAAATTTGAGATGTTTCACATTATATTTTAACATAATTATTGATGAATATTTATTATGACCTTCAAATAAAGTACCAATTTCGGCTAATTTTAACTAAAATCTAGGATATTATGGATATTAATATAAAAGTCTAATATATGAAATTTAAAATGACGCATTATATTTTAATATAATTTTTGATGAATGTTTATTGTGACCGTCAAGTAAAGTACCACTTCCGCTTTGCCAATTATAATAGAAATCTAGTATGTCATTGATATTGATATATAAGTCTTACAAACCAAATTTGAAAAGGTTTGCATTGTATTTTAATATATTTTATTATGGATATCTATTATGAACTTCGAATAAAGTACCACTTATGGTAATCATGTAGTTACCTAAATGAAAGGTGCACAACTAAATGCTTCAAAATTTCCAAATATAAAATTTCAACTTTCTACGGCTGGCTGTATTTGAGTTATACGAACGTACGTACACGCGTCACGACGAAACTAGTTAAAATGGATTGAGGGATGATCTAAATGGATATTTTCGTTGAACTCTGAAAACCGAAAAAAATTTCGATTACTATCCTTCCTTAACTGCGTATTAGGAAGTAAAAACATATGATTTAGGTAAAAAAATAAATAAAAAATAAAGTCACAAACGTTTCTGGTAATTCTGACGTTCAACCAGTAGAAATATTCGGCGAGATTGGAGTTTAAAAGTTGTTAGAAATGAATCAACAAAAAATATTCCCCAAAATAAATCAAGAATAGCAATATCAGCTGTGCAGAGGATGTCAAGGTCAGGCCTAAGTACGATACCTTGAGGGAACTTCGTCCTCAAAAGGATTAGGATTGGAATTTTTAGAATCACAGCAGACTCAAATGGATGGAGGTATAGGGGGAGGATTCCTGAAAATCTAGAAATTCGGCCAAACGCTCAAACAATATTTTATATTCAGACTTTTATATTTCATTAATAATGGATGGTCAGGAATGGAGAATATACACACAAGGTAAGGTTTGGCAAAAAGGAACGAACTAACTCCTCCCCCCGCAATATAAGTACCAAGGTTGGTAGTATTATGTGATAGGCTGTTAAGTAGGATTTAATATATTAATAGGAAACTTAATTAAATATGATACAATTACAAATATTGTGTACAATTAGAACGCTCTATAAAATGTGTTATAAATATTCAAGTCTATTAGGAGAATCACTGAAAAGGTTTTTTTTTCATATTTTTCATATTTATATAATGCACGGTTAGTTTCTGTAATAGAAATTTGACATCAGAAAGGTTTAATTATTTTTCATGAATTAATGTGAGTGCAGTCTGTAAATTAATATAGATTCCCAACTTCTTTTGTTTCTGGACTGAATTCAATCTTCCTCCATCAGGCTTTCTCCATAGGATGTTTGTTACTCGCATGACTGGTGCTGCTCAACTTCTTCCTCCTGAACTGGTGTCAAATCCCCTCCACGTGTACTCTTGCTAAGCTGTTTAGGAACTCTCTGTAACTCTTCCTATATTCTGTCTCAAGTTTCTCCTAAAACGGGACTACTCCATCTTTATATGATATTTTTAGACTATGGGACGAAGCAGTTATTGAACTTTTTCAAAAAATGTCAGTTTAATTGTTTCACAAGAAATTTTACAATTAAAGCATTAACATAAAGGTTCGCTTTGCCATCTCCTACCCAGATCTATCAGTAGACTCCTTGCATCCTATCTCATCTCCCCCCACTTTATGTATATATATATATATATATATATATATATATATATATATATATATATATATATATTTATAACTATGTATATATTTGTTGTGTTTTTTATTTCAAATCTATTAGGTCTTTTGGCAAGATTATATATATATATATATATATATATATATATATATATATATATATATATATATATATATATATATATATATATATATATTATTTTATATATTTGTTGTTCTAAAGAGACTTTATCCCAGAATAAAGTAGTTTTTTATTTCTATTTCCATATTTTCTATCCCTATCAGTGTACGCAAACTTGCATTTTACTGAATAGAATTCAAAATAAATAACTAGTAATAACCAAGGATTCTGCATTAAAATTTCAGAAGAACTGTTATCAATCAATAGCAAAATACATTTATATAGGTAATAGTTTACTATGATGGTCGTATATGGAAGGCTAACCAGTCGAAGGTTATATTCACTTAGTGGGCATGTGACACTACAGATGATTTATCGTTGTGCGAGGGAGAAGGCATTTCCACGGTACAGGGGGCCGATAGTGAGGCAAAAAAGAGGCTCAGTTTAGCCTACACCTCGCCATTAAGTTGCACCCTGGGCCTCCGACTTATGTTCCGAATGTATAATCTAGTAGCACAGCACCCTTGTGTCTTCGCCTTCGTAGGGATTTATACCTCTTAGTTGCCTAATATTCACCTGAAATTCTCAATTATATTATTAAATTAAGATAAAGTAGAATTAGTTATTTTAAATCGCTTATCCATCCTTATGTTCCATTGTTATCTTATCGCCTAAGATGGGGTGCCCTTACTCAGAGAAAATATCCTTATATAGAAGTAGAAATGGGCCCTTTTTATAGAATAACTGTAAAACACCCTACAAATAAAAATATACTGTAAAAAATAATAAAAATGTCAATTCAACAGGATTGACACATCACGGTATAACATTAAAGCACTAATCAGACTTTCAGAAAATTCTAGATAAAAAAGTTTAATAAAATCAATATATTTAAGATAGCCTCAACACTTTTATCCTCCTTTAACAAAGTTTCGGCTCTATGAGAGATGGATAAAAATTATTTTACTCGAATACTCTCTCTAGCCGGAATTAGATAGGACTAGAGATGGAAAGCTTAGTGAAGACTGGACCACCCCATCCACCCTCAGTCGTATCTAATCCCTGGCTAGTGAAAATATTCGAGTAAAATACTCTGTACTCGTTACTCAAGAGTACTTTTTGCCCATCTCTAAGCTCTATCATCAGGTGGAATTCTAAAAAGATCCAAATTTTACATCCATTATTATTACAATTTATAATCTTAATTAAATTGTAAATTTCGAATCTCGGTTTTTTATTCAAAATGGACTTTTTCGTTGTTTTTTTTTACCAATACAGTTCGATATGCTATGAGCGAGAACGTTTGATATCTGATAGTTATAATGATGAAATACAGAAAGAAAATAAAATCTCTTCAAAAGTCCAATGGTTCAACAGAAATCCAGATTTTTGTGTTTCCGGAAAAGATTTTAATTTTCGGAGATGAGCCCTTTTCGAAGTGCACAATTCAATTAATATATTACTTATTAACCTTTTTTAAAAATATTGCACTTACATTCAACCTATCTTATTCGATGCATATGCATTAATCAATCTAAGATATAGTGCAGCATTTTGCACAGTAAATGTATAACTAAGTAATTTATATTAGGATAATTTATTTTTTTTTATAAAATTTTAACAAATTGAATATATCAATGTATAGCGTACTAACTTAAAAATAATGTGTTTAAATGACAGAAATATGCATATGAAATGAAAATAAAATAGATTGGATGTCTAACCAATTTTTTAAAAAAGTTAATAAGATACATAAATTAATTAAGATTATAAATCGTTACTGTATAGTAAATAAAATGTATTCTCTTAGAATAGTACCTGAGGATGTCATGATGGAACCGAATCGTTGGTAAAGGAGATTGAAATGGTGAAGCAAATTTTAGCCTAGCTGAAACATTCTTGTGATTTTATTCATCAGTAAAAAATGTATAAAATATCAGTAAATTTTTTGAAGAAATACTCCTATACTGAATCTTACGAGATGAAAAAATGTTATGCTGGTAAACGACTCAATTTTATCACTGCAGCAAGTATTTTATCTTAAAATATCCCGGAATTGCCTTCTTTTCATATGGAAGGAAATAGATTGGTATGCACGGTTTTGAAATAAAATTTTTCTTAGACTAATCGATATGCATTTATTTTTACAGTTATAACAAAAAATTGGTATATTCATCATCCATTATATATTCTATGAATTTGATGAGAGCATGTAAATATGGCATTGAAAGTTTGATAGTGCTTCATTCCACATAATCGCATCGATAAAATCTCGGTGCTGCTTTTGTCGCCTTTCTAAATTGTAATTTAATTGAAGTAAAATGTTACAGTTTACGGATTTGAACAATCATTTTTCTACTAACTTTGAGTTGCAATAAACGTTGGTAAAATTCGAAAACATCTTGATCTTCTGATGATCGCTCGCACTCATATTTTTGTAAGCAATAAAACAGTAAGTGAAATCTCATTTTCGAAATGATCGAGTTTAGTTTGAGTTTAGCTTGGTTTTAAAGGACCAATTTATAATGTTCGGTCAGTTTTTCAAAGCCCTCTCTCTCTCTCCCCACCAAAAAAAAAAAAAAAAAAAAAAAAAAAAAAAAAAAAAAAAAAAAAATCGATAGGAGGTTGGATTTATTTAGTTGGTTTATTTATTTCTGGATAGGAAAGTATTAACTATCAAAGGAAAAGATTTTTCTCTAAAAAAATACCGTGGTGCTTTTACCTAGGGTCTTTTCATTGCCGCTGACTTGATCAAATTACCTGAAAAGTTTTTAGAAGCTGGATGAATTTTCTTTGTGAGCCAATTTCTCTACACTGATGAATGTTTTTTTCAGCACAACGTCCCATCGGAGAGGGAGTCTGGTGTGTTTTTTTTAGAAATATTGAATTATGTTTTAATAAATCTATTTATTAAAGAACTTATTTTCGTTGGTTCGTTCAAACTAATGATTAGGCACATTTGTTGCCACGAAAAAATAATAGCAAAAGCCATGGATTTATATTTTATATTTCATGTTTGATGATTTATTTTGGTTATAAAATCGTGTGCGCCTGCATTGTGTCACTAAAATCATGCTATCAATTTCTGAATGTATTTAAATTGGAAGAAGGCAAAATTGTTGCAAATTATTTTAATTAAATTTTGAACCATTTGTCATTAAATTAGATCAATCTCAAATATGGAGCATTTTTACCATATTTCTAGATTCATTGATATAATACATTATATCAAGGCCATGCTCATCATCTTCAGGCACCTTAATTCCCTTCCTTACTAACTCTTCCTTACTTTGTCTTAATAATCGACCCATCTATTTTCAATCGACTGTAAAAAAACCTTGGAGTCATCTTCGATCAACACTTCTCCTGAAATAATTGTATTTCCCAGTCCAAAGGCAAATACAGAGTTATCCTTAAACAATTTCTAAGATTACATGATTCTATTCCTCAAAATACCCGACAGCTCCTAGTATCCTCTCTTGTTTTCCTCCACTTCGACAACGGCTGATTGGTGCATGGAGGGCTCCCTTCTGGGCTAATGATGAGATTGAAGAGACTGTTTCATAAGATTCGTCTTCAGGTTTCTCAGACGCTCTCTTGTTGGTATACTGGGCCGAAGTGGCTTCATTCTACCAATACCTGCTTAGTGTCTTTCTTTTCCAAGTATTTTAAACCAAAAACCTTTCCTAAATTCACGATCTCACTCTTCGTTCCTCTATTCACTCTCTAAATACAAGACCTCAGCCATTTGTATATATATGGATTTATAGATTCCATATTATAGAAGAGCTTCCTTCAACAAATCCCATGTCATGCGTGTTGCCTGTTTTTGGAATTCCTTGACCGTCTCTCTTCGTCAATCTATTCCCACATTTTTCTAAAAATATTATTTATTTGTATGAATTTCTGTAATAACAATCACTACTAGATAATTAACAAGTGCGCTTTTATAAGGATCAATCCATACAAAAGTACATAAAGTCTGAACACTGTAATGATTCTAGTGGACTTTTTCTCAGAATAATTAATTTTTTCCTATCATTTCTATATACTTTATATTCGACTTTTACAACTTATAGTATGATAATGCAATATGAGATAGTCAACAACATATTTTATTGTTTCAGTGGACGACTTTCACGAAAATAAAATCGTTTCTTAAAATATATATATATATATATATATATATATATATATATATATATATATATATATATATATATATATATATATATATATACACATTCATTACATTTCTCAAATTTTACTTTTAAAGGCCGGTTTATACGAGTAACTTTTTCGATCAAAAGCTTTGATCAAACTCACTTCGATAAATAAAAAAACTTGCTCGTGTAAACAGGCTATTTACCCGTGTGTCCTACCGTTTTCACGAGCCTTGATAAAAAAACTTACTCTTGTAAACTAGCCTTAAGACGTAAGAACACTTTTTTCAGCACTTTTAGGAAATCGTTACCTACGTCATGCTTTGCATCTTGACGGATTCTGCTCACACCGGATTATTGCAGACCACCTCCATGTTGACTTTCCACAGTCCATTTATTCTGTCTTAAAGATCCAGCACGACTTAAAGCTACATATGTTTATCCTTCATCAAATAATTTCGGGCCTAAATATGTAACTGAGTTGTCTACGGTGCTTCCTTGCGATTTTTGGACAATAGCAGAATATCACAGAATCAATGGAAGCATGCGTCTTTCCTAGATATATGCTAAATTTACCAAGAAATAATAAACTGCCAAAAGATGAGACACTGTCTAAGCTGACAAAGAATTTGGTTATTGAAAAATAATTTCTAGATAGGTAATTTCGTCATTTTGAAAGTTTAATGTTTTTAAGAAGTAAATAAAACGGCTAGAAATTGAATAAGAATTTTCTACGCCATAATGATTTGTATCATCAGGTGACTGTAGTCACCTAAATAGAGTAGTTGGGCCTGATTTGTTTAACTCTTTGATGGGTAATTAATTTGATGATTAAAGAAAGACAGAAAAATAGTCATAAAAGAAGAATAAACTTTTAAGAGCTGTAGAGAGGAAACATTAGACACCCGGCTGGATATACAAGGACTTCTTAGACCCTAATCCCAGATCTAGAGGGAGCTTCCATTGAAAACAAATGCGCTACAAGAGCTCCGACTATCTGCTATTGTTTTCGGCTTAGTACACCCACTCCTACCCTCCTGCTTAGTGCGGCTTTAACGCTTCTCAGTAGAAATTCAGTTTCTTAGAACAGTGGAGTGATAGTCTATGAAATAATGCTATTAAGAGCCAGTGTATTATGATTCTACTCTATAACTCATTGTATTCCATCAAGTATCTTCAAAAAGTGGTGGAGTAATAAGAGAGAGAAATAAAGATTTATAGTAATGCTGCCCAAATACCTTGGGTTTTACATGCACAGTGTTCTGATCAATCTATAGCTAGACACAATAATATTATAATCAGTTGACATCCGCATGATGTTATAGACGGATCAATGAAATTAGGGATTGATAAATTATTTGCCACTTCTATAATTTTGTTTGTTATTGAAAACTAGTTTCGAATGTTATACATTCATCTTCAGTTCTAAAAACACACAAAAATTCAAAAATAAGCAATTCAAAATAGAACTGAAGATGAATGTATAACATTCGAAACTAGTTTTCAATAAAAACAAAATTATAGAAGTGGCAAATAATTTATCAATCCCTAATAATATTATACGTAATATCCTATAATATAATATTTTGTTTTCCTTTTATTTCAGCTCTTAACACATAAAAACTATCATTACATTACCCATATTATATCTGTTCCTTTTTTTTTCTATAATTTGTTTTTTTTTTTGTTCCTCTCTTGTTTACTATAGACCTTCTATTACTCTCTAATCCATCCCTTATTTCTCTCTTCCGGTGACTCTCAACCATTTCATAACTTAAAATTTGTATACATGCAAAACAAAAAAAACAAAAAATCAAAAAATAATCAAATGTTCAAATTTTAGAAACGCACACCAAAGTATAAAACAGTACAATAAATAATTACTAAATAAAAAGATATGGATAAAAAATAATGTAATAAAATAAGAAGACTACAAACTACAATAATAAAATGAAGAAAATGGCTTCAGAACCTTCTAGATAGAAATGGAAAATTAAAACTAATACAGAGCAAGCACAATGACAAACAATGTTGTACACTAAAAATAAAATATTCTAGGCATTCCGCTACTTTGGTTTGACACTGATTCTGCTTTGTCTAATACACAAAGGAAACTAACTCCATCTGGAATCCGTTAAGAAATTGCCGTTTTACTAATGTGACATAGTTTTAACTAAAGGAATTTATTTACTTTGTGTAGTTTATACATTTTATATATGATCAAGTTTTATATATGGTAATTTTTTTTCAACCAAATTCAACAGTTGAATTAAAACCATGCAAAGTAATGAGGATATTGATAACAAAAAAAGTTTTAGCACTTTCAAATTTTCAAACTCGTTTTTCTTGAAATTAAAGTTAGAGCAGTTAGAAAATTGTCAAAACGAGGTAGCGATTTTATCATTTTCTTTACATTCTAGAATTATTTCAAATACAGGTATTTTTAATAATTTAAACAAAAAAATTGGGGATTACAATTGTAATAAAGTCATATGAGATGCCATTTAAAAAATATATATGCACAGTAATACTATAAATTAAATATTTGTATAAAAATAAATTAAACAGTAGAGAAAAGAAAAATCTCCAAACCAGCTTCTACATCACACATTTAGAGCGACGGAGGCCTAAAATATAGGAATTATATATAAATATTGCATTTTAAATTATTTATTACATTTTCAATGTTTATTCTATATTATTAACCATTAAAGTAAGCATGATATGACCATTGCATATCATGATAATTAAAGTAAGCCAAATCGAGGGAAAATTAATTAGTTTTTAATAAAGGAGATAGAGGCATAGATTGTAGAAATGATCTGTTAGAGAAATCAAAAGCATTCACCTATAAGTATAATCTATACTTACTATTAAATTGAGCTGAAGAGTTTGTGGGTTTGAAACTGCTAATTTCAAGAATTACCAGTCCGACTTGAAAAATTCTTTTTGCGTTAGATAGACAGTTTATTGAGGAAGACTTCAGACAAGATTGACAAGATTTAGAATGAATCAATGAATGAAAAATATGTTTCTCTGTAACGTATTTGAACATATTCTTCCTCATAATTAACTACATTATAATGCATGGATGAATCCGTATGTCAGGAGTCTTTCCAAATCTTTAATTAGACATAAAAACGTGGAAAGGTAATAATCTGCAACAATCAAATTAAATCTAAATAATTATATTATACAAAATTAGACAATAATTTGATATAAACATTGAACAAAATTGCATTGACAAATAAACAGATTATACAGTACATAACAAACAAAAAAAAACAGTAACATTAGCAATTGAGCTAATAATAATATATGTAATATTAAATACTTAATAAAACAATAAGCAAACTTAATAAAAACCCTAATAAAAAACCTAAACTATGTTGTTACCAAAATTATTTATAAGTAAAAGTAGATTGGAAATTTAGTAATAATTAAAATTCAAAACCAAAATCTGCCTTCAGCTCAGTGAATTCTTCTTGGACATATACAGTTTATACCATTCTGGGCCATTTAAAACGTCAATTGTTTCTTGTTCATTTTGGAAACTATTTCCTAAATATTTAGGTCTGAATTTTAAAAATGTGACACTTGGTAACTAATACACATTCCCACTGTAAATCGTATGCAATTAAGCTAAAGAAAAAAGTGAGGTTTTAAGAAAGATTTCCACAATTTTTAAGATATTTGCATACTTCAATTTTACCCTCACAAGAACAAATTTATAAATATGTAGGTAGATGAAGCGTAAAACAAATAGTATTGAAAATCGTATGCCATTTTCTGAAGTTGGTAACTTTCATAAATATACATATATGTTAATATATACGCATAGTAGTAGGAGAAGCGCTATAAATAGATGACGTTGACAAATTCGTCAGCGGGAGCATCTCTGAGTGTGGAGCGGAAGCACGGCCACTTGGGCACCCCAGAGCTGCCCACGTGCCAACAACCCCCACTCCATCTGTTATTTACTACATTGCCAACTGTTTTGGAAAACAGAAATTGTTTTCATTCACAATCCTTTCATTATATGGGCCATTCTACCAGAATGCGACAATTTTATGTCTAAAGCGTTTTCCAAGCCCTACTATACTTTTTCGAGTTGATTTTTTTGTATCTGATATAGAATCCCTTTTTCCATTTTTCCGATCAATCCATTTTTTCGGAAGAAAAAGTTTTTGAACAGATATTTCGTCATTCCTCGTCCATGTCCAGACCCGACTTTGCCAACTTTTATGAATCAAGAGATCGATTTCTCCCTCATTACATCACGGTATACCTCTAAAGATTTAATATCGAGGGTTTTCATAATTTTAAGTGAATTCCTCCCGAAAATCAAGATAAGTCTGTGCACGCCTGTTGATCATGTCACCTGGTCCACGATGTTTCTCAAATTTTGGCTGCCTCAGCTGCTCTTTTCCGCAAGCTCTTTCTGGCCTTTGCTTTCCTGCGGATCTCAACTATCGAAAACACCGGTCGGCAGTTCGTTCTAGAAGGATACACGATGACAGTGGGGAATTATCTGATCTGGATCCTAGCTGTTTAATCTACGATGTACATCGTCAATCTCTCTTCGTAGGTTTCGTGGTAAGTGTTGGAAACAATTTTTTTTCTTTCATGTAGTGTCCTAGAGCACGTAAAATAGTTTTTATTTCTATATAATCTGTTAAAGATTGGTGTAAGTAATGTCATGAAAAACAGGAAAATACTTACTTTTTCCGTCATTCCCCGTCTATTTTCGTCCCATAGATTGGTAGAGAAAGACACAATAAACGCAGGAATGACAATGGAGATAATAATTATTCTGATTGAACTTTCGAGTACTGTTTTAGAAGCATCATCATGAAGCAAGTTATAAGGATAAAATAACTATATTTTTTCAGTTGAACTGATTAAAAAAAAAAAAATTAAGATCAGGCACACTTTATTTTTTATCTTCAAAATAAATGCCTCTCTTTTGTGGTGAGGCATAAATATTCATTTTTGATGGTTAGCTGAGTATACTTAATTTTTTCAGACTGTTTATAGTATTTTTAAGTTTTTGAAAACTCAGATTCAAAATGGTCACTTCCTGATAGAATGACCCATATTTAAAGAGGAATATTTTCCACTTGATTTCACAAAAGAAATAGAATTACATTTACTGAGAGGGGTTATATACTGATATATAATGTATTATATATACTGATATCATTTTATTTTTTTAAAGAATAGGCGAATGCTGGGTGGTGTCACCTTAAAAGGCTATCATGTACAATCTTCTATGTATTTATCTCGTTTCTTCTCAAACCTTGACCCCTTTCATATTTATACTTGTCATTACCATAGCTATAGAGCAATAAATCATAGAAATAAATTATAGACAATTGAGGTAGAAATAAACAAAGTTTTTATTGTGAAATATTACAACGTGTTTCAACTAAGCAAAATGAATTACAGCAATAAAGAAGTTCGCTCACACCATATTCATGAAAAATATAAATAAAAGCAAAATAAACAAATCTTAAATTGAAGTTATATAAAGTAAAATAAACATCTTAACTACAAGCATACCTATATCATATTTACACTCAGGCCTAGGGAATTCCGAACCAAGCTTTCTCCGGTACATGTTGAGAGCAAAGCTGAATTCCAGGAGATCTCTACCTATTGAAAGAATTGAAAGCCAGTGGAGGCTGAGTGGGCGCGCTATAACCCTCAGCACTTGTTGAGTGTCATTGAGGAGAAACTGGCCATTGTCATTTCAATACCATAATTCTGTACGTCAGAGATAAACTGTCGTAAGTCCAATTTTACTAATATAACTTTCGCAATTAAGCTAAAAGGGTTATAAAATATTCAGCACTTCAAATCTAAAGATACGCAGCAAGCAATATAGTGCCATCTAAAACTTATTTTTTGTCTCCTGCAAAACTTTGAAAATATTACTTACGACAGTTTATCTAAGACGTACAGAATTATCATTCAATACTTTCTATATTTAGTAGAGCATGAATAAAATTTTATTCGCACAATTACTTAAATCTGTAGTAGCTATGAGACAAACTATTAAGTAATTTAAATAACATCAATGCTCTGTTCTGCTATTCACTAAGTCTGAAGTGATCTTTTAAGTAATCAGGATTTTTTAATATGTATTTATAATTATTTTATTGATGAAAGTTAACTAAGCACAATTTCGAAAAAAATAAAATAAAATGACATCAAAATTGAATGAATCCGCGAAAATATTTTTTTCAGCCATTCTTTGATGGCATTTGGCTTCATAGTTATAGATCTCTATGGGATTTTTGACCGTCTTATTTATTGAATTCTACATTGTTTAAGCAAAATAAATTTTGAAGAATGGCTGTCAATTAATTTTCTGTTGAATCAGCCATAGATCGACTGTAGGGTCGGGATCACTTCCTGAGGCACACCTTACTGGATTGGAGGAAAAATCGGGCGGTTGCGCGTGGATACTGAGCACATCACTACCTTATAATAATCGGTATGAACATTAGTCAAGAATCAGAACGTACATTTTCATTAAGTAAAAAATTTAAAACCATCTATGTATTTTATTTATACGTCGTTTAAAGTCTAGCTATCAATAACTAAATCTGACTATAATTAATTATTGAGCTATTTGTCTATCATTGAAAGGAGATTTTATGTAAATATATAACTTATTGTAGGGAATACTTACCAGTAAATGGTATGCGAAGAAGTTATTCTCTTGATTTAATTATAAGAACTTAAATGGGTATTAAATGAATCTAACAATTTCTCATTAATTAGCTTTTAATGATATATGGTTCTCTTAAATTATAAAATACGGTTATAATATCAATAAAATATGGTGCTTATTAAATGGAGGTAAGGCACACGTGTGGAGCATGCTGTCAGACTCAGATAGGGTTTAGGGGGCAAACTGTCACCAAGCAGGGGACCTTCAAAACCTCCTCCTGACATCTCGTCGCTTGCTGGAGGGGAAAGGTTTTATCGCCGGGGAACAGGCACAATATCAAACATTTTCCACGGCGTTAACTCCGTCCATTCCGAAGATTATCACTGAAACGTTGAGCCATAATAATTTTAAACTCCAATATATGTATAAGCAATCCTTTTTTGAAAACCAATTTAATAGTTCATACAATTGAAAATAACGTACTGGTACTGGGTACTGGTGGGGGGAACTAGTTCGGCAAGTGGGCTTTACGGTCCTTTTTGCCTGACTGCTACCTTTAGGTCACCGCCGCGTACTAACTGGAGTAGGAGTGTCGAGATTCATTTTTCGGGATCACCGCGAAATAAATATTAACTGACCCAGGAATCGAATCCATACCGTTCCGAACCGGACACTCTCGATACCCTCGCCCCAGCGCGTATCCCTATCTAAAAGAGAAGTACAGAGAGGAATTCGGCGAAAGACAGTTCTCAGTGGAAGGGCTTTGGTTCGGAAGTAGGGGTACCATCCGGCTTGCAACAGGTGTTTTTTTGAGAAGGTCTGTAGTATTGAAAAGATTCAGTTGCAGACAATGACAGAAACCATTATTCTGGACTCATTGGGAATTATACACCACGATTTGCATTAGGCGTTGACTTTATTTTGCCATGTGGTCATTTTCTTTCATTATGTGCCATTTTCTTTTCTTTCAATTTCATTTGCACTGTTTTTTCCATGGATCGATCTCTCTTTTCTTCGGTTTTGTGTACCCATCTTTTGTGTGGATCAGGTATGCTGTGTGGTTTGGCAACTAAACACAGTTGAGCAGCACTCGAAATTTTTTTATTGTTTTCGAACTCTCCTATTGGTAATTTTTAGACACTTGTAAAATTTTTTTTTTGCAATTGTTTTTCGAGAATGATAAGTATATTATCTACTTTCTCATTTCTTATTTATATTTTATAATAATTTTGTATAACATAAACATTTTTTTGATTAGATTGAAGATTTTAATTTAGAAAAATTCATTTGTCATTATTATTTTTTAAATACTACATTTTACTTATTCGCTGCCTAGATGGCATTTATTTGTTGTTATATGTGAATACATCTACTGTAAATGTTCTCCTTCTCTGCTTGTATTTTATATATATATATATATATATATATATAATATATATATATATATATATATATATATATATATATATATATATATATATATATATATATATATATATATATATATATATATATGTATTGTATATCTTGGTCCTGATCGTTCGTTTCGTACCTTAAAGTGGAATATACTATTAGTGCTTTTTTATCTTTCGCACTAAACGTCAAAGCAAGAACTAGGGTTCGTTTCAAAATGGTGCACACCTATCCCTTGCCACTTGCATTGGCTCCACTCCTCGAAAGATTTTTCTCTTAGGGATTGACTGAACTTTCTCACAGTCAATGCTGCTTCCGTACTGTTTCCATCAATCCACAACAGATCAGAGCACTCTCGAACCTCATCTTCATCCCTCGAATGTTGAAGAGGTACTTCCCATTGACATCGTAAAAGCAATTTATTCAACGTCATATAGAATTAAATCACATTAGATATAAATATAAAATATAGAAATAAATCACAACCGCAAATTTGATTGATTTTACTAAAAATGTATATATTCTCTGAAACCATGAATTACATAATGTTAGATATGAAAGAAATACTTCCTACTGGTGAAATCAATTAACAGGTTCATAGCAGTCTGTAAATTTAATTTAAAATAAAAATAAAGAAATTATAACATAATAGTAAAAAGTATAGCTATATATATATATATATATATATATATATATATATATATATATATATATATATATATATATATATATATATATATATATATTCATTGTTCATAATTTAACTGAATGTGACTTTTGAAAAAATCTTTACTATTTAAGAACGTAAAAATATTGAGATGAAATTTACATATACCCGGTAATAATAAACTTAAAATAACTTTGTTTCTGCGTTAATAGTGAGCGTTAATATTATTGATAATAGAAAATTCTACTAAAGAATGCAATTCGTTAACATCTTCGACAAAAAAATAAATATAATTATTATATAATAAATAAAATTAATTGCTTTAAATCAACCATAATATTAAAATTGAATTGTTAAATGAATGAATTGGGTTAATTAGAGGTCGACCTCTGTACTTTTACTTCAGTATCATTACCGTACGAAGGACAGGTAACCAGCTAGTGGAAAATATCTGTGAAAATAATTGAAAAATTACCTGATATACGGAAACTAATTAATAACTTAAAGTGAAAATAGAAGGTATAAGAACTTTTAAAAAATGATAGATATTCACCAATTAAACTATTAGAAATGGGTTTCAGACAACCTTAAATTTAAATGGATGATAAATTAAAAGATAGATCAAAAGGAAGATTTTGTACTAGAGACACGAGCATTCATTAAACAATTACAATATACAACTAAAAATATAAAATAGAATTTCAAGCTGATAAAAACTATGAAGGTTATCATAATTTCTATGAAGTTATTAATAATAATGTTATAAAGCAACAAATAAATTTTAACAAATTCAAGAATTTTCATAATTTTTGAGCAAGAACTACTATTCAATTACTACTACTAGTATCTTATTTCATTTAGGGCCATTTTCTGGGTCAGAGGTCTAGGCTTACCGAAAACTACTGGACGGTTTCGAACCACACAGGTTTCAAGATGAAGTTAGCTCCGGAATAAAATTAACCCTGAACTAGTACACTCCGAGGTCAAACAGAAACAGCCAATACATATTTTTTGTTCCTAATGATCAAAATCTGAAAGCAGGGAAGGGGTTAGAATAAATCTGAAACTATTATTTAAGTAATTTCAATTTACTAAAATACAAATATTATTGATAAAATCCAGTCATATAATTGCTTATTAGTAGGAATACTATTAGAATAATATTATTTATTCATTACTACATTTAACCATCACTAGTATTGTAATATGTACTTCTGAAGAAGTATAGATGTGTAAGTAAATGGGGTCGATTGTTTCTAAAAAAAGAAAAAAAACTCGAGAATAAATAAAAGCAAGAAAACTTCTATCATCATTAACTAACCAACACACTGCAAACATTTTACCGCTGAAATGCTTTTAGGGTAATAATAAATTAATTATGAGTCCTAAAAAATATCCATCTCCATTAAATGAAATGAATTTTAATGAGTTGGTGAAGGACTAGAATTTAAATATCCAAACGGTTACCGGAAAATATAATATCTACAACCGGCTATGATAATTAGCTCTTCATTAATATTAATGAGCTCCGTCATCGTAATTTTACAATTTTATACAAATACCTATGAGACGAAATAAAATTATATGGTTATAACAATAGCATAATGTTATAACTAATAGATAAACTATAGAATAAGATTTAAACAGAATAAGAGTTCTGAAGAAGGAGGAATACTCCGAAAGATCGAAGTAACAAAGCCATAATAGTTGAATATAGGATTAAAAAGGAAGGTTGTGTGTTTCGCTATGAAAATAAATGTTTATTATGTACATTTCATCTTCAAAGAGATAGAACAATTACGACTAATGAGTGATAAATTATCTAATTATTGTAAAGATGGTAATAAGATATAGTAGTAAAGATAGACTCCACGCCTTATACTTTTGTAAGATCCACCATTAGGATATTTTAACACAACAACGAAAAGAATAACTTAAAAATTTTCATTGCAAATTCCTAAAGTTTGTGCATGAATATATATATATATGGAAACAAAGAGACTGTCACGATATATGTAAATAAGAATTGAAAAAGGTATTTATTGCTTATAGATAAGCCAGAAGTTACCGTCAGAGAATTCCAGGAAATAAAAAATATTATATATATATATATATATATATATATATATATATATATATATATATATATATCCTTTTGATATATAAATACACACACACGCATGCATATATATTTCTTTTGAAATAACAATATAATTAACTTATCATGCTAACTACAGGAAAATCTGTTTTTACAATTAAAAGAGTTAATAATTTTTGCATAACTCATTGTTGTACATTCTCCGAAAATAATAGAATTTTACACTGTATCGAAGGTTGAAGGGGGTGCATTAAAATTCTTTTTATAAACCCTAGAAACGGTTTTGGGGGTTCGGAGATGATACATATATATTTTTTTTAGCCCGCTAACATTCCAACGGCTTCCTTTGGCTCAAATGATTTGAAATAAAGGTATGGTTGTTTTCAAGGTAGAACAATAACATAGAAGTGGAGGTAAATTTTATTCGAAATTTCGGCGCAACTATGTCTTTTTTTGGGAGGAATTTCATTCAGCATCCTTCTACAGCCCCTCCAAATTGAGTTAGGGGGTTAAAAAGTTCGATGTGAATTGAATTGGTGTAACAGAATTGCCTTTTAGGGGTCTCAACTATTTTATTCCCACCCCCGTCATTTTGAAATTTTCAATCTAGTATTTAAGTTACTATTAAAGATAATTTAAAATATGACAGTGACGGTGCTCTGCTGCTCAGGGTTTTTTTTTTTTTTTTTTATACAGATGTTATAATATATTCTTGCTATTTAACAACTATTTTTTTTAATTTATTTTTTTGGTGTTCAATACAATATTATAATTTTTATAACGATTTATTATAAGCAATTTTAATTAATAATTAACAACAATACCGCTAACTAGATACGACTATATGCGGTTTCTTGGATCCTCTGAAACTTACAGGAAAATGAAGCTCTCTAATGCATCGACAATTAAACCGACGGAATAGACATAGTTAATTATACTAATCATAATAGTAAATCCTCCATGCTATCGGCAATATACATTAACATTGAATTAAATACTTGAACCAAAACCTATCAACTTCTTCTAGCCAAACTGCTCCATTTATTCCTTAAATCCTCATCAAAAGTTGAAATGACAATGTACATCGTAGTTATATTTATAGGAAATTTAAGTATAACTATGAAATCAATAGCTAGTTTCACTCCATGTCCATTTAGAAGCTATCGGTCATTCTCTACCCCCACTGGCTTAACCGTAAGTGATACGACAGGAAGATAAACGTTATGAATTATTAGAACCTTGATTCATCATCATCTCTGGATTCAATGGAATTGTGTATAAGGTATAATTTTTATTAGGAATTGATAAATTATTTGCCACTTCTATAAATTTATAGAAGTGGCAAATAATTTATCAATTCCTAATTTGATTGATCCTTCTATAACCATCATGCGGATGTCAACTGATTATAATTTTTATAGTTATGATACATACTTTATTATCTATAAGTGGCAACATTAAACAGCATTCCTCTTTAGATAAAACAATTTTGTTTAAAATACATTATATCTTTACTTCTTAAAGGGCCATTATGAAATTTGAATAATAGAAAGTAAAAACAATATATTTCACTGTTTCTGACGGTTAATAAATAATTCGGAATTTTGTATTCAAGTATGATCCGTGAAAATCAAATTAATAAATGTTGTGCAGAGAGTGAAATTTATTTATAGTATACTGTAGTGAAGCAAGTTTCATTATGGCTAGACCAAAATTGCTTCTCGATATCAATTGTTGCCGGGTTTTCCACTCGACTAATTGTACAAGATGTACTTTAAGGCAACAGACTTCTGAGACCCAAAAATCCTTGTTATATCAATTTAAGCAAAATCCTTCCACGAGATTTCGAAATCAACAGACGACTGAAATCACTCGTATTAGAGCATAGGATAAAATTTATTTGAACGGGGTTTAACTGGAATAAATAATAGCGGTTCGTTAGTTTGATTGAACGACACGCGTTTAACTCGATTTCATTGATTTTTTTCCGATATAACTTGATTTTTATTAAATCAGAGTTTTAAGCGATTTCTGAGGTCAGAAAACCCATATCCTAAAAGTTTAACCAAAATCCTTCCTCGGTATTTTGAAATTTTGAAGAAAATTTGAGACAGAAAATAAATAAAATTTCTCGTATTACAGCACAGAATAATATAAGCAGTCACTAATGCTATCCTGTAACTGTCTTTATTAGTTAAGTATGTGAGCACGCGCTGTGAAACTTGTTCATACTTGACACTCCGAAAAAATGCTAAAGGGTTAGGTCTGAAAAGTGGCATAAGCAAGTAACATACCGATTCCAGAAATAATAACACCACGTAGTATATCGGAAAGTTTGAGAGAAACTATGTAAGTCGACCTTATTTTTCATTTTACTACCAAAGCATTTACTAATCTTGACAAGATTATCTCAAATTCTACGTAATAGTTCAAAGTTTAATGCAGAAAAAAAAAACATGTTTCTTATAATGATCAAGAACTTTTTTGAAGGATAAAATACATCTTGAGAAAGGATAAATAAGGAATCAGTTTCGAGGCTCAGGATCCCTTAATAAGCACTAACTTCAGTAATAGAGGTATCAGGTTCAGGGCTACAAGGCCTAATTTTGCTATCGATGACGTAGGGGAAGGGAAATGAAGAACAACCTCCCGGAGGTGCTGAAATTAAATAATCAACTTTAAGAAGAAGCAAACTTTCTCCAACTGACAGATTCATTACTGAATGAATCACTCCCGTAGAGAATTTTCAACAGTCTTTAGCTTTCGGAAGTTTCTTTATAACACTGTATAATCCAAAGAGGAAAATAAATGACTTAATTTTCTAATAAGTTTAGTCGTTCCTAAAAATAATTACCTCATCAACTATTCCGAATCGAATTATTAGCTCAAATAACATTCTGAAAACCGTTATAAAAGTTTTTTTATAATACTACTAGATTGTTATTGAAGAACAAGCGCTTGAAAAAAACTATCTAAAATTTCTAATTATATGCTTTCGGACTCATTTCTTTATAAAATTTATCATCTAATCTGTTATTCAATCCCCACTGCCTTCGTTTTTCATTCCCTATCACATATTACAATATGGAAAATCGAAGAAAAAAAATGTTAATTCGTTATTAGAAAATAGGACTAACAACAGGAGGACAGTCTCTGATTTTACCCAAATTCTACAATTCTAAAATCAAAAATATTGGATATGTACCACGGCGTTCTTTCCAATGGGCCCTAGGAGCAGAAAAAAAAATAATATTCCATAAAATTTTAACTCCTAATATTCTGCATAGCTGGAGGAGATGGAAGAGCAAAGGAGGCAGAATGAGTCAAGGGCATTCTACAAGGCGGTGAATGAGAGTTGAATGATCACAGAGAGGGAAGATATCCTGGCTCGATTGTCCCGTCACTTCGATGTGCTTCTGAACGAGGGTGCGGGCAGTCCAGACGACCTTGTGATCCCAACCGCTGATCCCAACCAATCTGGATCCCCCAGACCCACCGACATGTGAAGATGTTGTTGAAGCCATCAACAGGCTGAACAAAAACAAAGCTCTAGGGGAGGATGGGATTCCTTTTTAACTTCTTAAGCATAGTGGTGACGAGTTCTAGAGAGCCCTCTACGACATCATTTTCAACGTCTGGGAAGAAGAGAAAATGCCAGATCAGTGGAAGAAAGGCAAAGTCTATCCACTATATAAGAAGGGTAACATCCTGGAGTGCTCCAATTACCGTGGGATCTCACTCCTTCATTGTGCCTGTAAGATCCTCTCGAACATTATCTTCCGCAAACTCCTCCCATTTGCGTAAACCAGGAGAAGACCATCCGTGCAGGACCTGGAACAGAGACCGCAGGTCGAATGCCGGTAGTTTTGGGCCTATTTACATTTCGGAATGTGGACCAGTTTAGGTATCTGGGAGCTGTTGTGAGCTATGGAAACAAAATATCTCTTTGGAGGTTAGTCAGCGATTAGTAAGGGCAGGTGTTTGCCTTAGTAAATATCTCAGAAGCTCTGCTATCTCCCGTCGTACGAAACGTCTCCTCTATAAGACCCTCATTAGGCCTGTCCTCACATACGGATCGGAAACCTGGACCCTGTCAAGCACTGAAGAAAAGCATACATTAATCTTTGAAAGGAAGATCCTTCGCCCTATCTTTAAGCAGGACAAACAAGGAGATATATGATCTGTATGGGGAGGCGGATGTAATGAGGTGCATCAAACTTACAGGACTACAGTGAGTTGGCCACGTGGCAAGAATGCCAGTAGAGGAAGTCCCAAGGAAATTTCTAGATGGAAACCCGTCATCCGGGACGTCCGGGAACTGTTAAATACCCACAACTGGCGAGCGACTACCCAAGATAGAGCCAGCTGGCGAAGGCACATTAAGGCGGCCAAGGACTGTACACCGGTGTGTAGCGCCATGGAGTAGTAGTAATAATATTATGAATCTACAAAAAAGTATTTTTTAGCGTTATTAATAAAAAGCATTATTTATTTCATTTTTTACGTAGAACAAGAAAAAAATAAACCCGAGAGATTCGACAAGGGAAAAGTCCAAAAAACATGTAGTCACTTTATATAAAGTTGGTCCAAAATTTGTTTAAAGTATAAAAATAGTTTATATTTGTTTTCAGCATCCCAATAAACCCTTATATACCAGTTTTGAAAAGAAAACATGCTTTATTCTGGGACTAAATCTCTTCAGAATTACAAAAATGAATGTATAACAAAAAAACCACATCTGGCCAAAAAATTACAACAGAAAAAGTAAAATGTTTACATTAATTTCAATAAAAATAAATTATAAAAAATGAATTCTTCTCTTGATAAAAATGTACCTGTATTGAACAAAAACGAAAAAAAAAATAAGGAGAGAAAATAAAAATTATAAATAAATTGACTCTTAAACATTGAAAACAATCATAAACTTAAATGTTAATTAAGTTTAAATCTTAATTAAATTGTTAACCTCAAATTAAAATGTCTTGCTTATACAGTATTTATGGAAAGTCAGGAGATGTTGGACAAGGTGAAATTTGAATTAGAAGAAGCATGAAGGATATTAGAAGAGAGGGAATTCCAGAGGACAGTGGAGCGGACAAAGGAACGTTGGAATGTTTTGGTTCTATGGGAAGGGCTACAGTGTTAAGAAAGGCGCGATCTTGTTGCCTGTGAGTGGACTGAGAATTTGAATTGTAAGAGTATGTAGATGTAGGCAGGATGCTGGAAGTTAATGGTTTGGTATAGAAAAGATACGAGAAAATATTGTCGCCGAGTGGCGGGGAAGAGCCACTTTAATTTGACTTAAAGGTGTGATTTGTAAGACCGCCTCGAGGTACCGAAGACAAATCTTAAAAAGCAGTTCATGATACGCTTCTTCAATCTGTCCTCGAGTATAGTCGAATAGCCACCATATTCCACACTGCCGTAGTAAAAGTGGGAGAAAATAAGATAGGATACGAGGAGCTTGCGGATTGATTGTGGAAGAAGATGTCGGGAACGATGGAATAACTTAAGGATACTTATTTACCGTCGGAAAATTTGGGCGATATAGAGTTTCCAGGACAAGGTCAATAGTATTCCCAAGTTTTCCCAACAGAGAAGCTAGTCGTGATGGGGTAATCATTCAGTTCTCAAAGAAATAAAAAAATAATTTTTTTTACCCAAAACATTTTCCCTACTATTTAATCACAATTGTTTATAGAAATCACAAAAATCTTTCATAGCTCCTATGGAACTCATTCGATCAACTTGAAAATTTTTGGTACCAAAAGGACATTAAGATATACCAAATGGCACAGATCAGGTCAATTTGGATTAGAGATATTAGAATATGTATTTATGATCGCTTAAATATTTACATGTTACTTTTTATTGCCTTCAAATATAGAAAATTTATAATTTATTCGTCTTTCCAACGGTACCAAAAGTTTGAATTTGGTCAAATTATGCATGAGTAATAAAGGTTTGATGTTTATTTAGAAAAATCTGCTAACAAATTCACGGCATATTAGGAAGGCATTTGGTTACAAACGCTTAAGAGTTATTTCGAAAAAGTTCTTTTAACGTTATGAAGGCATTTTGAAATTGAACCCAGAATGCAGAATATTCAACTTTGAGCTTAATTCTCTGATGAAATCTTAAGATAGAAAGTAAAATATATATATATATATATATATATTTAAATACGAAGTTAGTTTAGAACTAACTTTAATCTTGGCTCAGATTTGTAAGTTCAGATTTGTCCTATAATAGACAAAATTAGCAGAAATGGTAGAAGACAGCGTCTTCTTAAAGACATTGTCGAAAATGAAAATACTTTTATTCTGTAAACGCGGTTGCTCAAAAATCAGCTATCCTTTCATTAAATATTTTTTATTTTTTTTAAAAATCCGATTTGGAAACCGGATGTTTGGAATTTTACTGGATTAAGTGGGTTCTAAAATGATGTTTTGGCTTAATCTCATAAGATAACGAACCGCCATACAAAACAGTAGACGGTATTTAAGTCTTCTAATTTAGCTTTGTACCTGCATAAGTAAAGTAAAACCCCGTTTAACTGGATTCGCCATATGAGAAATCCTGATTATCCGAAACATTTTTTTTTTTTTTAATTGATGACAATTAATTTCAAGCTAGTAACATAAAGTTTGATTGCAGGTTGTTATAACTTTAGTTGAACAATTTGAAGAGGTTATTCTCCTCGACGTGTTACTGCATTACCTCGAGAAAAAGAACGGAAAAATAACAAAAACATAAAATTAAAAATTTCTGATAACATATTTCAAGTATATTAAATGTTAAAAACTTTTCTAATTACAAAAATATACTTACTTTCAATTACATACATAAAAATGCTTATGCAAACATTTATATATTTTTGCGAATTACATCCTTTAATAAATGCTATTAATATCAAGATTCGTTAACTTACTGATCATACAATCTCTTATCCGGACTTAACTCGGCCAAGGCCACATTATTCCGGATAAACGAGATTCTGCTGAAACAACATTTGCAATTTCATTCATTATTAAGATTCCATGTCGACCGTGCACGTGAAGTTAACCTAATCAACAGTTTTTTGGTTAGAATTTTATTGATTTTGTGGGATTTATTTTTAAAGTACTTTAAAAAGTGAAATTCAATAACGAAGTTCTACCTCCTCACCGAGAAATTTAAAAGGATTATTATTATGATTCTTATTTGTTATAAAATTGAAATTGGAAGAGCAATTAGAGGAATAACGAACGAGAAATTGGGTTCGGAACAGGGATTTTTCGTGAGCATGACTGAGTAGTTACAAGAATTTAATACTAGCGTTCCTGTATAGGAAACCTAAGGGGAGGTCCACAAGAATCATGTTGGCCTAAACCATGTATATCTCTAAATGTTAATGGCCATGACATACTATACCATGCTCGGTCACAATCGAAAGGTGCTTGTCAACTTCTTGTTCCTGAAACCTGATTTTTAATTTCACTTAAATATACATGAAATATATTGCAAAGAAAAGCATTGCGATCGTGAAAAAATTCAAATCAAACTAAAATATTAAACAATTGGAGTTTTAAGGTACCCTGAGTCCAAATAACCAAATCTCGAAAAACGGTGTGTGTGGATAGGGAAAGTCTATCTCAAAAACAATAGGTTGTACGAAACTGAAATTACTATTTAAGATAGGTATGTGCCTGGGATGTTTCAGCAACACTGTCGGACCCAGAAGGGGAGCGTCCCTCCTCCCTCTCCCCCTGGAAGATGAAAAAAAAAAAAACATTTTTTTCTTGAAAACTCTTTTTTATTACATATACAACAGCAGATTTTATTGATATAATAATTTAATTTTGATTGATTAATTTTAAACGTGAGCAAAGCATTTAATGTTTTAAAGTTTTTAGGAGGGAAGGGATGGACCTGGTAGATATGTGCATCCCTTCCCTCAGAAAATTCCTGGATCCCCCATTGTAAAGCAACTTTATATAATTGACTTTATACTTTGTAACAGCTTTCTTTAAAGCGGTTCTGACAATTTTGAATTAACTCATTAAATCAATGTATAATTAATATGGTCTTTAATATCATTATATTTTCAATGACTTATTCTCATTAAAACAGTTTGATAGGGATTAAATGGCGTAGTTTCAAAATGGCTTCCTCTAAAGTGCCTTTAATTTTTGCTTATTTGAATGAATTACCGTCCTTCAATGTTAGCAGTAATAAAAAATATATAAATATAAAATATGAAAGAGTTTGATGGGAGTTTCAGTATGTTAGTTCAGTGGGTAGGACACTAACTAATCTCAAGGTTCCGGGTTCGAGACCGGCTGTGATAGATAATTATTTATTCTATTTTCAGCCGTGAATCGGTCCTGTGAGATCCCTGCCCGAGTGCAGAGGGGAGGGAGAAAACCTATCGGTTGAGTGTGATCTCGGCCAAATCACCTCCTTGCACAACTGTTGGCTTAGAAACAGTACGGTCCTTACCAAGTACTGAATCCAAAGACCCTTCACGCCTTGTAGTGGTACTTGTAAAGGTAAAGAGTTTAATAATCAAGTAAAGAAGAGAATAGGAGAAATATTTTGTTAGGATGAAAACGAACTTCCAGTAATTCGAGCAGTTATATTGATGTAAAATATACTGTTGGAAAGTTAAAAATTTTAGAAAAATTAATATCTAACATATAAACTCGTAGAAGATAATCGAGAGGACGAAAAACACATAAACTTAAGTGATTGTTGAAGTTAATAATTTCTACTTAATGAGCACTAAATGGAAGCTTTGAAAATTTATGTCAAGCAGGGTGGTAAGTGAAAGTTGTGTGGTGAAATTTTTTTTTCAGTTTTATTTGAAATTTATTATTATGAAAAAAAATTAAGATAAAAAATTCGAATCCATGAGCAGATATTTAGCGAAATATTTGCCTAAATCTGAGGTTCAACTCCGTTACCTCAGATTAATTTATTTTTTATACTATGGGTAATATTTCCCACTCTAATCATATATCAACTACAATCTCTGCAGAACCAAATTAGAACGCAGTGGTTGGGATAAAATAAAAACGGAAGTACAGAACAGAGATAGTGCTATTTTCGTAGCCTTATCGATCACAGAGTTGGGGCGATTCGTTTTGTTTACTGACAAGTTAATTAAATGAGCCTAGTGGCGCTGAGGATTGGGCTCGAACCAATGGTCAAATTCTACTAAAACTAATTGCTCCAATGACAAAACCCGCAACTAACAACGGCACAGTAGTGCATTATAATAATAGACGAGTGGTTTGTGCTCACTAATTACTGATCGAATTTCCGCCTATGCTGCAAGCAAGCATTGCCTTAAATACTAACAAAAGGCGTCGAATTTTACCTGTGATGGATGATTTTTGATTAAAGAGGATTAGGTATTGTAAAGTCCTTTTTTTGATAATATTATTGTTCAATTTCAAATGAAAATGTAGGATTAAATAACAAAATTATTGAATTACACTAATGGATTTGTGATTTATTACAAATGAGGTACAATAAGGTTACCCATAATCGCTCATTTAGCATGCTAAATCGTGCTATTCGACGTGTTTCAACAATAATCAATTAATTAATTTAATTAATTAATTAATTAAACAAACTCTTAAAATAGAAAACAAGTCGATAATAGACTCAGTATAATAGGCCTGACTGTATCATTCTGCTACCTGGCCGCCATATTGTTTTGTCAACTCAGAGCTGTCTAAATGAGATTTCAAAGATTCAAGCGGCTAGGAATGCTTTGATTTGTTTCAATTAAATTATTTTTCAATTTGGAATCAAAGGACAATAAAAGTTAAGCTATAATAAAAAAATTTGCACCGTTTTAGCTATTACTAGACTTAGCGGAGTCCTGGACGAAATGATATTGTGTGACCCCCCTTGGTCAGGACGGGAGGCTGTCTGGGGATTTGGAAGATATGAAAAATCTCCCAAAAGGAAGGAGAATCAGGGGGCTTCTAAAATAATAAATTTCTCTGTAATGTATTCGTCATTTCTTTAATTTTCCCATGGCGCGGGCCCCCTACGACGCTGAACCCTGGGTGGTCGTTCCCTTAGCTCTTTCTCTGGGCTATAGAAGTTTATAAGGAATATTCATTATATCACCCACTTCATTATATTCAGGATCTATCAGTAGATGGGCTGTAATTTTATTTCACTGACGTTTATTTAATTGTTTGGACTTCTTCGCCTAAATCAAAAGAAAAAGGATATATTTTGAAATCTCTATTTGCCTTTCAGCATTTGTAAAACTTGAGATCATGGGACTGCTATATTAGTTAGTAATGTAAGATTTGAAATTGATTTTAGACAAAAGAGACGTCATTTTGACAAAGAATAGCATGTCTACGTTAATAGTTACAGAGATAAAACAAAAAATAAAAATAAATAAAAGAGCATAATACTGAATAATCAGAACAGTCTATTGAAAAAAAATTAAAATCAATTTATAATTTATTTTTTATCAGAATCCGTCTTGAAATATACTTCAGAGCCAGATGCCCTTGAGAAGAACTGGAGGAGGCTACAAAATTGACTGTACCACCAAAAGAAGCTCCATTTTTTATAACAAAAATATAGAAAGTTTCATAAGGAAATTCTCAAAACTCTGGAATATGTGGTTGGACGTGCTTCATAGAGAGAAATATTTTATTTTAAAAATAATTCTGTTACAATACATCGGATTGATACATGATACAGCTTACATATGAGTTAAGACAACTGATGACATTGGACAAGTAAAAATATTTAATGCGGACGATATTATAATTTAACAACCATCCTTATTGGACACAACCATAATAATTGCGAAACTCCACAACGGTGAAGTTTGAATTGGATCAGCACAAAAAACACATATGCACACCGTAATTTTTTTTTTTTTAATTAATTGCGAATTTCTGTTAATAATTTTTTTTTTCTCTCTAGTTGAATAATTCCATGAAATTTTATTGCTTGTTGAACTTATCCAAAGCATGTCCCTCCAAAGTTTCTCAAGTCTAGACCAATCGACTCGTGGCTCATTCTTTTGCTATTGTTAGTTCATACTACCATTAAATCCTGGAACTTAGCCCGAGCGGATGAACAAACGCTGCCTTTAAAATGTCTATAAATTACTCCGATAAACCTTCACAATAGGTCAGCGAAGGCTTTTATTATAAGATTAATAGAGAGATTTTTTATCGCTGAAAACGCAGTATTCATTCATGTCGGTAAAAAACTACCCTTCTTTTTCTCTCTGCTTTATCTATCTTTTTATTGCAGCCTTATATTCGTACGTATAAATATAGTAGAGGAGAGATAAGGAGGATGACAGACAGGAAGGACTAGGTGAAAGGATCGGAGGAAACGGCTCTGCGATAGGAGTCCTTTGAGGACGGGATAAGATAAGAGGTAGGACTTGGCGAGGACAATGCCGCATCTGGTCGCTGCTTCCTCATCCTTCGCTAACTTGTTTATCACCGATATAGTTTCCCATCTCTCCTCCTCTAATGTATTCTCATCCTCCTCTTACCACTCTCCTCCGATCTCCAGTCATTATGGAATTCTGTTCACTCCCCTTTTTTCGATATTTCGGAGAATTAAGAAATGAAACTTGTCTGCCTGCAGTCAAATCCATGTGACGGGGATAGAGAACCTGCTAGCATAAATCCGATATTGATGTAATTTTCAGGGATTGTGCGGGTTGGAACCTAATCGTCCCATATTAATTTTATGAAATTTCATACAATCAATATTTTTCCTTACGCATACGCAAACTTAGAGATCGCTAGGTTTTAGAAGGTACTGATTCCGTATTTTAAATAGGACACACATGCGCATTTCGATTTACTGCAATTGTTGAAGTTTTCATCGATATAGGGATCGGTAAATTGGTAATATAGAGTTCTGATTCCAATTTTTGATCATGCGGTTTGTGTGATTTTCCGAAACATGGCGAATTTAACAAATAGGCCATTAAATTTTTTTTACCTTAGACACTTGTTTTTTGTTTTTATATATTTGTTTTTCCATATGTACCAAATAGAAATGGTACTTGCCAGTCTTTTTTTCTTAGTAGAATAGTAAAAAATCGATTTTTTTATAATCTAAACATGCTATATTCCTACTATCAAAACCTCCTATGACTATGTTTTTTATTAAGAATCTTTTTTTATTCGAGATTTCTGAATCTTTTACAATTAAAATTTATGGCAATAGTGCTAATTTGTAAACCTACTGTTTCCTAAATAAACCTAAATGTTCTTTAAATTTAATTAAAACACTTACTACATTTTATGATTCTTATGAAGAGACAAGTGCTTAATATGCCATTAAACTAACATTTATATACATCTAAAAAAAAAAGATAATTCCCTTAACCCTTGTGTGACTATTTCACCATTGGTCATGTATAATTTATTAGCACGAATGTGCATTTAAATATATTCTACCAAAAGGAAATTCTCTGGTAAAGCTTCATAATTAAGATGTAATAGTTTTATTTAAACAATTTCTTTTTAAAGTAAAGGCAATTATATTTCCATTACACAAGGAATAATTAAGGAAAACCGGGCGAGATTACTCTAGAAGCCTTGGGTACTCTAGAGAGATTAGAGAAATTTTAAATAACTTTACGTCGGATTATTTTCTAAAAATCTTTCTCCTTAAGGAAAGAACCGTTTCCCCTAGATTAATAAAAAAAAATCATTAACAAAAATAAACAAAAATGAAATATTAAATCTGCGATATAAATATAATTTTCAGTAAGAAACATTATTGTTTAAAAAAAAAAATGTTTGCTGATTAGTATTCATTGCTGTTGGAAGTATACAATAAACAATTATTTAGAATAAAATAATTTATGTTTCAGAGATATTCTCTTTAATTCAAAATATTACACATATTATATGAACTAGTATATATAGTTGCAAGATAAAATAAAGATACAATTCATATATACATTCATTATCATATACTACTTAAGTAAAAACAACAAAACAAAAATCAGATTGTTTTTGAAATAAGAAAAATTGATTTTCAATGATAATCCACATATTTTACATTATTGAGCTCTATTCCATTATTTTAATCTATTTAATTCTATACCACTTTATTTTAGAAAAGTGATGTACAAAGTACATAGTTTTTGAATTAAATAAATATATGATAATTGTATTATATACATAACATCAATATAATAATATTTTTATAATTATAGTAAATTGTATAATCGACCCGAATAATAAAATTACTTAATATGAACACTACTTCTCAGCCAAAAATCTATTCAACTGTTACATCAACATAAGTTAAATAACATTTCTATAAAAATAATACATGATGTCTGAGTGCCACAATACGAAAATTTTCTTTTTTTTTTTTACATGAAAAGCTGCCACAATGTTAATCAAAGTTACTGCTATCTTAATGAAATATATATTTAAATTAAATATGGCCATAGTTACTAAAGAACTACTTCCTTGCTAATATTTATCTTTATTCTTCAAAATTAAAATAACAAACTATTACAATAAAAAGTTAACCATGGAATGATTCAGCCTAGACTTAGCCATTAATTGTTTTAACATAAATCTCTTATCTGTACTAATTGGTGTTGATGGTTCCTCAGCATCTCTCCCTCGGGTTTCTCTGCATATCTTCAGTCATGGAGCCAGAGCGCATGGTCAGTGTTCAGAGCTGCCGTCTTGCATCAGCCCCTATCAGTCTCCAAGTCCTGCCTCAGCCTCGATCAGTTCAGAAGTCCTTCTTTTCACCTCCTCTGCTTCTCTCTCCCTGTTCTGCCTAAGAGGGGGTCGAAAACGTTGTTCATTGGCCGACTAGTTTTAAAGGGAGGAAATTCTGGGATTTCATCGGATGGCTCCACCCCTTGTCCTGACATCCGGTATCTGCGAACCATTATCCAACTAGTATAATTTAATCATACCTTTTCCAGGCGGCCTCCACTTTTTCCTCGAGGCCAGCCAAGCCTAAGGGGACCAGTTCTTAAAATTGATTAGGTGTCCCAGCTTTTGGCGTTGTTACAGTGTTAACTTCTCGGTAGGGATTTTAAATTAACTTATCCCTTATCACTTATGTGGTGACATCTGTCATCGCCTGTCAGTTACCCTTCTCTACCTGCTCGTCCCTTATTTCTTTTGTTCGCACCTGGTCTGGTTAAATTATATAACGATAATATTGTCCAATATCAATACATATTAATATACACATTGTTTCACCATAGGCGTACTCAGCATCCTTTGTTACAGGGTGCACGAACCATAGTATCGAGAGGTACCTCCATATTCCTCTATCGGGTGAGGGATCCGTGGATATTCTTTGCTTCCCTATAAATATTTTAAAAGAAGATGCTGACTAAACGTATTTTAAACCATTTTTGTGTTCAAATTAAAAAACATACATTTGAGACTCTTGGGATACAAAAAAATTTAGTTGGAGTTCTTGAACTTAAGTAATAAACAATTTTTTTTTAGATTTTAAGTTTTTTTTTAGATTTTTGAAATTTACTAACAACGCCAAAAAACTTGAATTTATTTATTTAAATATAACTTATTAGAAAATGCCTGCGCATCTATGACACTCCCAGGGGAGGTTATATATTTTTTTTCTTGGCCCAATAAAACGCTTCATTATTGAAAATAATAAACGAAAAATAATAAGAAAATAAAAAACATAAGATTCTGAAGAAGGAAAAATTTAGGAATCATATTAGTTAAGAAAATCTATGATAAAATTTTCGTTTGAAAATTCCTATATCAAATATATGTTACAAATCAAAATTTCCATTAAAAATTTGCCTAATTTCTATGAGATGCTCTCCTATTAATTTTTTTGCAATAATTTTCCAAAAGTGGGTATATTAATTTTAGATTTATTTACTTTTTAATTATATTAACTTTATAATTTTTTATATTCATATGATCTTCATTTCTGTGCTTTGGCACAAAAATATGTTCTTATTTCGTTATTTAAAATAATTTTTTTTTTTCTAACCGCATATTTTTAATTCGCACCCACCTTAAAATATAAACAATAGGCCAATCGATCTGCTCAAATATCGAAAACGATGACACGTGAGACATCCTCCTAACTTGGTTTCAGAGTTGTTTGAGGACATAGTAATAATAATAATTTCTTTATTTATTTCAGAAGAAATTCCTTCAGAATAATTTTATAGGCAATAAACGGTGGGAGAGTCTCAGAGCTAAAGAAATAATAATATTATAATAAACGCTAATGAAGTAATGTCTGAAATTAATAAATGTAAAATAATTGAATAATAATTATCAATAAAAAAAGTACAAATAATGTATACCTATATGGTACGTGCACCTATATGGATACGATATGATGGTGCATTGTAAAGACTAGATCAGTCATTGGCGGGAACATACAGAAGATTTGAATTGGAGAAGATCGGATGTACATAAGGAGATCCCACGCCCATTTCCTTTGTAATCTTCAGTGTGTGTTATTAGGAAAGGTTTGCTGTGGTCATTTCTTGTATAATTATATCGCGGTGATGGTAGAGTCTACAAGAAAATATTGTTTATGTTGTGTATTCAGTGTCAGCGACTTAGTTATGTAAGTCTTTATGTATTACTGTTCTATTACTACTGTTTTATTATCATAAATTTTCAATTTGGACAAAGCATTATACTCCATTTATTAGTCGTATTTTCCCGAATAAAATAGACTATTGCACTGGTCGGTCAGCGCAGAGGGGCGGGAGTGCATTTTCTATCCGTTTCATAACCCCTAGAACATGATTATGGAAGTTTTGGAATGTCTGATATATATATATATATATATATATATATATATATATATATATATATATATATATATACATATATATATATATATATAGACATAGATATATATATATATATTTGCCCGCTACATTTGAGTACTTCCAACGCCCAGCCCCGCCTTTGGATCAAATGAGCTCAAAATCAGTACGTAGGGTTTTATTCTAAGCAAGATAATATCATAAAAGTATGGGTAAATTTCAGTCAAAATTTCGGTATGTTTACCTGAAATTTCGGCGCTTATAAAGATTTGTGCATCACCAAATTAAGTTGTGAGGTTTAAAATTAGTATGTAAATTGAGGTGGTGTTAGAGAAGTGCCTTTTGGAGGTGCCAACTTGTTTGCCCCATCTCCCGCGGTATTTCGAGTTTTTTAAATATTTGGACACCTCTAAAACCCCTTTAAATTGGATGGTGGGAATGCATTTTCTGTCAGTTTCACAACCTCTAGAACATGATTATGGAAGATTTGGAGATTTATATATATATATATATATATATATATATATATATATATATATATATATATACACAATTTTTTCCGGTACATTTTAGAACCCCTAGCGGCCCTCGGACCTCTGGGTCAAATGAACTTTTTTAGGCAAAACGATTATATAAAATACGACCTTAGACACGGAGATGTCCTGCTCAGGCCTTTTATATTTATAATAGAGTAAACCTGATCATAGCCAAACCCAATATAATCAAATAGTAATATTTTCCAAAATAATAATGTGAAATTAATATTTTATCATAACAATGTATGCAACTATATATTACCGTTAATTCATAGTTTTTTTTAAATCTTAATAAAAAAAGCATAATATTTTTTTATCATACGATTATATAAAAGGACAGTCCGATTTCGTTTGTAACGGCTAACCACGAAAACTACTAAAACAATCTTTACCAAGTTTTAACTAAATCATCAGCGTGGTCCCAGGAATGTTTAGAAATAATAAAATCTACCGATTTTTCATTTAAATTTTATTAAAAAGTGATTAATAAATTGCTAAGGGAAAAAGTGTCAAACTTGTGTACATGTCGTAGCCATGACAAATGCATACCCGTGGATCCTAGTTGT
The DNA here is from genome assembly GCA_948150685.1 of Rhaphigaster nebulosa. Classification (NCBI taxonomy): domain Eukaryota; kingdom Metazoa; phylum Arthropoda; class Insecta; order Hemiptera; family Pentatomidae; genus Rhaphigaster; species Rhaphigaster nebulosa. The sequence continues at coordinate 35,510,711 of OX411310.1, forward strand.
AAATAAAAACTATGAAAATGTGCCAAGAGAATGACCTTGCCTCAACCATTTTCTTATATATTTTCGTTCTCCTTTTTATCATTTGGGGGGTATTTTATGATGAACATCGGAGAGAAAGGAAAAATAGTGTGAAAATATAAAACCTTATTGCAATTAATAAAAATTTGTTGTCATAAAATAAAAATATAAGAATTTGTTGCAATAATCGCAAGGCCAAACATACAAGTACGTTGGAGCAGATCTTCATAAGGTACGTTTCTTCCATGGCCAGTATGCAGGGTTTTCCAGAACAGAAAATCCTAACAATCAAATCATTTTGATACCAAAGGATAGACAAAAACTCGAAATATAACTTGTTCAGAAGACCTATAAATTTATTTTTTCTTATGCAATAATTGCATCGTTAATAAAAGGTTAATCATTGCAAGTATGTGGATTTGATTTGGAGAATCCGTGTATTTTCATCGACATTGTTTGTTCCCGTATAGGAAAACCAAGAAATATGTTTGAATATATGCCAAATGGAATCACCAAAAACATTTTATATCCAAGAGCATTTCAATGAGTTTAAAATTCAATAAAAGTGTAATTACAATCTATGTGATCCAAAATATAAAAACATTGTTTTTAATGTAAATATCTGATTTAAACTACATGCAATAACTGATATCAAACATTCAATTGTGTTCATTTAATCTATAGATATACGCAAATCTAGCAAAAGTGAACCATTGTCGGGTCAGCTAGTTGTATATATTTATTTTGCATAATATATAGGATCGTTTAGTATACCCTACCTTTAAGGGATAAAGCAAAAAATCTGGTAATTGAGTTCGGTGATGACCATACCACCTCAATGTATAACATTTTGTTATACAACTCAAGACCCTTCGTTGGTTGTTGTTAAACGGGTTATTTTTTAAATATATTCAATCTCTGATATGCTGAATTAATAACCAAACAATCATTCAAAAGATTAGATGAGCTACGCAGTGAGAAGTTTGTTATACATTTTATTCAATGATTTTTTAATCCATTTTTATTATAACTTTTTAATTTGAACTTCTAAATGTATCTATGTAGATTTAATAGCTACAATGGCATAAGTATAAAAATAATAATAACATAATTCCTAATATCTTTGGAACAATAGGTAATTACTGTTAACAAAGTAGAGCTTCATATTCCGCATAAAATAAAACAGCTTAAATACCACATAATTTCACCACTAAGCCCCCTGCTTGCGATGTGGTTATGTGGTCGTAACGAATGAAATTAGCAATAAACTGGGTTTTTTTATGGGGCCAGTTAATTTCGGTTTTTATGCCTTTTATGGGCGACATGGGAAGGTTTTAGTTCCTCCATGATGTTCTTTATCAGTAACTTACAAGATTTACAAACAGACATTAGATAACCTATATGATTTATTTTTTGGCCTAATACGAAAGCAAATTTTTTTATTAGTAACATGAACGTTACATATAACTATATTATATATATTAACATTTAATGAGATTTATTTTTATTTTATTAACATGACTTGAAAAACATTAAAGATTCAATAAACATTATTGTGCATATGCAATAAATTATGAATTAACCACTTATTTGTAGTTTTATTTATCCTTTGACACTATTGAGCGTAACAATTTATGAACAAAACCACAAGTAAATTACAATAATTTTTTCCTTCAATTTTTCTTTGCTTTCAATTACTTCACTTTTTTTTATTTAGTGTACTTCCTTCTTACAAGAATTCTCCATTTTTTTTAATTTGAATTTATAATACATTTTTATAGTAACATCTTCATAGTGTTAAGTAAATAAACAAGATGAAATTTTTAGGAAATACAATCCGGAAGGACATTGGAAATTAGGTAAGGAAAAAAAAGTTGGCACTATTTTCAGCATTGGTTCAAACATCGGTCATTATTTTTTTTCAATGTATTTGAATTTAAAAAAAAAAAAATAATTTTTATGAAAAAGCATGATTCTAAAATTTCTACATTTTTATACTTTTGTATAATAAATATGTTTTATTTTTTTAAAAAATCTAAGGAAAGACATGATTTTTTTATGATATGTGGTTTTAATTAGTTCCCTATCAAAATACCGTTTAGATTTTTCTATATGTCAATATATCAATTAATAGGATATTCCACATTGATTCTGATCTTGAAAAATTATATATATATATATATATATAAATGCAGGCTGTTGCTATTTTACCAATTTTATTTATATAGATGAAAATTTTCGGCCTACAAGCCATCCTCCGGCATCTGTGTAAAAGACCCTTATTTAGTTTCATTTATAGCGCATCACACTGTTAAATATATTTAAATAATCTAATAAATAACCATATACATACTAAAAAAGTTTTTAAAATGTATATAATGCCATATTTAAGTCCAATTGTACAGCGTCACCAAAAAATAAATAATTATAATAAAAACACAATAACAAAATTGAGATTGGATCAAATTCCATGACCGTTTAAAATGTAAAAAATTTATTAAGTTAATACCATTAAAACACTTACAACTTTTAAAAATAAAATAGGAATAAGGGAGCCATCTCGGTCATCAAAGCCCTCACAGGTGAAACTCCAAAGAAGAAGGCAATACAATGTTACAACCAATTATGTCAACTAAAATAATTTACTAAGCAATCATTAATCATTATGCAACAATTGATCTATGTAAATTAAAACCCAAAAATACCATCTATACCATTTATAAATGTAATATTCATATTAATTTAAATAAATTAAGATTTCAATTTAGTAATTATATTAGCATATGTGCTATTCAAACCATTAGTATCAGGTTTAAAATTGCACACTCTATTCAAATTTTTTGTTATATATATGGACTCAAGTATTTTTCTTTTATGATATTTTCTGTTGTAATAACCTTTGTATTATTAAAATCAAAATAATGCTTGTTTTCAAGGCTACGAGTGGATAGGCCTGTAGCTTTATTATACATTTGAATTTTGGAATTACAATTACTTCTGAGCTGGCCAATTATATTTTTCAATTTTTTTTTTAGTTCGCCCTATATAACAAGTCTGTATATTACTATCACTGTTTTCATTAATATTTATACACTCTATGCATTCAATCTGATATATAATATTTGGTGAAATAGCAACAGCCTGCATTTATTTTTATACATAAAAGCATTCTGAGTGAAGAGTTATCTGACTTATCTGTTTTTTAGTTTTCTTCTACTAACTTCCCTCAGTCGGTTATCCTTCTCGTTATCTGCTTCGTCTGACAGCTTCGGCTCTTCTCAACCTCTCTTGCCGTCTCCCAATGACCTCACTGATCCGACCTCTCAGCTCTCCTCTACTAAACTAACCATGTTCTCTCTAACCATCTTTTCCCAGGATTTTCTTCTTCTTCTTCTCCCTTTTCAAAAAATATTTTTTCAGATATTTTTTCTCATTTTAACTTTTCATAAAATTCCCGCGGCGGCTCCTCGGGTTCTGAGAAGAATAATTGTATGGTAGAAGTTTCCCTTCGGCGTTTTGATCCTTTAGCAGTATGTTTTTAATGCTAATTTCCGGGCCTAGCCTAAAGATTTGGACTAATCTTTATTCCAAATCTATTAAGGATAATGTAGGTTCATTTCGACCCATATCACCTGCGGAAAAAGTTTTCCTTGTTTTTTCCATCATATTTAGTCATCAGCTAGCAGCGAGATCGGTAGCTTTGTATCATTTCAATCAATATAAACTGAAACAAAAAAGAAGTAATAAATTAGTTTCATCCCTTCTTTTTAGAAAATATTCATTTTAACAAAAAAAGTTTTAAACAAAAGTTGTTCAGCTTAAGATTACCTATAAAAAAAAAGTTTCATTTTAAGCTATAAGTCCTGCAGAGGCTCAAACTGAAATTTAGTTTATCGTTTACTTTACACATAGCTGATTCAACAAACAAACATTTAAAAATGAATTGAAATTTACAATGGTGTAATTACTCTACTTTTGGTTTAATACGCATATTATTATATATTTGAAAAACTTTTGATATAGCGACTACACGCTATTTAGATACATTCCATAACTCGACATGTTTTCGAACTCAAATAAGTTTGTGTAGTTGAAGTAGTGTTCAATGTACGTGATAAGCGGGTTTTTCTTGAAATGCCCAAAATATCACAGAGTTTGATCCTCGTAAAAGCGTTATCGTAAAGACCTTATTGGACCTTTTTTGTATGATAAATTAATCTAAATAATTTTTATTTCTTCATTTTTTTTTTTTTTTGATAAAATGCATATTTCCTGAAAAAAATCTCTTGCTTCCTCAGTATCGAAGGTAAGGAGGCCTTGTACTCATGCAGAAAGTGAAAAAAATTTATATCCTCGGATTTAGGATTTGTGAATATTGGTACTTAGATGGTCCCATATCATGTTTATTAAATTTCATTCACTATTTTCGCTTACGCAACCGCAAACCTATTTTCCTTGAAACATCTATATTTCGAAAACGGTTGGTCCGATTTGGGCCAAAGTTGAAGATAATTCGGGGAATAGTACAAAAATTGGTTGGGTATAAACTGTATCACATTCCATTTACTACTAATCCGTTTTTTTTAATCGCATATTCCATCGCGCATGCGCATTATGATTTACTGTTGTTAAAGTTTTTCTTGATATTGGGATCGATTATTAGGTAACCAAGAGTTCTGATTCTATTTTTTTTAATAGGATGTTTGATTGTGCATGTTTTTTTTTGTTTTTTTAATTTACTATTCTCCAAAACATGTTGGAATAAAAAATTAAAACATTAACTTTGTTTTTTCTTAAACATTTTTTTTTGTTACTTCCTTGTACGAAGTAAAGGAAGTATTCGCGAAAACTTTCGGTTTTCAGATTTAAACGGAAATATGCATTTTGACCATCCCTGAATCCATTTTGACTAGTTTCGTCGTTCGTACGTACGTACGTTCGTTCATATTTCGCATAACTCAAAAAGGTTAGCCGTAGGAAATTGAAATTTTGTATTTAGGATTGTTGTAAAATCTAGTTGTGAACCTCCCTTTTTGGTCACTGCTTGATAACCGGAAATGGTACTTTACTTAAAGGTCATAATTGATTTTTATCAAACATTATATTCAAATACTATGCAAAACTTCTCAA